>JALJCO010011676.1:0-14146 GCA_023101725.1 Atherinomorus stipes
TTACTGTTATTGCAGTTATTATTATTTAAAAATCCCAATTCAGTTTTATCTGGATGAGGGAAACTTATTTTGAACATGCAGGTGTTGTGTCTAAGCGGTGAACCAGATCCATCACAACCCCATTTATCTTCCTTTTTTATGAAGATTCTGACAGTTTTCCAAACTTTTGTTTAGAATATTTATCATAAAAACAAAGTTAGGCTGTTTCTGCTGCTTTGTGAAATATGCAAGGTGGGCGGATCAATCCATTTTTGAGGGGTGGGGGGTGCTTTTTGTGGAAATATTACATTTCAACAAAGTACAGGATTTTTTTTATACATATGCACACACACATATATAATATATATGTATATATATATATATATATATACATATACATACTGTATATTAATAATAATAAATTTAATTTATAACGCACTTTTTATTTTAAAGGTGCCATGACATCAAATTTCACTTTTCTGGGGTTTTGGGTGTATAATATGATCTGTTGTGCACTGATGAGGCCATGTGAATGTCCAGAGTGAGAATCAAAGTTCCTGTTTATGGTCTGTCAGCTTTGTCTCTCTGCTCAGAAACAGTTGAATCAGACAGCAGGCTATCATTCTACGTAGTTCTGTCATTCTACGTAATTTAATTGCTCCAATAAGAGCACACTATCAAGTAAACAGCGCCCCCCCCCCCCCCCTCTCTCTCCTAACGGTTTATGCACCGTCCGCTCCCCCCTCCCCTCCCTGTCTGATTCAGCTTCGTGTATGGAGCTAGTAGTAACTTCTGTGCAGTCAGGTCTGGATTTTCAAACAAATGGATTTAAAAGCAAACTTGTGCAGCAACACTGAGGGAGGGGGCCACAACCTTGTCATTACCTGTAAGTTTATTTATTTTCTAAATGCTGTCTTATCTGATAAACGTAGCTCACACTGTCTGAAGTGCCCATGTTGCTAACAGTTAGCCTTTAGCAAACTCCGACCGCAGCTTGACCTAGATTCTCCAAATAAGGTTATAGCCAATTAAGGTGTAGCCAATCAAAATGAAGTCAACGTGGTCTCCGGGTAAAGCTCCATATCATCACCGGACCCAACTGTATTACTGAGGAAGTGAGGTCTGGCGTTTCAAAACAATACTCCGCTGTAAAAAATGCCGTTTTTTTCTTTGGAGTATTTACATATACAGTAATGCCAACAACATAAACTAGTTTGTACTGCTATGTCATCACTCCTTTAAGTAAAATCTCAAAGTGCTACAGGTTAAGATCAATTTTAAAAATCAAGAACATTTTCAACATTAAACATTAAAAACTTGAAAATCAAAACAGAGTATAAAAACAAAATCAAAATTATGCAACAAATAAAAGAAATTATGTAAAGGCTCTTCTAAACAGGAATGTTTTCAGATGCCTTTTAAAAGACTGTGCCATCCTCAGAGGCTCAGGCAGGGCATTCCACAGCCGTCGAGCAGCAGCCTGAAATGACCTGTCCCCCATTGTGTGGAGTCTAGTTCTGGGTGGATGTAGACGATTTGAGTCAGTGGACCTGAGGCAACGGATGGTGGTGTGTGGGGTCAGGGGCTCTGTTAGATAGGTTGGGGTGCGGCCATGTAGATACTGAAAGGTCAACAGGCAGATCTTGTACTCTATCCTCTGCTGGACAGGAAGCCAGTGCAGGGACCGTAGAACGGGGGTGATGTGGTCATATTTGTGCCTCCTCATCAGGATGCGGGCCGCACAGTTTTGAATATACTGAAGCTTCTGCAGGCTTCTGCCTGGGATCCCAACGAAGAGAGCATTACTGTAATCCAGCCTGGAGGAGGATCAGCTTCTCAGCATCACTGAGGGAAAGGGACGGGCGGAGTTTGGAAATATTTTTAAGATGAAAAAAAGATGTTTTACAGAGGTGTTGAATATGGGAATGAAATGACAAGTTGGGGTCAAACCTGACCCCAAGGTTTGTCACAGAGGTAGAGAGGGGGACAAAATGGTTGGAGAATGAAACAGTTGTGATTGGGGAGGATTTTATCTGATGTGGGGTGCCAACAAGAATGGCCTCTGTTTTTGCGCTGTTAAGCTTTAAAAAGATTTCTGTCATCCACGCCTCTATCTCCTCCAGGCAGGAAGAAAGAGTGGACAGAGTGATGGCTGATGAGGTGGGATCCGTTCGCAGGTAGAGCTGGGTATCACCAGCATAGCAGTGAAAAGAGATTCCACGCTTGCTGATGATGTGACCAAGAAGAAGCATATAAATGGTAAAAAAGTGGGGCCAAGGACAGACCCCTGAGGAACCCCACAGGTGACAGCATGGGGGGTCGATCTGGCATTCCCCAGGGCCACACATTCAGCCCTACCTGCGAGAAAGGACCGGAACCACTCAAGGACGGTTCCAATCAGACCAATGGTGTACTGAAGACGGTGAAGGAGTATATGGTGGTCCACCGTATCAAAAGCAGCTGTTAGATCAAGAAGCACCAGAAGAGATGTGAAACCCTGGTCAGATGCCCCCAGCAAATCATTTGTGACTCTGATCAGGGCTGTCTCTGTGCTATGTGCTGCATGAAAACCAGACTGAAATTTCTCATAAAGGTCACTGGTCTTTAGGTGATCCTCCAGCTGACTAGCCACCGCCTTTTCCAGGACCTTAGAGACAAAGAGCAGGTTTGAAATGGGCCTGTAATGTGACAGGGTATTAGGGTCCAGACCGGGTTTTTTGAGTAATGGCTTAATGAGAGCTGTTTTCAAAGGTGGTGGGACCAAACCAGACCTGATAGAGAAGTTGATTAAAACAGTTATGAGGGGACTAACGGCAGAGAGATGTTGTTTTAACAAGGCTGTGGGTAGAGGGTCCAGTGAACAGGTTGAGGCCCCCATCCTGTGGATAGTGTGCTCCACCTGCTGCATCGAGACCTCTTCAAACTCCACAAGTCTGTTCAGTGACTCAGTTGACTCAGAAGGTACAGAGGTGGAGTGGGCCAGAGAACTGCGGATAGTATTTATTTTGGTGGTAAAGAATTCACTGAATTCATTACACAGCTTTTCTGAAGCAGAGGTGATGGAGGACACCCCTGGCTTCAGGAGGGGGTATATGGTGGAAAATAGCTGTTTGGAGTTACCAGGTGTTTTATGTATCAAATTGTAGTAGTACAGAGAACGAGCAGTTTTGAGAGATTTTGCATAGTGTTTCCGGTGCTCACAATAGGCAGTTTCATGGACGTTAAGGCCAGATGTTTTAAAACGTCGTTCGAGAACACGACCAGCTGTTTTCAGACTCCATAGCTCCTTTGTGAACCAGGGAGCAGATCACGTGAAATAGACAGTTCTCCTTTTCAGTGGGGCATGCTTGTCCAGAATACCCTCACGTTTCCTGTTATAGTAGTTCACACAGTCGCTGGTGGACCCAAAAACGATGGAAAGATTTTTTAAATCTTCAGAAAATGAAAGTGCATTGATTTCAGCAATGCTTCTGAAGAAAATGTCACGTTGTGGTTTGGAAAATGAAACAGATTGCTATGTCCAATGTAATGGCCTTATGGTCTGATACACTCAAATCACATACCTGCAGATTTTGAATGGGGGCACAGTTGGTAATGACCAGGTTCAATATATGACCCTTTGTGTGTGTGAGAACTCCAACATGCTGTTTCAGACCCAAACAGTCCAACATTTGCTGGAATTCCACACCCAAATGAGAAGAGGGGGAGTCCACATGAATGTTAAAGTCTCCCAAAACAATAACATTTGTACAGGTTGAACAGAGAGACATAAGCATGTCATACATCTCTGTAATGAAAGCAGGGTTGGGTTTTGGCAGTGCTCTGATGACGTCTCCAGCGTGTGGCAGGATGAGACGCTGACCAGAGTGAAGGGATGGAATTCTCACTCCGAGAGCAAACTAATCCACGGCGAGAACCTCTATGAACGTAACGAGGCCGCCGGAGAAGTGCCAACTGCTTGATAGCATACGTTTCCACTGAAGCCCGGCTGGTTCTGAGAGCGAGGAGCTGCACTACAGAATACTGAAGCATCTTGCCGGGAGTTGCAGCAGATGCTACGATGCTATCCGGTGGCCAGGGGTTATGCGCAAGCAGGTGGGCAAGCACAGTGTTGGCCTATATCAGCGCTCCTGTACACCACATCATGAACCAGGATGACATACTGTACAGCTCATGTAGCGGGTTGCATTGTGCAGGAGATGAGAGGAGCAAGAAGTTCCAGGAGCAGCGACAGCCAGGAAGTCCACAGGGAGCTCCACAATCAGGAGAGCCGCACCTCGGGTAAGCAGACTACCACATGCAAAGTAATGTCCGCTTTTGGAAAAAAAAAACCTGCGCGTCAGAGTACGATCTTCACAGAAAGAAGGGTAGGGCTGCTTAAGCAACAACACTAAACAGTAAGAAAAGGAAAAAATTTTAAAAAGAAAGCAGGCGACGGAGAAGCGGCGAACAACCAACGGCAGCGTCCTCTCCCGTCAGCCTTTCAAATATTCAAGTTTGATTTCATTTCAAGCTAAAGTCACGATAATTATTCAAATAACAAGAAACTAAAATAGTTATAAATAAAAATATACTAAATTCTAATTATAGTAAAACACTGAATTGACAAATTTGAGACTCTTGCTTATGAACAATGGACCAAAATATGTTAGAAAACACCTGATTGCAGCGATTGGCTCAAAGTGTTGCTCAGTAAAGTCTTAGTTCAGAAGCCCCGTAATGCTTGTTTTTATTTTTATTTGTTTGTTTTTAATATTTCTATTAAACCACAATTCAAAAGTAATGTAATGATATTCATAAAATTTGTATATATTATTACTTTTTATTACTTATGTCAATTTCAACTTATGTCGCTGCAGCAGATTTTTCTTTGTTATTTAATGGAAGGGTATTAATAATTTTGAGGACGACTGTATCTAAAATTTCTAAAATTTTAGGGATGCTGGGAATGAACTTTGGGGGCCATCCATTCCTCCGAACCAGTGTGCCCGCTCAACCAGACCCCCGCTTTCCAAACACCACCTTCATTTAAATAGATGGAAACACATGAAACCATGGTCTCAGGTGCTGCTGAACTGCAGTCTGTGTGATCATCATGGAACTGATCCCACATGATCCTCCTTCTGACCAGTAGGAGGTGCTAGAAAGCAAGCTGACCAGTCTGAACTGGGAGCAGGTCTGTAGAGCTTGAGGAGTCACGTGACAATTCTGAGCGTTTGTACAGGTTTGACTGTCAAAACGAGAGCTGTCGGGAGTGTTAACATTGGAGGAAAAAAGAGCAAAGGAGAAAAGACGTACAGAAATAATTTAATGTCTAGCACATAGAAGAGTTATTTGGAGAAGTTAGGGGACATATCCGGACTGAACCTTTGGATCAGAGAGGGACAATAATCTGGACTGCTTGCCTCCGTCCTCCATGGAGACATGCAGCTGATGCATTGTGAATTATTTAGTCTTCACAATCAGTTTGTAACGTGGTAACATTTGACATTTTGCACTGTTAATGTTAGAGAAGTGTTATTTTGCCTTTTACACAGTTAACTGTTATGCTGCTAGTTAAGAAAACACTTGAGCTGTCAATAAACACATGTTAGGATGACAATATTTAACGCGGTGTCAAGCATTTATTTATAAGATAAACAGTGATGAGTGTGTCTCATTTGTGAAAGACCAGAATAAGCTGTCATACTCAGGCAGATGTCAGTGGTGTCAAACACTGAGCACGGAGTTTTCATCAACTCATGTTAGCTTCAGTGCTTGTCTTTGCAACAACACTTTAGCATAAATTTGCAAATGGACAGCAAACAAGGACGATCTTCGTAGTGTCCGGTTCATTCTCACAGCAAAGCAGCATCTTCACAGGTGCTCTGGTATGACTGGAATATTGTTTACTGGTTCCTGCAAACACCATGACATGTTCCACATGACTGCTCCCAGCTGTGCACGGCTGTTTGTGAAGGAAGGCTCTTCATAGTGGCCACATCATACAGATTGATTCCTCATTATTAAAACCCCTATCTGCAAGGACAGAATCACTGGGGAGTAGTTTTTGAAGGATACCACAATTATCACTAGAGAACACACAGCATGCTTTATGTTGCTGAAGATAATCTCTTTCCTTCAGACTGCAGCGGTCAACCATTCGGCGCCCCCTGTCACTTCAGCAATTTACAATCCTTTTTTTTTTTTTTCAAACCAGGGATATTGAAAAACTGAAACGTGCCCTTTTTTTATCATCTTGATTGTGCGAAGACCTGGCACAGTCCTTCACTCAACATTATAATCCAGCATCTGCACTCATGACCAACGTAGCTCTCAGCAAGTGAACAACAAACATGGCGAAATGCTGGTTCGGAGGGGCGGGGCGATACGCTGTGACAACAACTCCTCAAGCTCTATACTTGAGTAAATTTGAATTAAAAGCTGCTTCTGCAAAGTTTTAGTTTCAGGGTTTGCAGTTATGCAAAAAGCATCATTAAAAACCTGTAATGGTGTGTGAACTCTTATGCCTACATGTAGAAATTGTCATGACACTTTGCTTCTTTAGCTTTTAAAATCTATCGTGGATGTTTTGTTCTGGCATTTGCAGGAAGAAAACACTGAGGAGCAGCTTTTCTCTGGCTTGACCCACCAAACAGCCTCCCTGCACAGTGAGATGCAGAAAGACAGCAACTGAGTTACTTCCCATTTGTCCAGATGTCTTTGAACAAGCAGCTCATCAAGTTTTAAGTGATTATTTCTATTAAAATATCTGAACAAAGTCATTTTTTATGAAGTCCAGACATCTTTGATCATTTGCAAAGATCCAGATGGGTTAAAGTCACAGCAGCTTTACTTTGACTTTTTATTACTGAGTCCATGTCTATCATCCAGGTTGTTGAGATTATCACCCTGGTAAGAAAGAGTTCAAGAACAATAATGCTGGCAGATTAATTTTTATTATGATTATTTCTATAACAGATACAAGAGCAGTGGGCTCAAATTAAAAATCAAATCAAACATTATTTATAAAGCACATTACATCCCAAAGCAGCACAAAGTGCTCATTCAGCAATAACATGAAACAAAGGACTCTTGTTAATAATGTGAGCAGTGAGAAATCTTTATTGCCAACAAATAAACAAATTAGGGGTGGGACTCGATTTAAAAAAGTTAATCAGCTAATTAGAGGCTTTGTAATTAATAAATCTTGATTAATGTCATTATTAAAATTGCCCCAAAAAGATTTTTTTTTCTATTTGAATAGATTTTTGAGGGAAAATTAATCAAATAGACACAAACATTAAAATTGTTTACTCAAGCTCTGTAATTGACCAAATGCATTCAATTGTATTTCAACTTCTTTAAAAAGTTGAAAAAGGAATGAAAATGATCCCTCGTCAAAACTTAACAGACCGAAAGTTAAAGTATACCATTATAAATACTTTAGTGATTGTTTGAGAAGGCGCCTGTGGTATCGGCCGCAGTTAACATAAGGAAATAAACAATAATCTACGTTCTGTCTACAAGTCTCCAATGACACTAGAAAATCTCGCTAGATTTTTACTAACTGCTTTATACAAAAAAAAGTCAAAGGAGTCTGAAAAATTGCTAAATATCGCAATAAAATGTGTTTTTTTTTTTTTACTTTCTAATTTTTTTTGTAATTATTTAATCATGGTCAAAGTGTTAAAGTCCCAACTCTATAACAAATATATCAGATTTCATAGACGTTTGCTAAATAAGAATATATCATTAAAGATGTTCTTCCCTCTTTAAGAATGGTTTTAAAGACATGAAGGTGGTTTTAACACAAAGAAAAATATAAAGAAAAACACAAAATCAAGACATTCAAAACAAATTTCTGATAACTACTCATGAGTATACAGTTTGATGAGTAAATGAAAATTATTTGGCGAAAAGCAGTAAAACAAAATCAAGCCTTTGATATATTTCAGGAAGCCTGTATATCTCTGATTATCCACTTTTTTTAAAAAGCAGGTTATATATAATATGACGCAATGATCAAATGATAACATGAATTTCAGCAATTCTACCTAAGAAGAAAGAAAGAAAGAAAGAAAAGAAACAAGAAATTTGGAGATCATGTGGGCTCTCGACGGTAATGGCGGCGTAGTTGAGTTGCTCCGCAAACCCGACCGAAAATAATTAAAATACTGATTACAAATCCCTTTATCTTGCTCGAAACACTTAGCTCAGTAACGGAGAGTTGTTTTTTCTCCCTTCGAGATCAAGTTACTGATGCCTAAACGAGGACAAGCGAAATTAAAACCCGTCAGAGATTCCCTGCAGCGGACGACAACAGCTAGCAGTATGGACGCTTTGTTAGCAAACCCTCTGACACGCTGGAGACCTCCACCACAGCTGCTCAAGACGAACTTTCCCTAAGTCTTCTCGTTACCGAAATAAGAGCAATACGTGTGTCCACACGCGGGCCATTGAGCAAGATACGAAGGATATTAAAACCACTGTGGAGGTTATTGAGGGAAGATTAGCTCACTTAGCCATCGCATGGATGAGGTGGAAGAACGCATGGTGGAGTTGGGAGCGGCGCTGAAACATCTAAGCTACAGGTCAAAGCTCTCCAACGGTCCAGCAGCTGCAGGATCACGTTCAGGATTTGGATAACAGAGGACGGCGCTGTAATGTCAAAATCCTGGGCATACCGGAGCTAAAAGTAGGGGATGACATGACTCTGTTTTTGCAACGAGAAATTCCAATCATGTTGGAGTGTCAAATCCCAACTCTGGAGATCCAGCCCGCACACAGAATTCCAACCGGTCCGCCGAGATGTGAGCAGAGAGAGGGAGGCTGGCCGCTGATGATCAATTTTCTCCACTACCGAGTGAAGGAGGAGATACTCAGAGCAGCCAGAGAAAAGGGTCCGATTACCTGGCAGGGATCAAGGCTCATGTTTTTCCCCGATTTCTCGAGGAGGACCATGGAACGGAGGGCATCCTTCAAGCAAATTAAGATCGACTTGAAGAATCGAGGGGTTGAATATATGCTTCGCTTCCCCGCCACCTTGGAGATTAAACACGGCGGAGCACGTCACCGTTTCATCTCGCCTGAAGAGGCTGCTGAGTTTGTTAAGAGGAAGATCATGAAGGAGAGCTGAACTGAAGACAAGCAGGGGGTAAATAAATAAACATTGATAGGCTTCTAATTATGTTGTTTTCAGGATATACTAATGGAACTGGTTAATATTTTGATATTTTCTTATTTGCTCTGTTGCATCCTATGTAAGCGCATGTCTCAGAAACAGTTACGTTCTTGTAGGTTTTGATACTTATATTTTCGCTGATAAACAAAGCTGAGCTGGGATTAACCAAGTTTAAGTGTTGGGTTTGTGGAAAGTCGAGTTTGGGTGACTATTCCAGGTTTCCTAGTATTTGTTTTGTGTCCCAGTCCCTTTTATCTGACTGGGGTTGTGTTTAGTTTGTTTTTCTATGCCTGTAATGTTTTGTTTCTTTTGCCACCACACTGTATTACTTTGGTAATAATGATGTTTATAAGACAGATGAGTACTTTACAACCTCATGACGGATATGAATGATCTGAAATTTGCCAGTTGGAATCTTAAAGGGCTCAATAACGTAATAAAAAAAAAAAAAAGTTCTGTCATATTTGAAATCATCCAAGACTGATATAGCCTTTGTCCAAGAGACACATTTAACTGTAAAGGAATCTTTGAAATTAAGGTGCTCATGGGTAGGAAAGGTCTTCTCAAGCCCAGGAACTGGTAAAAGCAGAGGGGTCTCTATCTTGATCAATAAGTCAGTTAATTTTAATGAAACAAATATATTTGTGGATTCAGATGGCCGATATGTGTTAGTATGTGGTCAATTACTCGATACATCAGTCGCTCTCTGTAATATTTATGCACCTAACTTTGATAATCCAGACTTTTTCCATAACTTATCACAGCTTCTTCTAGATCTTGGAGATATTCACATAATATTAGGTGGAGATTTCAATCAGATATTAGATCAAGATCTTGATAGATCATCACCTAGACGGAATTCAGAAAGTAGATCGGCAACTGCCATCAGACAACTTGCTGCTGATTTGGGCCTAAAAGACATTTGGAGACTCATACATCCAGATGAGCGGGATTATTCTTATTTTCCTCTCCTCATAATGTTTACACAAGAATTGATTATTTTCTTATCTCTCAATCATTAGTTAATTATTCCCTTCGTTCAGATATAGGCAATATAATAATTTCAGACCATGCCCCAGTTTTCCTCTGTCTAGTGAGATTTTCATTGATACCAAAAAGCCGAAGATGGCGCCTGAATGTGTCTCTAATAAAAGATAATTTCTTCCGTGAAATGATTCATAATGAAACATCACTTTTTAAGGAGACAAACAATAAGCAGGACAGTACTGTTTCTATTTGGTGGGACGCTTTGAAAGCTTATTGGAGGGGAGAACTATTTCCTTTGCTTCTTATAAAAAGAAACTGGCTAATGAGGAGTCTAGTAAATTAGAGACTGAACTCAAAATGCTTGAAGTCTCGTATTCTCAGACCGGGTCTAGGGTTACATTAAACAAGATAATTGCCACTAAATTTGAATTAAATAAACTTTATCATAAAAAAGCAGAATATGCTTTGTTCCGTACTAAACAGGCATACTGGGAAATGGGGGAAAAACCGGGACGCTTATTGGCTTACCGTTTGAAGCAACAGGACAGTATGAACCATATAGCCGGCGCACGGCAGTTGGATGGACATGTTTCCACCTCCTCCAAGGAGATAAATGAAAGATTTAGATCCTTCTACAGTACTCTTTACACATCGCAAGGTGATCTGGATAGACAAAAGTTTGATAGTTTTTTTGCTGGCCTAAACCTTCCACAACTAACGGACAGAGACAGAAATTTCTTGGAAGCACCAATAAAACTGGAGGAACTTTCTCAAGCAATTAGAAGCATGCCACCAAGTAAATCCCCAGGGTTAGATGGCTTACCTGCTGACTTCTATAGAACATTTGAGGATATCATAAGCCCTATATTACTTGAAGTCTACTCTGAGGCATTTACATCTCGTACTTTACCACAGTCTATGCACACTGCAGTTATATCTTTCATCCACAAAAAGGGGAAAGATGATTTAGACCCCAGTGGATATCGACCCATTTCACTACTTAAAGGTTGAATATGGAAATTTTTATTAAAAGCTATATTTTTAAAAAAATAATACCTCCACAGGTGTTTGGGGGTGTAAGAATGAAAGTACAACATTTCCAGAAAAATTATATTTAGCCTAAAAATAAAAAAAAAATAAATATGGTTGGATAAATAAATTTAATTTATTTATATAAATAAATAAATACAGGCATTGAAGGAGGTAAATAAAATCTATTTGGAAAGAAAAAATATGTAGAGATAGGCAGGGTGGGGAAGAAAAGAGGGGGGGGGCAGGTGGAGAAGCAGCTCATAAGAGTGGAGAAAATATTATTATTTTTTAGGGGGGAGGAATGGAAAGAGAAAAGCAAGAAGTAAATAAATTAAGAGAAGACTAAATGGAATGAAATAAAATAAATGTATTGAATAAAAGAAAAGAGAGAGAATTCGAGTATCTGTAAGGAAGGGTAATTTATAATATTTGTTAATATGTGTAAGTTAAAAAGTCGGTGATAAATTTTTGACATATTTGGTAGACATTTAGTTGCGGGTTGGTAGTGGGGTATGGGTAGTGGGGGCTGGAATTGTATTTGTGGGGGTACTTTCTATGTAGATGCAAGTGAGGTCGAGGTTCGGTGGTGTGCCGTCCGCCGTTAATTGTGATCAAAAAATCTTAGCAAAGATATTGGCAACCCGTCTGTCAAAAGTAATTGGGAATATCATTCATATGGACCAATCTGGTTTCATCCCAAACCGTTACAGCTCTGATAATATTCGGCGACTAATCAACTTACAGCATTTAGTATATGACTCCACCAACCCAGCAATTGCTTTATCACTGGATGCTGCTAAGGCTTTTGATTGTGTCGAGTGGAGTTATCTTTTTGAAACACTTGGAAGGTTTGGCTTTGGGCAAAATTTCATTACATGGGTCAAAACTTTATATGATACCCCTTATGCCTGTGTTGTAACAAATGGTCTCATATCCACCCCTTTCCAGCTGTATGGGTCCACAAGAAAAGGGGTCCCTTAAGTCCGGGTTTGTTTGTGCTAGCCTTGGAGCCTTTAGCGCAGAAACTGAGGAATGATTTAAATATACATGGAATTCCGGTAGGTGATGTTCATCATAAACTCTTATTGTATGCAGATGATATGTTAGTGCTGTTAACACAACCAGAAAAATCCATACCTACATTATTAAACTGCATCGAAGATTTTACACTGCTATCTGGATACCGTGTTAACTGGGATAAATCTGAGGCCATGCCGATATCTGGGTATTGTCCATCTACCCTCTTTGATCGGTGGAAATTTCGCTGGGCTTCGAAAGGTATCAAATATTTAGGAATTCAAATAACTCCTGATTATGGGGATATGGTCCGAGAAAATATTGACCCACTGCTTCGGAAAATTAAATTAGATTTTAGTAGGTGGACTAAGATCCATCTTTCGTTGTGGGGGAAAATACATTCTATTAAAATGATGACTGCACCTGTGATTTATTACATCCTCTCTCATCTTCCTTTGAACATTCCAGATTCATGTTTCAGAGACCTTGACATTCTTGTTCTAGACTTCCTTTGGGGTAATTCACATCATCGTTTAGGAATAAGAAAGCTACAGGCTCATCCAAAGAGAGGGGGATTCTCCCTTCCCAATTTTAGATGGTATTACTGGGCTTTTAATGTGAAACAAATAAGAATATGGCTGCCTAGTGTTAAGACAGGGGAAGCACCAAATTGGTTCCAGATAGAGAGTGAAGTAAGTGGGGGGATAACCCTTGGACTGAGTTATTTGGCACAAAATCATCAAAAGAGAGTGATAACCCTATTATTTCTACTGCTAAACTATTGTGGTATAAGCTACACAGAGCGGGTCGCTGGGACTTTTTCAAATCCCCTTATGCACCTTTATGGAATAACAAGCGAATTTTGATTGGGGGAAAAACAATTAACTGGGCTATTTGGCAAAGAGCAGGAATAAGGTATATTCTACACTTATTTGATGGAGATACCAAACAATTTTTAAGCTTTGACCAGATAAAGGATAGATACAACTTACCACATAACCAATACTGGAGGTATCTCCAGCTGCAAAGTACATTATCTAAATGGCTAGGAAGCCCACTTACCTGTTCTACAGGCAGTCCAATTGAAGAGCTGCTGATTAGATCAAGTTCAGGCAGGGGTATTACCAGTAAGTTTAATGGTTTACTACAAGAACAGCTATGTGATCCTTTAGTCAAGGTTAAGAAACACTGGGCAAGGGGTATGAAGACGGATATATCTATGGAAGACTGGGAATCAAGTCTAAAGAACATCAACACAATGTATAAGGAATTAGGTAATAAGTTTATTCAACTGAAGATACTACATAGATGGCATCGGACACCAGAACAACTTCACAGGTGGAACCTGATACCAGTGGATTCCTGCTGGAGATGTGGAGGGAGCGGTGCCTCTATATTACATATACTTTTGACATGCCCAGCACTTAAGGACTGGTGGAACAATATTCAGCAGATCATATTCGAAGTCCTGCAAAAAAAGTTTCAAATCTCTGCAAAGCTGTCTATTTTGGGATCAACCATGGAGCTCCAAGACAATAACTTTTCATATTTTGAAAAAAGGTGGATTATCTTGGCTCTCACAACAGCTAAACGGATTCTGCTGAGACACTGGAAGAAAAAACATCCACCCCCTTACGACGAATGGATCACAACAATGGCGCAACCCCTAGCTCCTTATGAAAGAGTGACTTACTCTCTGTTAGATACTTGGACCAATAAATGTTCACATGGAGCCCCTTCACGACCTGGCTGACCGTGAACTAATGCTAAACTGGTTGATGGGATTGTGTCTGGAGTTTGTACTTGAACTGTAATTGAAGAGTGGCAGTGTGGTGGTTTGTGTATGTTTGTTTTGTTGTGGTTTTTATTTGTATTGTTTGGATCTGTTTGTGTTTGTTTTTTTTTGTTTTTGTTTCACTTGTCTGTGTTGTTATAATTGTTTGAAAATAATAAACTGTTGAATATAAA
>JALJCO010011679.1:0-430456 GCA_023101725.1 Atherinomorus stipes
TATTGCTTCGTTCAGTTACGTATTACTCTTATATTTTCTTGTTAAAACATGGATATTATTCGTGTTGGAGTTAGAAAGCGGCTTAAACTCTTTTTAAGTTCGTGCCTGTAACAGAGGATGGCTGTCACACACAGTGTTTACAGTTTGTGTCATGTAGCCGATCGCGGCGGTGATGCTGGTGTTACTGTCTTCCGACTAGAATACGGGAATAATTTCTGCCTCCACACGTGGTTTAATCCTACATGTGACCCATGGTGAAAGACTAAATAAATCATAGTCTGAACTGGAATAAGTTATCTGGGAGGGTTTTCTGCAGATCAGTCACGCCTACTGTCCTATTTTCACCATTTTCAACTGTTCACATGCATTAATGTTTTGATTTTTGCAACTGAACAAATACCAGGACTCAAACATTATATTTCCCCGACATTTTCACGTCATATCTTGACCTAATCTGCATTAAAAGTCGAGTTTTGTATGTAAAACACACGTCTTCTCATAGTTCAATAATGCTTTTCCTCTGTTTTCTTGCCCCTGGTTGCGTGCGCATCCTATCTGTGACGTTGCTCAGAAACCCATCTATAGGCTGCGAGGTGTAATGTATGGGAATAGAAAGGACACAAATGACATTCCCTTGCAATTCTCTTTTCTTTTTTTTTGTTATCAGTTTTGGACTCTGCCCCTTATTTACAAGCCCTCATATAAATTAATAATATTATTATAATTTCATCTTTATTAATGCCAATGGGGAAATTTGGCCCTGCATTTAATGCATCTCTAGATAGACTAGAGAGCAGTGGGCTGCCATGGCATGCCAGCCAGGGGGCAGTTGGCAGGGGTTACAGACTTTACTCATGGGTTCATACAGTGGTTTACCCTTAGTGCCACACCAGGGACTTGAACTCTGGAAGATGTGATAGCGCAAGAACTGAAGAAGTAAGTAACTAAGCCTAAGAAGGAAAGAAGACATAAGAACCAGGTAAGAAAATTTAATTAAAGGAAAGACCTTTCCACTCCTTCCAATTCCTGTAATATTTTATTCAAAACAAGAGCCACCCTACTGTCACACAAAAGCTTAAAATATGCAAAATAACAATTACAAGAAGTATTTACGGTTGTTATTTTTGTCTATCTCTACTGAAAATTGCACAAAAAATAAATAAATAAATAATAAACAAGAGGTATTTACATTTTTACACTGTTATCTCTTACAGTCTTTTTAGTTTGTAAATATTATAAATATTCATTGTTGGGTTGTTTGTATCAGCTGTAGCAAATTACTTAAAAAACTAATAATATATATACATATATATGGTATAGAAATGGAAATTATTCTAATTAACATTATAAAGGCATGACAGCAAACCTTTTTCTGGATCTTAATGTATGTTATTTAATTATTGCTTTAACTGCTCGAACTCCACAGGGTTTAATGGTGTCAGAACAAATATAAATAATTTACATCTAAATTTCAGTTGTCTAAATATGTAGGCATTTCACTCATCATTTCATCTTAAAGGTGTTGTAAAAATGTGTTTATTTGTCTCTAACGGCATATTAAAAGCTTTGAGGTTCAGCTGTTTTTAGATAAAAGTAGAATTTCAGGACAATAAATGAAATTACATAAAAAAGAACGAAACGTGAAGCTTTAGTGTTATATACAGTGTTTTTTCAGTAAACACTGTTTTTGTATTCTCATGTGTATTTAATGTCACTTGACAAATGGTGTGCTTCAAAAGGAAACATCATAAAGCTGAGACTTATTCTCAAAGACAAAGATTTGACAATCAGTTTCTTTTAAAAGCCTGTGGATTTGTTTTATCAAGCAAGATACTTAGTTACACTTCAACCTAAACAAAATTCCTGCTGTTATTAGTTTGCTTTAATTGTAATAATGAAACAGTTACATACAAATAACTTCGCTGTTGTACTTTAAGATTTAGTTCTCCCATAGTCATCCTTTTTCTCCTGTTTTAACAGCATCTTTGAACTTGAAAACGAGATCCCTCTCAGTTGGGACCCCTGTAGTCGGCTTCTCTCTTCTGACTGAGTTTGCGTTGGCTCAGTCTGCAGTCTAGTCCAACAGCACCGTTGTCTGACCCCTGCAGCCTGACAGGCAGCTCTGATAAACTCATATCGCACATGCAAGGAAACCAAAGACCTGGCCTAATTAGCAGGCTGAACAAGAAAGATGATGAGGGAGAGGAGAAAGGAGGGAGTAGAAGATTGAAAATCAAAACGATGACGACTTGATCAACAGAGCTGGTGACCTCTTGTTATTTATTCATGGGATTACTAAAGAGGACTTTGGAGCGGAGCACGTTGCCAACTTCCCAACAACCATGCTGTGCCAGTTCACTGTTTTGCTCCTAATAGGCTGCTAAGCAGTACAAACTACCTCTTCTTATTTCTCTCTGCCTTTTTTCCCCTCTCAAACGCTTACATGCACTTGACACCTTCTTTAGGAGACTCACCTGTCCAGGTATTCCAGTAATCCAGGCCAAGCCTTGTCAGGTGGAAGAAAGTCTATCCCAGGGTGGAGACAGGGGAGAGGAGGAGGAGGAGGAGGAGGGGGGAGCTTCAGTAAGTCTAGCTGGTGATAGAGTGTAGGTGGGAGGGAGGTAGAGGACCAGAGACAGGGGGCAGGTAAAGGGGATCGTGTTTAGGCTCCTGGGGACAGGAGGCTTGGCGTGGCACAGCACTGCCCACCCAACATCAACACTCTCAGGTTCCCTGGCTCAGATGGGCCAGATAATCACCCTCTCTCCACAGGGACCATCTGGAGGCGAGGAGGGAGGCAAGGGCCATATTTAATTTCCATAAAACATAAATTCAGTGATCTACCGATGTGGCAAGCAAGGAAGAAAGCTCTTTTTTTCTATTTTTTCTCCTCTTCCTCTATCTGAGAACTGATTCCCACAAAACATCAATAACATGTAACACCTGGTCTGGAAAACACACTCAACACGTGTTCACACTCACAGCAGCATCACCTCCCATCTCTGAGTGTCTCCAGTTTGATTGACACTCCTATCCTGTAGAGATCAGAGGACAGCCACCGTGATTATCATCTCACAGTGGTAACCGAGACACCTCTAATCCCATAATAATCCTTCACAGTCAGTCAACACAGGAGTATCCTGACCTCCTGCAAGCAAAGCACGTGTACACAAATACACAAGCACACACACACATTAACACTTGAATATTTTAAAAACAGAAAGTAATGGACTACACAACATTCTCCAGACATAATTTTGTGTCATCACACACTCAGAGCAACACCTCACAAGAACCACACATTTTTCTGTTATATTTTTAAAACATCTTTACAGCCCTTCATGACTGTGGTCTTCAGGAGTAACAAACCTTATTGAGATGTCTTCTCCCAAAAAGACCATTGAATATGACACATGAGGTTTTAAAATAGGTCAAGTTTTTCAGTCAGGGCAGCTGCTAATCTGGGTGCCCCCCAAAACGCATACCTTCTTGGCTGATCCAAAAGGAGATTTCCATATTTATCAGGGTAGTTGTCTTTATTTGCTAAATTAATTCTCACTATTAACCCTCAGGTGTCAGTTTATTTTATACTCTCAAAAGCCATTGAGGACAAAAATCTCTAATTCCAAAGAACTGCTATCAGACTTTACAGATTAATAGTTTTTAGGCTTTTTTTGTCATATTATTAAAAAACAGCCTCAAAACTAAGGATTTTAACAATTTGAATTGCAGTTTGAGTGCTTGATGCCAGTAGCTGGGGCACTCTGTTCCATTTGTCTTCTGTAAAGCCATTTTGAAGTCAGTCTAGCATTAAGTATTTAAAATGTGAGTGAGACAAGATCTTCATTTAGAAGGTTTGATAACCTCAAGAATTAAAAAATTTCACAGTCAAAAACATAAGATAGGTTGCAATGTCTCAGACCTTTTAAGCCACATCATCCAGCATCACAGTGATGCAGTATTTGCCAACTCAACACTGTTATTAAACTATGTATTTGATACATTCTTTAAAGTGCTGATGACCTGCCTTAACTTCAACTAATTTAGCAATAGAACAATGCAACAAAACAAAAGTTTTGTGCAGTTACAAGTCAATGAGACTTATTTTCACGTAAATATCCAATGCTGAAAAACCAAAGCTCGCTAGCCGCTAGCATTTTAGCCTCTCCATGTCACGACGTCATGAGATGAAACATTTGCGGTCGGCTCATTGATTTACATGTAAAATCAAAACAGTGGAAAACATAAAAGATGGCTCCAGTTTGTTTGGTGGTATTATTAACCAGTTCAGAAGAGTGTGATGATACCAAGGTAGATGGGGACAACAGGTTAGAACCGGCCTCAGAACTGTAAGTCAGCTCCAAGACCTTCTCACAGAGCCTGGTCCACTGGTTCAGTTCCAGCATGCAAGAGACCCACACAGAGAGGACCGAAAACTGCAAAGAGTGACCCAGAACAGCACCAAGCGGACCCACAACTGTTAAAGGCTAGCAGCTAACCGCTAAGTCACGATAAATAACTAGCCTTTAAAAACGAGAAGATAACAACTTGCATGGTTCCAGTCGAGTTTTAAATAGTTCCCTTTAAAAAGATGAAGATGGAGGGAAGGATGCATCTTTTGAAGCAGCCAGAGGAGATCTGTGATGACCAGAGAAGAGCTGTGAAGTCCCGAGGAGTCAGTGGCGGACACAGACGTTTTGGGGGGGGCAGGTGCTCAGTCAAAAATAAGGGCATTTCGTGCAGCATGGAAATGCCGGTAGAAATGTTTCGATACAGATTCCGATACTTGTGCTGTGGGTTTCGGCTGATACTGAGTACTGATACCACTATGTTATTAAAAATATATATATATATATATTTCACCTGCATGACTGTGATATGATCATAATTGTGGTAAATGTCTGGCTCAGGTTTAACCCTTTGTAAAACATAAATCAATTCAGCAAATTGAAGCCATTTATTTTTAAATACAGTCTTGCTGGAGAGAGAATCCAGTCTGAAATTCTGTCACATCACCAACATGATCACTGGTTAGCTCCTGTCTAATAGGTGATCAGTTCTTCTTTGCCCCTCTAAACTAAGAGTATTTAGGGCTTAGAGTATTCTGGGATTCATCTCCCTCATCTTCCATGCTGGTAGATGTTCTATTGCAGGAAGCACAGAGCTGCTTCCCTGCTGTAGCTTCCTAGAATAGAATAATAGTTGTAATAATAGCCTATTTTTAAAGGCCTCCTTCCACTGAAAACCCGTTTAACATGCTCCTTCTGAAATACGAAGGGTTTCCCCTTGTTTACTTACACATGCTGACTTGCTAGCGTTGCGTTCCCCCCAGTCAGCTGTGCTTTCTCATCAGAGAAACAATACGAAGAAAAGAGCGAATCGGGAACAGCCTCGCACTTCTACGTCACATTGCAAATAGCGTATCCCACGTGGGGTTTCTATCTGTCCATTGGAAGGCAGGTAACCCTCCACTACACACTAGAAGTAAAGACTGCACGACTGTACCTTCGGAGTTGAGAAGCTAATTGACCTATGGCTAAACCACGCCCCCAAACGCGATGAGCCAATCACAGTGCGCACAGCTATCCCATACACTCGGACATTCTCTGCTTGAACGTCCATTGAAATGCATTGAAGTTAGTCCGTTTTTGTTCGTTTTTATGTGTTCTTTTTAGTTTAAAATGGTCAAACGTGTGCATGGGGTACATGCAACTCCGATACTAGGTATCCTGAGAGGCTGGGTGACAGGGCGTATTTTTTTGCCTTTTACCAAGTCACATCAAGCCAAAGTTATGCGGCAGACCACAACATCAACTGAACGTGGATAAAATGAACAAGGATGTCTCCATCTGTTCTAAGGATACAAAGCAACCAGAAGGTTTTTTTTAAACAGAAACGATCCAGAATGCATTCAATAATAATGGAGAACACAGAAATATTAATGAAATGACCATGGAAGTACAACTTTAAGATTTAAAAATAGCCTATTAAGGTAAATACAAGATTACTGCAAGTCTTGTAACACAGAAATATCTTATGGTTGGTACAACATAATGTAATCAGCTAAAATAGCTTCATGCCTGATTCAGTAGCCAAACCACTTTGTGTTGTTAAAAGAAAATGTGGACAGCTTTTAAGATATTTAAATAAAATTAGAGGAACATTTAAACTTCTGAGCTTTAAAAGGCCCTCAACAGTTAACATGACTCTGAACTTCCATCTTCATCTTCCTCCTTGCTGCTGGATGGTTTCCAGAGCAGAGAGCTGCTCTCTGTAGCTCCCTTTCTTTTTCTTTTTTAAGCCTCTCCTTTCTAGGCATTATGCTGTAATTGGTAGCCTAAATAAAAAGAGACCAACAGTATGAATAAGACTGCTTGGTTACATGACAACAAGGCACCATGCTAGTTTTTCTGCATTTGTCATTTGTCAAATAAATAACTGCAAGTGTTAATTATGTAGCCTGATTCTGACCTAGACAATACCCTCTTAAGTAGGCTATTCAGCTTAAGACTGCTGGTAGACTGACATGCTGTACCACTGACAAACTACCTGTGGTCATATCTGTTATGGATTTTAGCCAGCGTCTAGCTTGCTAAGCAGTAAGCAGTCAGCTAATTTCTGCTTAGCTGTGCAGCTGTATGATGGCTACTTCGCCACAGAGGCAAATACATCAGAAATACAAGTTATAACTTGGCAACAGAGAGCACATGGGGGGACAAACTCAACTCATTCATTTTCGTATTACCTGGCCGGCAGGGCATGGAGGAGGAGAGTTGAGCTGCAGCTGCGCATGTCTGCTGCTCGTGTTTACTCTGCACTTCACGCTGAGAAAGGAAGAGAGGTGTGGGTGGGGCAAATATTAATTTTGGGACATTATTATCACACTCTTTTAAATGCTGAGCTTTAATAGATAATCATGGCAGCATGGGCCACATAAGTTGTAAAAAAAAAAAAAAAAGAACTTTCAAAAGGGCACTTGCTAGGTCCAGAGGGCAAAGGGCAGGTGCTCCAGCACCACCTAGTGTCTACCTGTGCACGCCACTGCCGAGAAGCAGCTATCTCTGTTCATAGCTGGACATAACAGCTTTGTGAAGCAAACACCGACGAATGAAGAATAATCCAGCAGAAGTGATGACAGTCCCATGTGTCAAAAGTCTCATCATGTCCACTAAATGGTGTCTGCAGACGGGAATTTTTACTGGCAGAGACGTACAAGAGGTTCCTACAGCTAGACACCAGTAAGAGCACCAATTTTATCCTCTTCTAACCCTGTTTTCACACCGGACGCCTCTATTCGCAAACGCGTCTAGATTTCAACGCGCGAATGCTGGATGTTTACTCGCTTGATTCTGGAGTTTTTTTCACGTGAATGAAGCGTATAGTACGCATGAATAAGACCCTTCATTCACGTGCCAAGTTTAACTTTCTGGAGTGGGGGATGGTGGTCAGTCACTTCAGTCAGGTAAACATGGCAGAACCCGGTTATTTAGAGTACTTTGAGAGAGTTGTGGCGTTGTACCTCCTTTGGAAGTCGGAGAACCGGGTAACACAGCTGTGTTACCCTTTTGGGTGATGACACTTTTGAATCCCTCATATGTAGTTCCATTAGCAGTGTTTGCTCTGCAACTGAGAAAATACCGGCTCTTGTCTTGCTCTCTTTCATAATCGGATCCTTTTTTTCCAAACTCTACTCGTCAGACTCCCTACGCTCCTCAGACTTTCACACATAGCCAGGCTATATAAGCCTCGCTTGGATTAGCCTGGATTAGATGCAGCTGAAATGAGTTGGTGGAACCACTTTGAAAGATGGAGTTCATCCAAGCGAGGCTTTCCTGCTTAAGCCTGGCTTTCTTTAGCTACGTTCGTGGAATACCCCCCCCAGCTTGTTACCCAGACAACAACAAAAACACAATTTGCGAAACTCTGAACTCACAGGACAATAGTACTCGTTCGTTCATTCATTATAGTTAAAGCATTGATAAAATCAAGGAGTTTTACTGCAGATAATGTCTGATAGAGTGGATGCCCCATCATCGCCATTTTACAAGATGTCCACCGAAGGGTGAGTGAACGTGATATCTTCTGAAGGACTCAAAGTGATGAAGAAACTTTACTGGTGAGTAAATGCACGTATATACTCCTAGAAATAAGGTCCAGGTTGAAAAAAAAAAGGAAGATATCCTTTAACATGTAATTCATTCGGGCAAATAATTTTATTCGCGTCCGGTGTAATCACAGGGTAATGTCTTTATGATCTGTTCTCCATCCTTATGAGCTTTTAAACATTAACTGACAATACAACAGAAGGTTGAGCCATTACTGTCAGTCTGTAAAACTGGAAAAGTAACTTAAAAACTGCAATTAACCCATTAAAATCCATATTGAGAGCGGTGTAGGGCGTCCTCTCAAGTCATGTCAGGTTTCGGCAAACAGCGCCACAGTCTGGTCAGATGTGCTGAAATGCGGCAATGTTTTCTAATATATCATTAATGCAGGCAGGCTTGTTTCTGTTACATACAATCTATGATCTATGGCATAGATCATAATGAAGAACGTTTTTGTCTATAAAACATGGCAAAAATGTCAAAATCATGTAATCAGCACTTTAAGCACCATGAGGAAATCATTCTCCTTTTATGTTGCCATTTTCTACTTTTATCTGAATAAATTGTGATCAAATGTGAGATAGTGAATTTGGCGCTTAAATCACTGTTGTTGTTGTCTTCACTTTTTAGGGAAAAAAAAAGTTCTATTAAGCCACCTTGAACTCTTTAAATCTAAGAGTGATTAAAAAAATGTAATTATGCATTTCTGTCTAGATCAGGGTTGCTCAAGTCCAGTTCTCAAGACCTACTGTACTATCCTGCACATTTTGGTTGCATCCCTTCTCTAACACGCCTGAATGAAATGAATGGCTCGTTACCAGGCCTCTGCAAAGCCAAATGACATGCATGAGAGGTTTACCCATTTGAATCAGGTGTGTTGGAGAAGGTATGCTCCTAAATGTGCAGGATAGGGGCTCTTAAGGACCAGACTTGGGCACCCCTGATCTAGAAATGTAGACATATAGTGATATGTGTGATTTTTACTGTTCACTGCTAAAGTCAACCCAGTTAAAGGCCTATGCATAAAATACGGTGAGGAAAATTAAATGCGGAATTCTGAAATTTGTTTAGAGACCTTACGGAAAAAATGTACCACACACACTAGCACAGCCAAACTACTGGCCAGATAGAGAAAAAAAATGTCAAAATGGACAAAAACGTCCATAATGTTGCAGGTTTGACATTCTAAAAGTATAGTTTCAGAGTACAGTCCAACATCAGAAGCAGAAGATATCACAGTAAATTGTGAAAGTAAAAACTTAATGAAATAACAAAGCTTCCAAAGCTACCAAACATGTATAGATAAATAAAAGAAAATACACAATTTACCATTTTAATAAACCAAATCCATTCTGACATTTTCAGAGTGTGATTAATGATCCGAATGTAAGAATTCACAAACCTATCAGTTAAAGTAAACGATGACCTCATTAGCACTACTGTACCTCTTAGCTATCCAACAATGGTAGTAAGATCATGGCATGCAAAAGACATGAAGCAGCAAAGATGTTTTTACTCAAAAAAATAGTAACAAATTAAATAGCTGTGTGATGCAGAAGAGATTGGATGTAAAACATACACACACAAAAAAACTGTCAAACTAAATCTTTGAATCTTTAAATTGTGAAAATTGATTTTCTTTGTGGCAGTCTGAGTGGCTGCTGCTGGCTAAGTACCTCATTAGAATTCCTCCTGAAGTCCCCTTTCCACCCTTTACTTTTACATTTTCCCAAGATTACATAAAACCTTGGTATCTTTCAACCAATGTTACCCAAATAAAAAAAACTTTTCCCCATACCCCAAACTTCCCTTGAAAAAGAAAGCACTTAGTAAAAGGGTAGGACTTTTTAAAATCCCCGGGATTCATGAGGGCGGGCCTACATGACGAAAAACTTTGATTGGTGGATCACACTTTGACGTACTGTATACAGCATTTTGTAGTATGTTCAGGTTTAGGCTGCAAATACGTTTACTTCTACAACCTTAAATCTGTGTTTTGAAAAATAGCTTTAAAAGGTGGAAAGACGACAAGGTCCAGGCTCTGTTGTATGCATTTGCAGAGAACATTGTATTATTACAATGTATAGTTTTACAATGCAACCAAATATACGTGGTGTTAATATCGGCAAGAAAACAACTATTGTTATGGTTGAAAAGTACACTTACACTTTTCATGCTTGAATAAAAAGGGAACAAAACATTAGATTCTAAGCAAGCTAAGTTGGTTATTTTTGACCTTGATCGTGAGTGAACCTTTGAACTGAAATAAAAAATGGATAAGACTTGCTTTTATTGTCCATTAGAAAGGAGTAAAATGAATCCTGAATGCATTTTGTTGACTATGTTAACAAAGAGGATTGATTTCAGTCATCATTTTCTGTACCGCTTATCCAGTTCAGGGTCGCGGGGGTTGCTGGAGCCTATCCCAGCTATTATCAGGCGAGAGGCGGGGTACACCCTGGAAAGGTTGCCAGTCTGTCGGGCCAACACAGCAGGGCTCACATCCATACCTAGGGGCAATTTAGAGTGACCAATTAACCTAGCCTTTGGACTGTGGGAGGAAGCCGGAGTACCCGGAGAGAACCCACGCATACACGGGGAGAACATGCAAACTGAACCCCCTCCCCAGCCGGGAATCGAACCAGTGACCTTCTTACTGTGAGGATGCGGTGCTAACCACCACGCCACCGTGCAGCCCAGGATTGATTTCATAAATTCATAATTTTTTGTGGCAGGCACTGACAAAATCTTGTAATATAGATAGACACAGGGTGTGATTTGCAGGGGGGAGCCCCCCCCCCTCCTCTGCCTGTGATGTCCCCTCCTCTGGTCATTCATGTTATGTTTCACTGATAATAGCACAAAACAACCTGGTATAGTGTGGTGAAAAATGTTTCTGTAAACAAAATAATAAGCACTTACACTTTTGCACTTTTTTTTACACATCTTACACTTAATTATCTGCTGCCCACAAACAAAGTTAAAACTGCTTTTATCTAAAAAGTTTAAATGTGAATGAGCATAACTCTGCAAGAGAACACTTATGCGGAACAAAAGCTTCTGTGTGGAAGGAAAGAACCGATGGGACAGCAACATGCAGGTTACTTGATTTGGAATAACTTTCATACAGCCCGTTCATATAACCTGTGAGCTGTTGTGGTATGTTTCTCAAAAAACTACCCCTAACCCTACACATACACATTAGGGATGTAACGATATGAAAATTTCATATCACATTATTGTGACCAAAATGATCACGGTTATCATTATAATGGCGGTATTATTGAAATATCCCACCAGCATCTTTAAAAACATCCAAAATGGGTCTAGATGTCTACTTTGTCCCTTTTTTTTTAAGGGGGAAAAATCTCCACAGCACTGTCCATGTGGGTGCCTTTGTTGCTTTCAACAGATTTTTCATAATTAAATAATGCAAACTGGGACTGCTGTGGCTTTTCCAGCCAATGAGCAGCATCATGGTGAGTTTTTCAAAGTGCAGTTATCAATCACGGTTTTCACGATAATCAAAATTTGAAACGGTATTACTAATCATTGGTAATTTTATCACGGTTAACCATTTTATCGGTAATCGTTACATCCCTAATACACATATATACATATATATTTTATCAGCTATTCATTTAGGAGTAGGGATGTAATGATTGCCAGTAAAATGGTTAATCATGAGAAAATTACCAACGATTAGTAATACCGCTTCAAATTTTAATTATCGTTAAAACCGTGACTGATTACTACACTTAGAAAACCTCCTAGTGATGCTGTTCATTAGCAGGAAGAGCAGTAGCAGTTGCACTTTGCAGTGTTTAATTTATGAAAACATCGCAGAAGGCAGCGAAGGCACCCACATGGACAGTTCTCTTGAGATTTTTCTGCCTTTAAAAAGGACAAAGTAGACATCTAGACCCATTTTTAATATTTTAAAAGATGCTCTGGGGTATTTTTTTATACTGCGGTAAAAATAGTAACCGTGATCATTTTGGTCACAATAACCGTGATATGAAATTTTCATATTGTTACATCCCTATTTAGGAGTGGGTCTTCAAGAAAGAGAGAAAAAACATTACCTTTCAGATAAATATCACAAAGAAGAGCTGCAACAATTTACTATATAAGAAAAGTATTTTTTAACTTTAACAGGAAAACATGTAAACGTGAATTTACATACTTCCAAAGCTGTAAATAAACATAATATGGGCTCTTTAAATGTCCAATAAAGAATAGCCGCATTGAGATATGATACTGTACATTTAGAGAAGGCATGGCATTCAGGTACATAACACACCAAATGAATATAATTTTCTCACTTTTGACCTTCTTTACTTTTCTTCTTCTGACTTTCTTCTTTTCTGTATTTACATCACATGCATTTTCTGTGGCAGGTAGTGAATCTAGCTGCTGTGGCATAACCACAGCCTTTCTGAGGAGGTGGACTGACAGCTGGTGTGTGTGTGTTCTTGAAGCCTTGACTGCAGTGAGATGTGCACAGCAAGGGGTCTGAGAGTCAATGGATGTCACTGTTTAACAACTGTTACAACTCTGTCGTTAAGACAAGAAAAATGACGACAGAACAAAAAAAAAAAAAAGATTGCAAATTTGTGTGTGTGAGTGTGTGTGAGTGTATGTGTGGTAATAACACATACAAACTTGTATGCCCCTTCAATCTGCTAACAGGGTTAGCAAGCTGAAGGGGCACAGACCCTTACGCACACATAGTGGGGGGTCCAAATGGGTCATTATTTCACCTCCTAAAGTGAAATTGGTTGCTCTACTTTAAATTTCTCATTTTTGACAGGAAAGTGTGCCAAAATGACTCATTGGACATACAGATATACAGAATATCCTGCAATCACATTTGACAATTTGAATTTCTTCACACTTAAGGCATTTATATTCTTTTGTACCTGACAGTCCTTGGGTATTGATTATCATAAGCTTTTCTGATGTTTTAGAATTTCTTGCACAAGGTTTCTCTTAAAGGCAAGACAAGCTTGCTGCAGATTTTAACACACACACACACACACAGCAGTATATACAAAAAGTATAAACATGTCTGCCAATATTCATACTTTATACAGGCGCTTGCAGTTTTTCTTTTGTTTATTTTCATCTTATCTTATTAATAATAATCTACTGACAAATATTGTCTGATTTGTCTCCACTTTGCAGTAACTGATCCCAGCTTGGCACCAGATGGAATTCCTTTAATTCAAATAAATCATAAAAATGTTGCAGTACTAATGAAAGAGTGATTGTCTTTGGTAATGCTTTGTTTTGAGAACAAATGAAAGGAAAACTAATATCATCTATCCTGATGCACTGTTTAACCTCTTTCTGCCAGAACAGCTTCACTGGCTCCTACACTACGTTTCTGGGATTCTGGGAGATACAGCTTCATTCTTCTGGAGAATAGTGCATCATTTGCTGTTTTGATCATGTAGGAGAGATAGTGCTGCCCTAACATCAGGCTGAAATTCTTCAGTTGTGTTTGGATGTGGCGACTGTAAAGGCCTGAGCATACAGTTTGATTTACACCATTGTCATAGCTATCAAACCATTCAGTGACTCCTTTTGTCCAATTGATAGTTATTTTGTGATGTCACGGTCTGTAGGGAATGCCCCCCTGGCGGGCAAAAAACACTCTAGCTCGCCACCTGCAGGCTGATAAGAAGCCCGAGAAACACACAGTTGCGCTGCTGGAAAATACCAGAAGGTTGTTGTGCGATCGGGTACCACACCTACATTCATCCGTATATAGTTAGCAAAGTTCTAACCTTAAATAAAACCTCATGTATACATGTTGCCATGATTTGTTGTCATATGGAGGTGACCAGCTGCCCACCGTCATTCTAATGAGTTGACGTTAGCTGCTAGCTAAAACGGAGGGATGCGGTAATGCAAATAAACTCCTAAAGGAGGGACGTGGAGATCCTGTTACACTCGTATTCAGCTGAATAGCACAAAGACCAGATGTAACACTGATATTTAGAATGATAACCTTTGTTTTTCCTGCATACCGGTCCTATATGCTTTTTATTTACGTCTTCATAGCACTCCATCGTTTCTAAACCTGAGGTTGTAATAAGTTAAAATGAGAGGAAATTATTCTATTTCTGTTTGAATAGCAGTTTTTAGTGAGAACTATCGGTGCTCTTATATACTTCATTCTGGCAGCGGTGTACAGTGACGCTTCTCACCCAGACAGGTGTAAACATCACTGAATGCAGCTCAGCAGGGACGTGGCGATGTTAACAGCTCATATACAGCAGTCGCTTCTCTCTACGGGTCACAAGTGTCCAACACTTCCAACTTATTTCTGTATCTTTCCTTCTCCGGGCGACTGACAGCTGATTTAAACAACTATTCTCTAGTCTGTCTGCTCAGAGTTCGCTGCGTCCCGTCATCTTTTGCCCGCCAGGGTTGCCGGCAGGTCACGTGACTGAAAACTATCAATTGCTGACAACATAGACCTGAACGAGACCACTCCCTCCCATGCTTCATTATAGGATAAAGGTGGTTACTCATAGCAACCTTGCACTTATTTTAAGAGACCTTTCACTAACAAACCTTACAGGCTCGGAGTACCCATTGTGGGAAAGACGAATCTAGTTTTTTCCTTTAATTTTCCAACAAATTCTAATAGTACTAATCACCACACAACAGCAATCCACATCTAACCATTAAGCACGTAGCCCATCTGGTTGCCAATACCAAAGGCTCACTTATGTACCTTTGGCTGTCAGTGATGACTTTGTATCTTTAGATACAAAAAATTATTTAGAAATTATTTCTTTGTATGTAGTTGAAAAAAGTGGCGGCCATAAAGAAACTAAATAAACCAGTCAAGTATATGTGTCCAGTAAAGAACATAAGAAAATCAAGAATATAAATTACATAGTAAGTCAGTGAGGTCCCGGTACTGTTATTTGGCTCTGTGAATACGATCATTTGATTAAGACTTCATGGTTGAGCTTTTCCAAAAACATTATATTGCATGGATAATGATTTTTTTTTTTTTTTTTTAAATACACGCACACACACTTTCAAAGCAACTATTACTTCCATTGAAGGTATTTTTATGGTTCAAATGCAGTTGCTCTTAGGACCACTAGTGGTCATGTATTCTTCAAACATTGATTGGTTATTTTAGTCTGCATGAGCATATATCTCATTTGGGAAGAATCTTGGAAGATCGTTAAATGGAGCTGAATGGATTTTTGGGAAGTGGGTATGGCGTATTGGTTATGTTGCAGGCTTTGGCACAGCAGACCCGGGTTTGAGTCCCTGACATGGCACCCATGTAAGCAACTGTGGACCCCTGAGCAAGGTCTTTAACCCCCACCAACTGCTCCCCGGGCTGCTTTAATTAGCAGCCCAATGCGCTCAGGTTCAACCTGAGATGGATTAAATAAAGAGAACGAATTTCCTAATTGGGATTAATAAATTATATATTATTTATGTAACACGTGGTTCTTTGCCGATACCGGCGACTTCAGGAGGAGGGGAAAGAGAGAGAGACACCATCGCCAGCAGGTAGTGGTTAAAAACAAATAAAAGCTTTATTAAAGAAATAAAGAATAAATAAAACTACTTAACTAAAAAGTATTAAAAGAAAAGAATACAAAGGGGGCTAAAAGGGCTTGCAAGGCTGGCAGTGCCCGGCTTCCACTCGGCTCTGTCCCGGGTCCATGGCGGCCGCTCCTCCCGGCAGCCGCACTCTGGCAATAGGCTCCCCCGGGACACCACCGCCGCTCTCGGACCTGGGCAGTCACTCCTCCGGGTGGCCGCGCCTCCGGCCATAGGCCCTCCTTGTGGGGTCCGCGACCACCCTCTGACTCCCGCGCCACTCTTCTGCGTCGCCGTCGCCATCACCGTCACCACTGCCGCCGCTGTCGCTGCTGCTGCTGCTGCCACACCGCTGCCTCGAGCCCCCAGCCGGGGGACTTGCATCCTCCCCCGGCTGCGCCCCGTGGACCCAGTACTCCTCAGTCCTTCCTCGTCCCCTCTGTTGTCCGCACACCGGCTTTTATTCTTCCAGCATTCAATAGGGGATTATCACGCTTACCGGAACTTCCCGGTATTTGGACACTTCCTCTTCCGTGCCATGTTAACAACAGCCGTTCCTGCCCTGTTATACTGTTTAAATCGTATAAACTCCAAACACACTTTAGTTTTCATTCCAGACTGAAGTGATACTGGATCAAAAGCTGGATCAAAGCGATTGATTCGCTGCAGTGAAGGGCCGAACTTTATAATAAAACACACGTTTGTTTGTCACCGGTGGGGCACAACACCGCACGACACCGGCACTTCACAGCATGCTAGCATTAGCCAGCTAGCGTTTACTGACGTGCTTAACTTTGTGCGTCTTAAAACACACAAACATCTGAAAATCGGGTCTGTACCTCCCTGTTTCCAGAGGAACAACTGGGGACTGCCAAGAAAGGAGACGCTTTCAGATGCTTGTGTGTTTTCAGCCGCACAATGTTAGGCACGTCATCAAGCTGGCTAATACTAGCATGCTAACAGTAGTCCGCCAGCTACTACTCTGTTAAACTTTGTAAATCGGATAAACGCCAATGCCAAGTTTTCATTCCAGACTGAAGTGATGCTAAGGAAGAAGTGGATCAAAACGACCGATTCGCCGCGGTGAAGGACCGAACTTTATAATAAAACAACACACGTTTGTTTGTAGCCGGCAGTCTGCACAGTCGTGTTGGCAGGCTAGCATTAGCCAGCTCGATGACGTGCCTAACTTTGTGGGGCTGAAAACACACAAGCATCTGAAAGCGTCTCCTTTTCTTGGCAGTCCCCAGTTATTCCTCTGGAAACAGGGAGGTACAGACCCGATTTTTTAGATGTTTGTGTGTTTTAAGACTCACAATGTTAAGCACGTCAGTAAACACTAGCTGGCTAATGCTAGCATGCTGTGAAGTGCCGGTGTCGTGCGGTGTTGTGCCCCACCGGCGACAAACAAACGTGTGTTTTATTATAAAGTTCGTCCCTTCACCGCGGCAAATCGATCGCTTTGATCCAGCTTTTGATCCAGTATCACTTCAGTCTGGAATGAAAACTTAAGTATGTTTGGAGTTGATACGATTTAAACAGTATAACAGAGCAGGAACGGCTGATGTTAACATGGCCCGGAAGAGGAAGTGCCCAAATACCGGGAACTTCCGGTAAGCGTGATAATCCCCTATTAAGCCAGGGGAGGAGTCCTTCTCCCCAGGTGCTGCCAATCAGTTCGTTAAAAGCTCCCACTAGCTTGGGAAAAAAAACAAGGTTAAAACCACACAAAAACCATATAATGCATGCTAAAAACCAAGCTAGTGGGCAGAGTCCAGTCTCTGGCAGCACCCGGTTGTTCACCCTGTGACATTTATTTTATCATAAATGTAAACTGCATTTTCATAAATATTTTCTAGTTGGGTGATCATTCAAATTAGAATCTCCCCCTTTCAAAAATTACCCATGGGTCCTTTGTTCAGGTATGCGATAACAAAAGATTATGTGACATCTAGAGGTCATGAAAGCAAATATTAGAGGAAGGGCCAAAATAGCATCCTTTAAAGCAATGCTACAAAAGTTTCCACATTTAAAACTTTGTGTTTCCGGCATGTTTTGATGACACTGACATTTATTGTGTTCTTCCTGAGGCTTTTGTTACCTGTTGTTGTAACATGGGTGGATAAGTCCAGCCCTTGAGAGCCACAACCTGTAACTTTCAGATACATCCCATGAAACAAAGAAACTCGAGAGAACACTACCGAGGGAAGCAAGGAAAAGAAAGAGGTGGCAGAGCGAGGAATAATATGAGTGTCAACATGAGACTGACTTTCACTGGCTGGAGGGGGCTCGGAGAACAGCCAGGATGCAAAACAGATGCCTACTTAGCCTTTGTTAGGGTGGCCAAAGTTTTAAAATCTACCAAAATTTTGTTGTAGGCTACAGCTTTATGGTAGAAATGACATGAATATTTGTCGTTGTTATTGTTTTTAAGCTGAAACCAAATTTATGTTATTCTAATTGTGGCAGTTGACAGTCCTGTCACCATGCCTCCGAGTGATCATGTGCCCTGGCTACCTGGCCAAGGGGATGTCCATTTGGCTGAATGGTCAGCGTGCATGACTCACCGGGGAGTCTGGGGATCGAATCCTGCCCGGGCCCCCTTTTGTCCTGCCACATAATCTAATACCTATTACGGGGTGACAGTGGCTTAGGTGGTAGAGCATGTCGACCAATGATCAACATATCGGCGGTTCAAATCCCGATTCCCCGTTTCCCCCCAGCCATCTGTTGTCGTGTCCTTGGACACGACACTTAACCCTCCTTGCCTCTAATGAGGGCGGCGTATGAATGATCCGGTGGTGGTCGGAGGGTCCAGAGGCACGTAATGGCTGCCATGCTTCTGTCAGTCTGCCCCAGGCCAGCTGTGGCTACATACATAGTGTACCATCACCAAGTATGAATGTGGAGTGACCACTTTGAGAGCCCTACAAGAAAAAAAGTGCAAGATAAATCTAATTATTATTATTATTATTATTATAATACCTGAACCCGACCAGAAATCAGCAAAGTATCATCATAACATGTTTAGTTGATGTGTCGTGGAGGCAGATAAATAGCATCCATGAAAGCAAATGTCACAATGTAAAAACAGTTTAGCTTAGCCCTATGTACTATTTTAACCTCACTAAATATTCATCTTTTTTATCTATAGCCCTCACCAAGTCATGTTATTGCTAGAAACCAACAGGGAAGCAACAAAAGGGTTTTCATAAAATATTGTCTATAGTTGAAAGTGCTGCACATCATGTCTTTAACCCACCTCCTGCAATTCAGAGAACTTTATTACATGTTAAAAGAAACTCTTGAGAATAATATATCTGAGTGACATGATAAGATTTATGCTTCATGTTTTCCTTCTGAAATCCCAATCTAGTATGCCCTATAGAGGATTCCCATTTATGGTCATATTTAAGGTTGCGAACAAATAACAGTCTCTTCATTTTGACTGGAGGACTTCTTTATTGTTCAACAATAAAGGTTCAAAAACGGTTAAATGGTCTAATATGATTTCATATCTGCATTTCATGTAAAAATCAAGACATGCCTATATTTTCTATCTCCATTTTCAAAAAGACAAAGTTATGTTTGCTTTTTGAAAATGTCCAAAAAACTTGAAACTTGGATGACTGGATGACCGGCAACATTAATCTGTAGACTGTTATGGGAAAAAAAATACAGTTTGAGCCCCATATTTTTTATATATTTTTTGTCTATTCCTTTTTTTTTGTTTTTTGTTTTGTTTTGTTTTTAACCCCTACATTAACCCCTACATTAACTACTTCTAGCCTCAGAGTAAGAAAGTTGCTAGTTCGATTCCCGGCTGGGGAGGGGTTTTGAACAATTCCAACAATGGCCTTCCTGTGTGGAGTTTGCATGTTCTCCCCATGTATGCGTGGGTTCTCTCCGGATACTCCGGCTTCCTCCCACTGTCCAAGGACATGCACGTTAGGTTAATTGGTCACTCTAAGGGGCCGTTTACACGAGGATGATTGCAGGTAAAAACGGCAAAATATTTCTTCAGAAGTGCCTTTCGTTCACACAGCAACTGCGTTATTCTGGGTTGAAGACATCTGAAGACAAAAATCTAAAGACTCATTCCAAAGTGGAATTCCTGAGGACGCAACGCTGTTGCGCCCTTGTCTGCACGGTCCAAAACATAGAAATGATGGTGGACCCACAGACCTGCTCACGCCGTGCTCATGTCGCATGTGCATGATGTCACACAATACAGGAAAAACAACAATGTCGTTTGGAGAAGTAATTCTACCTCCTCATCTGTCCACACAAATAAAATATTGTTCCTCTTCGCCGCCGCTATAGTTGTTTTGATTTTGAAGCAAACAGAGACGAACGACTGTACGCATGCGCGCAGACATGGTGGCGTTCGGTCACAGCACCACCTAAAGGCCTGGCGTGCATATCCAATCAAATTCCATACACACTTGGGTCCTCGTATGCACGCTGATTTCTTCATGATGATGCTCGTGTGAACGCGGATAAAAAGATGAAGACGAGACGCCACTTTTGCGTCTTCACTTCTGATCTTAGCCGTTTGAACGTAGCTTAAATTGTCCCTAGGAGTGAATGTGAGTGTGAATGGTTGTCTGTCTCTCTGTGTCGGCCCTGCGACAGACTGGCGATCTGTCCAGAGTGTACCCTGCCTCTCGCCTGATGGGGATAGGTTCTAGCAACACCCGCAACCCTGAACTGGATAAGCGGGACAGAAAATGACTGACTGACTAACTACTTCTAATGTCTTTAAGGCATTTCTTATCCCAAACAGTGCTCTAACTAAACAAAAGCTGGTTCAGCAGTTTTAAAGTTCAGAGGGTTCTCACTCCACTCACATTGTTTTGTCCATTTAGGGATAAAATGGTGGAACAAATATGGCAGCCTCCATGTACACCAGTGAAAAAAAAAAGTATTGAACACGTCAACATTTTCTCAGAAAATATGTTTCTAGTCGAGCTACTGACATGAAATTTACACCAAATGTCAGCAACAACCCAAGTAATACACACATACAAAGAAATCCTAATATTTATATCCATAAATTAAGTTATGTGTAATATAGTGAGATGACACAGGGAATAAGTATTGAATATGCTTACTGATATTCATTTGGTACTTAGTGCAAAAAGTTGGTGATTCCAGCCTCCAGATGCCTCCTGTATGGAGAAACCAGTGGAATACACTGCGCAGGTGTGATTTTGGCCCATTATTCCTGCCTTCAAATCTTCAAGGTCCCGGGGGTCTCTTCTGTGAACTTCAGTTCTTTCCAAAGATTTTCAATTGGATTCAAGTGGGGTGATTGACTGGGCCATTCTAGCTTTATTTTCTTTTTCTTAAACCACTTGGGTGTTTCCTTGGCTGTGTGCTTGGGATGGTTGTCTTGCTGAAAGATCCAGCCTCTTTTCATCTTCAGCAAATGGTAGCAGATTCTGGTCCAGAATGTCTCTACTTTTCTCCATTCATTCTTCCTTGAATGATATGAAGTCTGTCAGTACCACATGCTGGAAAAACAGCCCTCACCATGATGTTCCCACCTCCCAACTTCACTGTTACTATGGTGTTTTTGGGGTCAACTGCGGTGCCACTTCTCCTCCAAACATGTGTCTTATGACATCCGAAGAGTTCAGTTTTGGTCTCATCTGACCAGACTGTTTTTTCAGAATGTCATGGGTTTGTCCAGATGTTGTGTTGCAAACTACAAACGAGCATCAACATGCTTTTTTTTTCAGAAATGGAGTCTTGCGTGGTTTGCGTGCATGAAGGCCATGGTGGTTGAGTGCATTACTTCCATTTTTCTTTGAAACAACTGTACCTGCTGAATCCAGGTCTTTCTGAAGCTCTCCACGAGTGGTCCTGGGCTGTTGGAAAACCTATCTGGTAATTATCTTTCTGTCTGAAATCTTGCAAGGAGCACCTGGCCATGGTCGGTTTATGACAATGCTGTGTTCTTTCCACTTCCAGATGATGGCCGCAATGGTGCTCACTGGAACTTTCAGAAGTTTAGAAATGCAGCTGGAACCAATGCCTTCGGTGTGTTTTGCATAACAAGGTTGCGTAGGTCTTTAGACAGTTCTTTGCTTTTATCCATCTTGGAATGCTTCTTGTCTGACACCTTGGTGATGAGAAACCTTTTTAAAGGCATCAATCAGGACTAAACCAGCTGATATTTCTTTGCACTGACAGAGTCCAGCTTCTTTCTTGTATTTCTTCCAAATATTTTTGCCCTCCATTTCTTCATGTGTTCAATACTTATTCCCTGTGTCATTTTATTATATTACACATTTATGGACATAAATGTTAGGATTTCTTTGTATGTGTGCATTATTTAGGTTGTTGCCGACATCTGGTGAAAATTTCATGTCAATAGCTCTACTAGAGATATATTGTCTGAGAAAAATGTTGACTTGTTCAATCCTTTTTCCCCACTGTATGTGCACCTACAGCAAGCAGATATAAATGGCCCATTCTGAGAAAATAAACACGTAACAACTCCTCTAGTGTAGCGATTACATATCAATAGAAATACAGTTTTGAATTATATATTTAATTTTTCGGCCATTGACCTCTGTTTTGTTTTGTTTTTTAAATACTGTAACTTTAAGAACATTTTTGTAGAATTTATTTTTATAGAATTCTTCGCATCAACTGAGTTTGTATCAGCTGTTTATACATTTTTCAGGTTGTATGTGGTCATGAAAATCCAAATGAAGACCCAAAATGAAGTTGAAAGTGTCGTTTGGGTCTGATTGCTTCTTATGCCACCCATCCTGTACTGTCAAGACTGGTTTCTTTGGAATTATCTGTTAAATTTGGGGAGTGGGTGGCCTAGTGGTAGCGTCGTGGGCTTTGGCGCGGAGGACCCGGGCTCGAGTCCCCGACACGACTCCTAGGTTAAACACTGTGGACCCCTGAGCAAGGTCCTTAACCCTCCAACTGCTCCCCGGGCGCTTTAAGTAGCAGCCCACTGCTCTCTGATACTCAGTACAGAGATGGGTGAAATGCAGAGCCCTAATTTCCCCTCGGGGATCATACAAGTATAAAATAAATAAATAAATAAATGCTAAGACAAACCCCTTTCTAAAGTACTCTGTACTCTTTTTCTCTGTGGTCCTCTGTAAGTCAGATATGCTACTCTCTTTTGCCACATCTCAGGTACTCACACAAACATACCGTAGAAACAGTTTGGGGAAAGAGTGCTACAGCTCACTAACACCACAGGCGATCACATTTTTATGACTGGTCTCAGTGGTGTAACTGCAGCACACATCCATCTCTTCAGCATTAGCGTGATAGATGTATTTTTCATGCTGCCATTAGGACTGAGGCAGTATGTTGTGCAAGGCTTGGGTATGCTAATGTGCCCTCTCACACCTGCAGTTTCCAATTACCCCTGAGGAACAGAGCCAAGGCTCGGTTTGCAGCCACCAGCAATAATATGAGTAATGGCAAAATTGCACAAGTCCTTTGTAGAAAATTGGAAGAAGAAAAAAAGAGGGAAATCATTCAAGAGAGGGTTAGAGAGGGCAAGCAACAAGAGGTAAGAATCAGAAAGACAGGTGAATGCAGGATAAAGGGGGGCAGAAACTCAGAGGTTCCACTTTTTCCCCAAAAAATTCTAGTCACTAGGCGCCGATGCCTCTTCCACCAACAAGTCTTTGTAAATCTGAACGTGCTCCTTTCCTCAGATCAGAATTGATCATTTAATTACAGCTTCATTTTGGACACATCCTCAGTCAAATCAGCTCCTCAGTCTTGTGCATTTGTGTTCATAACTGATACATGTAGTTCCTCCTTCTTGTACCCTGGCAGTTGCAGACAAACAGAGCTTTCTTGGCTTTTCCCATTTCTTCTGCTTTCTCTGCTTTGTGTGCAAACAACCGCTTATGCTGATATTTGTAATTGACCACGTGATGAGGAGACAGACAGATGATTCTTGATAGGCCTATTTTCAGTGAATTGAGCTGCTGATAGCTGCGTGTTGGACACAATCCTCGTGGCTGCTGGCCTCGATAACACAGGGCGGAAAATCAATCACCTTATTTGACAGCTGTATGAGAAGCCACGCCCCTCCATTTCTCTAATTCCTACCTTCTGTCTCTGTTTCTTGTCTGTCCTGTCACTTACAGAGAGTAATCTGTTCAGTGAACATACATGGAACTAACACATACATGTCATAGCCTATAGAGGCCCTCATATACATGCACAGGTGGGCAGGAAGCACCTGGTAAAACCCTGGCAGGATTAGAAAGTTGTAGGAGTTGGTTACGGTGGGAAACACATGTTCAGGTCACTGTCTCTTTGACTACACTGCTCCAAATGCGGCTCCTCTTATAATACTCCCCTCTCTTCTTTTCTTTTCTGTCCCTTTCCATCCACAACCCCCCTTTTTCTCTCCTTCATATGTACACATGTGTATGCGTGTGTGCGTGCTCAAACTGAATATATTTAAGGGGTGAGGAGGGGGCCACCAAATCCTTAGAGAGGACTTGGCAGTTGCTTTTCTCCCTCTCGCTTCATTGCTTCGGTCCTTCCCAAATCCTATTTCACGGTGCCAAGCATCCGCTCCCTGGGATCTCACAGCTCCCATCTCCAGACGCAGGTTTAAGCCCCTCTCTTGGCACCCGGACTGGGCATGGAGAGAAGGCATGTGAAGCACATCAGCACCGCCAGAGACACAAACACACCTATTATCTTTGCTCAGAGAGGGACTCAAGTCCTGCAGTGTGCATACACAGTGCTCACTTGCACAATCTTAGACTCGCAAGCTGCATGAGACACATCAGCTAACCTCTGACATGAGTCAAGAGGTCACACAAACCCCTGTGAGCTAATTCACTCATTCATCCACTAAATCAGTACCATACTAAACACACTCAAAAACTCACTCAGTCAAATAGCAGCAAGCAAGCCTAATGTGGCTGCCACTGTTGAGACATCATGGATTAATAAATGGCAGACAAAAGACTATAGACTTAATTGCCACCTTCTGTTAATTTGCTCTCCCACAATGCAAGCTAAACTTTAACAGTCTTCCAATTACAGCTAATCAAAGCAATTAATTAGTGACCAAATTGCCTGAATCTACACCAACTGAGCCATGGGACAAACCCGTGTGTGTTGCATTTATGCTTCTGTGTTTTTGCACAGTAACCACCAGATGGCACCAAATACCAGATTTTACATTCAGGCTTTTTTCTCTTGCACATAATGACCAAGCCATGGAGTATTCGTGATCAACCAAACTGTATCAAAACGACTAGTAAATCTGTATTTGAGCATTATCAAAACTCAAATTTCAATGACATATAATCAGATTTTACTGCAGATCTCTTCTCTGGCTGACAATAGGATTTAAACTGTAGATTTGTCCATCTTAACATTTGCTTAATAAGAATCTAATGGCACAATCTGATGAGTGGAAAGTGTTTTCTACTATGAATCAAACACATTTATTAGTATCAGTTGCATTTCAAAGTGTGACAAAAATGAAGCATTTCGTCTTTAAATTTCTAAACACTATTAATGGAGAAATTTGACGCAAATAATCACATCTATAAATCAGTGTCCTCGGTTCCCTGGAGAATGTATATAGATCTCATAGCTTTCACAGATAACTGGATATTCAAAATATATGCAGTTTGCTTCACTATGTCATCCCATGCCCCATACTCTTCATTTTCCGCGGCCAGAGAGTCGATATGGGGATAACTCATGCCTACAGCATAATAGGATCTGGTGTTTGTGCTGACAACGGTGCAGTGTCAGCTGCAACAGGAGCTGTAATGATGAAAAACTCACAAAAAACCTGGTACTGAAAATCTCTTATATAAATAATTTAGGAGTTTAAAACAACTCAGCATTCAGGGCCTGGTTTATTGACCCTTTACAGTCTTGAGTATTTTGTTGAGATATTATAACAGCTAATGAGCTCCAAACAGTTTTTAGACTGTTCACTGTCTTTACTGTTTACTGAGGTAACATGTTTCACGAGGCTGAAAAACCTTTATGGATTTGGGAATGTTTAAATGTGAATTACAAACATCTTTAACTATGATTTGTACAGCTCTTTGCAAACAGTGGAGAAATATTTCCAGTGTTACAAGAAAATGGAGTACAGTGCAAAACATGGCACAAGATGGATGAGTGAAAATTGTCAAGGAAATTCGTGATGTTACGTGAACATTTTATTCACAAAGAAAGAATCTTAGAGGAACATTATAAAGACAGTTGAAAAATGGACGATGATTGGATATCGGAGCCAAATAAGGGAATGAGCTTTTACCTACAGTGTCTGTGCTTTAAAATATGTATGAGAGGCACAATGTTATGGGAGAAAAGGCCATACAAATCTTTTTCAGTTTTGTTTTTTTTATGTTGCTGACTCTCTACCTGCCATCCAGATTCCCAGTATATACACAACATGCTTTCCATTTTAATGTCACATTTCTCTGTACCTCGAATATGACCAGTACGTTTGAATAATAATCCAGCCCAAATTGTTTGGTGTTGCACATTTAGGGGTAAGCATTTACTTCAAGCATGAGGTGAAATTATGAAGATGTTCAAACCACAAAACACCAGCAAGAAAGAGCTGTGAATTAATTAGAAATCATCTTAGTGTGTTTGTCAGTTAACTTGAAAACAATCATATGAATAAAATAAAGTAGCGATGTTTGGATTTTTTGAGCCTCTGGGAATTGCATCATAGTATTAAACATGACTAAACAAACTAGCATGATGTTTATTAAACTGCTGTGATAAACAGATCACAGTAGAAGGCAAAGCTGTGTACAGTAGAGAAATATGAATCATGCCTGCTTGGCAGATCATCATGATCTATGAAACTAGGTTTACACACTGTTGTTTGGACTGCTGGAATGGTTTAGCAGACACTATTGTCACACTTATTTCACTGAAGAAAATTGCTGGGAAGCCAAAAATAAGCTCTGACAGGCCACATACTTTACGAACTGCTACGGCGATTACATGTGAATATACAATGGGTGCGGAAAGTATTCAGACAAGTATTTTTCATTAATGTACACTCAGTACCCCATCTTGACAGAAAAAAACAGAAATGTAGAAATTTTTGCAAATTTATTAAAAAAGAAAAACTGAAATATCTCATGGTCATTAGTATTCAGACCCTTTGCTCCGTACTAAGTAGAAACACCCTTTTGAGCTACTACAGCCATGAGTCTTCTTGGGAATGATGCAACAAGTTTTTCACACCTCGATTTCAGCAGTGATTTAAAATGATCAACGGACTGTGCAGATCTGATGGTTAGGGGGCAGGCTGTTCCAAAGCTGAGCAGCACCAACAGAAAAATCCCTATTACCTCTACCTTTTAGCCTGGTTCTAGGGACCCTCAACAGTATCTGGTTAGTTGACCTCAGTGCTCTGACTGGGCTGTAAGTACTGAGAAGTTCCAAGAGGTAGGGTGGTGCAGTGCCATTAAGACTCTTAAAACAAGTAGTAAAATCTTAAACTGAGTCAAAAACTGCACTGGCAACCAGTGCAAAGAAACAAGCACTGGAGTAATATGTTCATGGCGTTTTGACCCTGTCAGGAGACGAGCAGCTGAGTTCTGCACAGTCTGCAAGCGCTAAAAAAGAGACTGCTCTATTCCAAATAAAGGGAATTACAATAGTCCAAGCGACAGGTGACAAGAGCATGGATCGCCCTCTCTAAGTCCTTATACGGCAGATGGGATTTGACTTTGGTTAATCGGCGCAAATGAAAAAAGCTGGATTGTACAACAGAGCTGATGTGTTTATGAAATCTGAACCGAGAGTCGAAGATCACTCCAAGATTTCTATAATGTCTGGAGTATTGTGACAAGGGGCCAATCTACCATCTAACAAATCTGACTCACCAAATACAATAATTTCAGTTTTATCCCTATACAGAAGAAAGTTCTGAGTCAGCCATAGATGCACCTCAGCAAGGCACCACAGCAGAGTCAATGGACCCAGAGGACCTTGTCTGCAATGGCAGACAGATTTGCAGGTCGTCAGCAAAGCAATGAAAAGAGATGCCAAACTTACTAAAAACAGAACCAAACGGAGGCAGATACAAAGGAAATAAAATAGGACCCAGAACAGAACCCTGGGGGATCCCACAGTTAAGAGGGGAGGCAGCAGATGAGTACTGACCTAAACTTACAGAAAAACTCCTGTCTGCTGATATGACTGGAACCAGTTAAAGCTACACCTCTGATACCAGCACATGTATCCAAACGGGACAAAAGGATCTGATGATCAACCGTATCAAAGGCAGATGTTAGATCTAAAAGTATCAGCGCAGCTGAACTACTACGGTCTGCAGTTAAAAGCAGATCATTAAAAACATTTATCAATGTTTCAGTACTATGAAATGCTTTAAAACCCAATTGAAAATTTCTCAGAGATACCATTCTGCTCAAGATACCACTGCAACTGATTATACACTACTTTCTCCAGGATCTTAGATAGAAATGGAAGTTATATATACGTAGGACGGTAGCTTGCCAAGACAGAGGAATCAAGTCCTCCCTTCTTCAGGAGAGGCTGCACAACCGCATGTTTAAAGGCAGCGGGAACGCAACCTGACCTCAGTAAGGAATTAATCAATTCCACAACACAAGGCCCTATACTCTTAAAAATATCCTTGAATAATCAAGAAGAGATTGAATCTAGAAGACAATTACACGGTTTCAGGTGTTTCACTATGTCTGTCAGGGAAGACAAGGATTCTTGCTCAAAAACATCAAAAGTAGAGTGACAGGTCAAAGAGGGAACAGGTCCTATCATAGCAAAGGATAAGGGTAAAGCAGGCCTTGTCAACGCAAATTTTGTTTTTAAAATACGTAAGAAATCTGTCACAGAGTGCCTGGGAGGGTGAAATGACAGTGGAATCACATGGATTTAAAGGATAAGTTTTATTTTTTTTTCAACCTGCACCATATTTTTAGGAGTTTATACGCGCATTTACTAACCGGTAAAGTTTCTGCATCACTTTGAGTCCTCCGGAAGATATTACGTTAAGACGCTGTTCACTAGACATCCTGTAAAATGGCGATAACGGGGCAGCCACTATATAAGACATTATCTGAAGCAAAATTCCTTGATTTTTACCAACACTTTCAGTAGAATGAACAAACGAACGAGTAGTACTATTGTCCTGTGAGTCCAGATTTAGCTTTCTATTAATTATCAGGGTGTTTTTTGGGGCCACGCGTTCACGATGCGCACTTCTATAGTGCAGCTGAGAGGAGCAGTTCGCTACCCAGACAACAACGAAAACACATTTTGCGAAACTCTGAACTCACAGGACAAACTCGTTCGTTCATTCATTCTACTTAAAGCATTGATGAAATTAAGGGGTTTTACTGCAGACAATGTCTTATATAGTGGCTGCCCCGTCTCTGCCATTTGACAGGATGTCTGGCGAACGGCGTCTTAACGTGATATCTTCTGGAGGACTCAAAGTGATGCAGAAACTTTACCGGTGAGTAAATGCACATATATACTCCTACAATTACGGTCCAGGTTGAAAAAAAAGAAACTTATCCTTTAAAAGAGAATCAAAAGTCTTAAAAAGGAAATGAGGTTTATTAAAATTAACTGAAATGAGATTGGACATGAATCGGGATTTGGCCGCTCTGACGGTGCTTTGGTATCTATGTAGGCTATCACAAAGGATTTCTAAGGAGATCTGAAAGTTATCTAAATTTCCTTTCAGCACATCTACAAGTACGTCTCAGAGTGTGCGTGGCATCATCAAGCCTAGGTTCAGACGTGTAGAGCGCTTGACCTTGTATGGGGCCACCATTGGTGAGGTGCGTCATCCGGGAACTTTTCTTTACCCATGATGCTCTGCGTGCGTAGCAACCGGCACGAAGGGGCAAACAGAGCCGTGGAAAGTGCGCTGTTCGTATATGTTTACGAGCTCTTTTTCGATTTCGGGTTTTTTCCCCTAGGTTTTTGCAATGGTCAAGAGTTGTTGTGTGGTTGGTTGTACCCACAATGCGGCTAGGGAAAGCCATCTTTCTTTTTACATGATCCCAGTCAGGTAACAGAGCCCAAAAGAAGAGAAAACTGGCTAACAAGAATTGCTCGGAAAGATCCTGAGAACCCTGCAGCTCTTTGGCGGCCAAAGTCCGATTACCATTGCGTTTGTTCAGCACATTTCATAACAGGTAAGCAAGTGTCTTAAAAAACGGAATTCTATATATCTCCAGGAATGAAAAAGAATAAATGTAGGATAGTTAGCATTGATTCGTTACTGTTTGTCGGTACCAATTTGTTGTTGCCGATTGTAGGGGTTAAAGAAAACAATCCAACCCACCCATCAAGTACCATCATTTTTTCCCCACCCCAAGCAACAACCACAAGCCTCTGGGAATCAAGAAAAGCTCCAACGCTACAACAGCATCAGCAGCAGAAAACAAAAGGGTAAGACAAGTTTATCTATCATGCTTTGTATTTTCTTTTCTTTTTTTGTAACTACCGGTATGTAAACTATACATGAAGTCCATCCGTCCATCATTATCCTGCTGCTTATCTGAGATTGGGTTGCTTAGCTGAGGCTGCTGCCCCATGATAAATGAAGTCTTTGCATCTTAATGTTGTTGATTTTTTTTTCATTCCTTTATCCCTGCTCCAGCACAATCCACTAAATTGGTCCCCAGGCCTCACAAGTCAAGATGCATCCTAGATGATGTGATGACAGTTGTTGAAAATAACCCCCCCTTTTTAGATGTGGACGGCCTTTCTGCAACGCTAGCGCCAGACCCTCCTTCAGCACCATCTAACTCATCAGCAGTTCCACCCAGTCCCAGTAAATCAGTGCAACCCTGGCCTTCAACCCCGTCTGCAGGAACAACCTCTGGGTTGCTGAGCTGCAGACTCCGCTTGGTGACACTGAAAGAGGACAACTATACAGAGCAATAGACAACCTTAGGGCAGAGCGAGATGCAGCTCTTCAGAAGGTCTAGTTACTTAAAAAGCAGCTGGAGGCAGCTAACTTTTCTTCAAAATCTGCAGTGGACAACAATGAACAGTGTAAGATGATGACAGGCATTTCCTGGATTGTGTTTATGCATCTCTTCAACTTCCTTAATGGGTTCCTGACTACAAAAATCATCACCAAGGACAGTCTTCCATCCAGAGAGCAGCTCTTTCTGACACTCATGAAATTCCGTCACAACATATCGTTTGAATTGATGGCCTCAGTCAAAGGAGTGCACAAGAGCACTGTATTCAGTTACTTTTGGAAGTGGATTGATCAGTGGACTGATGCGCCATGGATGAGGTTATCCTCCCGACCCGCTGCTCAAACCATACCTGACTGGAGGACTGTGCTTTTGTAACATCTTCTATGTAATGCAAATCAGTTGGAGAATACTTCAAACTTCTGGTTGTGTCAGCACAGAGCTGGTCAAGGTGCATTGGATCAAGTCCATCACAATACAGACTGTGCAAAGAAGCTGGTATGCGCTTGGGGTTTGGCAAGGGCTGTGGGGTTACAGAAGCTGCACTGTATTCATTTAAGGAACTGAGCCCCACCACCTTCTCCCCACTTGCTGCAAGATTTTTTTAAAAAACAGACCTGCTCATCAACTGTCGATGGGGGCACTGGTGCTTTTGGTTTGCTTTGTTTCTTCCGCAGTCAATCACATGCTTTGGTTGAGTAGAATTGGATCTCATGCACAGGTGCTGGTGTGACCTTTTTGACAAAACATTCATTCCACTTACATGGTTTATCTGTGCATGCCGATTCTGTATACCCCAGTCTTACAGCAGCTTCTATCTTATACAGAATGGCTGCAACATGTGAGCATGTTTCACCTAATCTGAAACAGAAAATAGAGACATAATCAGTTATGCAGAGATAATGTTTGAACATATTACACAGTGAAAACAATGAATAAATATTTACAAGGTTAATTTTGAAAATTAATAAAACAATAACAAAATAATTACACACCCCACCATGCAGTCGTGGTGCCCGACTATAACTGTTGCACCAGATGTTGTTACCACCCAAGCATGGTGAGGGTTCTCTGTAACCCTCCAAGAAGGTTTGATATCTGCCTTGAATCTAAAATTGCCAGCCACTTTCCTGTGGAACACTGTCTGAACCCATCCTGAGATGAAGAATTTATAGGCCTCCAGGGACTTATGATTTTTTTTAAATATATATATATATACTTTATTCATCCCAATTAGCAAGCCAGTTAGGAAATTCATTCTCTGCACTTTCACCCATCTCAGGTTGAACCTGAGAGCAGTGGGCTGCTATTTAAAGCACCTGGGGAGCAGTTGGTGGGGGGTTAAGGACCTTGCTCAAGGGTCCACAGTGGTTCACGTGAGTGCCATGTCGGGGACTCAAACCCGGGTCTGCCGCGCCAAAGCCCATGACATTAACCACTACGCTATCCATTGCCATAGCTTCCACGACACCTAAAATATATTTTTAAAAAAGAATGAATAAATAGATAGACACTGAGATATAAATAATAAATAATAGATAAACAAATAAATGCATAAATTAATTAATAAACAAATTACATCATGTTCTGCATTTGGTTAAAAAAAAAAAAAAAAAAAGCTTCACATGGTCAGTAACAGAAACCGACTCAAAAAATTAGTGGATGTTATAGAAATATAGTAACGAATTACATATTGGAGGGCTTTTGTTTTTTGTTTTTTTGTGTACTTATGAGGAAAGTTAATCAAGGAGTGGAAAAGATCGTGGTACAACAGCCTTGGCCATTTCTTAGGATTATTTTCCCACAGATCTGCTGCAAGTTTACAAGTTGAAATTTGTCCACACCAATGAGGCTCAACTTCTGCTTATTTCCCAAACCATTGGGAGGCAGCTCATCTTCGTAATTGAAAGCCATTCGGTGTTTTTTGGGAGTTTTATTTTTCACATTTTGTCACAGATACGATTTTTTGCCCCTCGGTCAAAATGGCGGGTCCTGTTGCTAGGCAAGATCACATGTGTGTGACATCACGTGCACCTCAAGAATGTCGAGGATACAGTGTTGTATAGTAACTAAGTAAAAATACTCGTTCTTTCTTAAGTTTATTTTTTTTTATTTGTACTTTACTTTACTACTTCTATTTCTGAAGACTTTTACTTTTACTTCACTACATTTTGCGAGAAAAATCAATACTTTTACTCCATTACATTTACCTGAGCATCTTAGTTACTAGTTACAAAATACATAACGTAAATAAGGAACGTAATACCCAATGAACAATCTTTGTTTTGTTGTAGTGGGACTAGCAGCCGTGTGCAGCCGTCTCTGAAGCTAAACACACCTTTACCTGCCTCAGCAGCAGGTGAACGGCTGTTCAGCATCGCTGGTCTGGTCTTCAGTCCAAGAGCGAGACTGAGTTCTCACCATTTTGAGAAACAACTTCTTTTGAGGTTGAACAAAAAGTTTTTCAGGGTTTAGTAATGCCTGGATGGACAGTTCATGTGCTGTCGCACTGCAGTCATGTTAAAGTTCAACCAATCAAGTTCTTTGTTTGTTTGCATCACCTCCAAGCACCAAGAGTTTATTAGGGATGATTTTATATTAAATGCACGTGGGTATGAATGTTGGGAGGCATGTATGCAGGTCTGTAAGGATGTGTTTGTGTGTATAGTATTTTTCTATATGGTTGGGTTTATGTAAGGAGGTACTGAAGCTCCTTTAAACTTCGCAAATTACTATCGCAAATTCGCAAACTTAAAAACTAAATTAAACAGAAATAAAGAAAATGTTAAACTCAAATTTCTCATCGCGTTTTATTAACAGTACTTTTTACTTTTGATACTTAAGTACAGTAAATACAAGCTACTTTTTTACTTTTACTCAAGTAATATTCTAGCAGGCAACTTTGACTTTACTTGAGTCATTTTCCAGTAAAGTACTTTAACTTTTACTCAAGTATGGCTTTTGGGTACTTTATACAACACTGCGAGGATATCTCTACAGACTGAATCAAAGACAGCTACAAGCTCATCAGTACTAAGGTTAATCACAAAATCAGGTACTCCAAGAGGAGAAGTGCTGAGGGCTGCAGAGAAATGAGAAGCAGTTAAGGAATTACTTATGTGCACATGATGCACCGGAACCTGCTGTTTAACAGGAGGGGTGGGAAGCACAAAAGAAAACAAAACCACAATGATCAGAAAAACTTGCATCACATATCTCCAAAACATTCAGTCCAAAAGACAAGCCTAGGTCCAGTGAGTGTCCCAACTGGTGCGTAGCACCTGTTACCGACTGGATTAGGCTAAAAGAGTCTAAAATGTGTAAAAACTCTTTTACCAGAGGCCTGGACTCACAACAGACATGAATGTTAAAATCGCCCAACACTAAAAGACAGTCAAAGTTCACACACAGGCCTGCCAAAAAAATCCGCAGGAAGTCCTTATTGAATAAATCAAGGCGCAAATAATGGGAGGATCGCAGCATATGGAAAAAGTTTGCAGTTTAAAACTAGAAAAACTATCTGACAGGGCTTGCCGACAGATGACGCTAGATTTGATGACTGAGGCCAGTCCCCCACCTCTGCCCGCAAAGCAAGGGGAGCTGAAAAAGAGGCAATCCAGAGGGAGAAGTTCAGAAAACAGAGCACACTCACCAGTCTGAAGCCAAGTCTCCGTGATGGACATAAAATCCAAATCACGTGATGTAAAGAAATCATTCAGGGTTAATGTTTTATTTGCTAGCGATCTATTATTGAGAAGAGCCAGTTGAAGAGTCTCCTCCTGGGAGTCCGTAGAGGCTCTAGCCAAAAGACGAAGGTTTCCCAGGTCCACTCATTGTCACCAGTGAATGCAGCTCCGCCAAAACAACGCGTCGTCCTCCTGTGGCAGGTGAAGATGTGGCAGGGGGAGCCAGAACCGCGGGTATAATCCACCGACCAGTCGATCGAGTGACCACCCAAAGTCCTGGAGAGAAGAAACGGGGATTGATGCAGATGCCAGAGCGTGTGAGAGCCCTGGCTCTCACTGAGGCGCCAGCGCTTGACTTTGTTGAACTTTCTCCCATCTCCCTCTGCATCTCTGGAGCTCAGCCACAGTGATCTTTGGGTTTTTCCTTTCCTCTCTCTCCAAGGCTCTTTTCCCACGATTGCTCAGTTTGGCTGGACGACCGGGTCTAGGAAGAGTTCTGGTTGTCCCAGACCTCCTCCATTTAAGGACTATGGAAGCCACAGTGCTCTTAGGAACCTTTAGTGCTGCAGAAATTCTTTTGTAACCTTGGCCAGATCTGTGCCTTACGACAATTCTGTCTCTGAGCTCCTTGGACAGTTCCTTCCACCTCATGATTCTCATTTGCTCTGACATGCACTGTGCTGTCAGGTCTTATATAGACAGGTGTGTACCTTTTCTAATCAAGTCCAATCATTTTAATTAAACACAGCTGGACTCCAATGAAGGAGTAGAACCATCTCAAGGGGGATCAGAAGAAATGGACAGCAGATGAGTTAAATATGAGTGTCACTGCAAAGGGTCTGAATACTTTTGACCACGTAATATTTCAGTTTTTCTTTTTTTAATAAATTTGCAAAAATCTCTACATTTCTGTTTTTTTTCTGTCAAGATGGGGTGCTGACTGTACATTAATGATAAATAGAATTAACTTTTTTTGATTTTAGCAAATGGGTACAATGAAACATAGAGTAAAAAGTTTAAAGGGGTCTAAATACTTTCCGAAGTAAACTTTCCAATGATCCACTGTAGATGGTGGAAGATCTCTTGTTTGGGCCTTATCTCTCTGCCTCAGAGTTAGGTCCTCCATAATTGAATTTGTGCTCTAAAACATATTTTCAACTACACCCGCTTCATATTTTTCATTCCATACCATCACTTTTATTCACGGTGATGCCTTTGAACCTGCAAAATGATGATTTAACCCATCATGATTAACACTGCATTATCTTCTCATCATTATGAAAAATGTAAAAGATACTGTGTCCACATGTAGAGATAACAGATTCTGTCCACACAGGGCTCAAAGCTACACAAGGACACTAACCCACTGCCCCATATGTATATCAACTTCATATCACCCACAGAAGACAGAAGCAAGGAATGAACAATGACCCAGTTTGTCCACTCAAATGGAATTGAAATAGCCACTCAACTGTGTGATAATCTCAGGAACAGAAGTGGAAACATCAACCTATGCTGCAAATTGAGCAGCAATTTTGGTCTAGTTTGTTTGGATATCAAGGCCAGTTGCCAACAGAGGAAGAAAATCCCACCCACTTACAGTATCAACATGATATGTTTGGGGGAAAAAAAATTGTGTGAGAGATATCCAGAGACTAGATGGTTAATTTCCAGGCTGAAGAAGTCAATGTCTTTAATTTGCGAAGTATATAACCATCATAAATGTTTGATAACTGCTGTGCCATTTGATGTTATCTTCATAGCATAACAGTTATATTAAAACATCCATATGATCGTCATAGCCAATAAACAAAGGACATGTTGTAATATGTCCACTGAGGCAGACTCATCATTACGCACTAAGTGCCCTCAGGGTCTTGAGAGAGGGAAACAGCTGCATCAAGCGTTATTAGGTCAGAGCTGAAAGTGCTGGGGCCCCATGCATTATTAATAGTGCCTGTGCTAATTGAAAGCCTTAACTCTTGAAAATGAAACGTCTGGGGCAAACACCACAACATGCCTTATTGCTCAGCTGTCAGAGGATGTCCTGGGTGGAGGTGCAGTTAATTTTAAATTTCGTCTTGATCTCAAAATCAGGTTTTGTAAGTTGCTCTCTGTGGCTGACGCAGGACTAATGTTATGTAGCTGTTCTTGCATAACACTGAAAGCCAGTTTTCACTTCAGGTTTTGCTTCATCTTATACTTTGTGTGTACATTTTTAAGGCTGGAGACTGTTTTTTGTTGCATTAGTATAGAAAGATGTTGTTAAGTCACTTGGGACTTGACTTGAGGTTTTGTTCAACTGAAAAAACTTTGACTTTTAAGTTGTGTTCTTCATCTTTTAAAGTGATATTTCTTCTTGTAATGTCAAATAAACTTTTGAAAATGTGATTAACATTGATAAATGACATACATTGAAATGCATGGCAAAGTGATAGGTACCACTTTCATGATATCATTCACTCACAGTCTCTAATAGCTGTAAATATGGGTGTAAATTAATCATTTATTAACTAAATAACCAGTTATTCTTTTTTATTCATCAAACATCAGCATTATTTATGAAAACTCAGTGTGACTGGTTGGGCTGCTTGAGCACTTTTAAAGGAAATTAACACAAATACAATCTAACTATCAGCCTCTCATCACCAATGGCAGCAAGCAGCTTGACAATCGAAAAGCTTTTATTGATAACACTTAAACAGCTCATGTGATTCTTACCAATATTGAATCAACCAAATTTTACAAGATACAGTAAGAAGAAAAGAGTAAAGCAATATTTCACAGCCCCTTCATAAATGTACTCCCATATGATTTTATCTTTCAAACATAAATGGGGTAAATACTTAAGGAGAAGAGGAGCATTATAACTGGACCTGAGAAAAGCTCATTGCTGAGAAATGACAATGTGTTGTGCATCATTTTCTAAATATTACAATGACGTCTGACGTGTGTGTGAGAGTGTGTGTGCGTGTTTGTGTATGTTTGGTCAGGGTATGCTGTGGACAAAGGCAGCTGGCATTCAGGGCATGTCAAATGTTTCTGCCTAAATATACTGAGAAGTTAAATATACTGTTGGCTACAAATTCGTGTCAAATACTTAAAGCTTTAAGAGAACGAATACAAAGAGAGAAAGAATATGGGAACAACTTTGTGCTTTTGCACTGTGCTGTTCCACTTTTTTCTGCAATATTCACCTGACATCTGCTTCTGTAAGTAAAGATTTTAGAAACATAAAATAAGATATAAATGTAACAGTAGAGCTTGAAATTTACTCACCATTTTTGAGTGATGTTCGTGATATGTACATGTTACAAACATCTGCAATAAGCCTACCATTTCCTTCAGCCACCAGGCTGCTGAATATTGGCTGTAATCTTTTATGTAATTCATGTTTTGAGCTGGATCTTTACCCCTCCTACCCTTCCATCTGTCTTTTATTTACCATTATATTCCTGATTGTTTTAAATGCATTTCTTTATTGTTGTTTTTACATAATTTTGGCCTTATGATCTTTTTTCATCAAGGACTTCTGTAGTCAATTGTTCTTTCAAGTGATTGTATGTTATGTGTATCTGAGCTGCAAATAAATTGCCCTTTATGATTAATTAACTGGTCAGAATTTGAATCTTCATTAATTATGTAGTTGCCTCTGTTTAATTTGTTACTTTTTACTTTTCAGATTTATGTAAAATTATGCTGAAATTACAAAGAAATTTCTGAAATTGTCCCAAACCTCAAATCATCAACATACATAGTCAAACTGTAAACTACCCTTCTTACATCTTAAAGCAATGCAAAATGGTCTAGAAATATAACCATTTGTCCATTTTCTATACACATTATTCCAATTCAGGGTTGCATTAAAGCTGGAGCATGCCCATCAACTGGCATCTGAGAGGCAGGATACACCTTGAACAGTCTGTCACACAGAAAAGAAACCATTTGCCTGGATAATGTCATTGTGGCTTATCAGTTAAGTTATAATTTAAGTTCAAATTTAAAATTTAAGTTCAAATTTATTTATTCATTTATTTATTTAAAAATGTATTTAAGTTAAAATCAGTATGCATTCTCTCAGCATGCATTCAACGTTATTGCAATTTTGAACGTGCGTGATTTTTTTTCTTTTCAAGTTAGGAAACTAAAAAAAGAGCCTATGAAAACACATCCATCCATCCTCTGGGATGCCATCTATAGATAAGCAGATAAGGCAAAATGATACTAAAAATTAAACTGACGATGACAATGAAAAATATTAACAGAAACAAAAAAATGCACGTGCTCAAACCAATCTTCGTGCAAGCGACTGATTATTGCTGTATGTTTTAAAATATCCTAATTTATTCAGCAACTCGAAAATTAATGCGCATGCGCCATGTAGTCATCTGACGGGTGCGCGCTGTGGACCGCTACACTGAGGGCCACCGCTGTTACCACAGAGCAGTACACACACGGCGTCCGTGAAAAATCCTCCCCTGCAAGGATAAAACAATTTCCCATACAGGAGGAATTAAGAGCGAGGCCGGCCGGAGGTTTGGTGCTTTGCGGCAGCGGAAAGAAAGAGAAGAGAGAAATCTTCTGAAATGTAGCTCGAAGCGTTAGAGTGCAGGTTGTAATCGCTCGGTGGCTGCATGGCTCTTCAGTGATGCCACGAAAATCAGAGCAGGCGAGTGACTGAGAGACCGCTGCTCCTCGCTAAATCTCAGGCACGGCGGCGGCGGTGGTGGCGGAGAGCAATGGGTGCTGGTGGAAAAATCCACATTAGGTAGCGTTTACGAAGACCGAGGAAGAGCCGAGTGTCTCTGTCACACAGTTGAGTCGCTGCCGGAGCTGTGAAAAAGGATGGATTTCAGCCTGCTCCGGAATATCATCAGCAGATACGTAAGGGCCGCCGTCTGTCAACACTATCGCAACTGTAGCACCGTGTCCGCATGTGCAAATATATAAAGTGTATGTTTCTTGTTGCTGTTTCATTTCCCACCCTTTGTTGCACATTGATTACTCAGTGTTACTCAGGTGGTTTGAACAGGGACGCGCTGGATGACAAATACTTTGCTCATGTGCAGTGGTGCACAATTCACTTGATCAGCTTTGGCAGGGGGTTGACTGTTGGCTTTACGGTGTTGTTGTGGGGCTGAATGGAGAATGTGCCAGTGGCTAGATGCGAAATGACCGATGAATGTGTAGAAAAGAAATGAACTTAGCTGGCCTATTTAAATCAGCCACAGCAGGCACGCACCAAACTATTTTATCGCTTCCAGTTGTACTCCTCTGCAGAGGAAATAAATCCCAACCAGTCCTACTAATGAAGGCAACACTCAAGAGAGTGGCAAGTAAGGCACTAACATTATTTGAAATCAGTGATCAGGTTTATCTGTAAGCAGGAAATGTCCACATAATAATGATGTGAATCATATTACTGGTTGGCCTGGTCTGAATGGGCCTCTGCCATCAACAGCCTCTGATTATCTGGCAGGACAGGAAGCAGCTGGTTGGTGGGTGGCTGAATTAAAGGGAAAAAAGTGTGTATGAGAAACCAACAGTGACAGGCCTGGTGAAGCTTTGAGTTCCTTCTTCATCTGTCACGCTTTTACCTGACCCTGCAACTGGCTCAGGTGTTGTGAAGATAATCAGCAAAGTGTACTTTTTGAGTGCATATCAGGGTTGTTTTGTGCAGATCAGTGGGTATGTGTATGCATCTGGAGCAGGCAAGTGGCAAGAAGCTTGACAGATGCTCCAATAGAGCTAATATCAGGGGAAATCAGATTCATGAGTGAGGTGGGGAGGAGGAAGCAGAGATGGGGGTCAGTGAACACGCCCCTCCTCCCTCACCCTTGGCTTTTCCCTTTGCATCCTCACTGACCGTGCAACATTATTAATCAGACAAGGTATGAATCATCACTTCAACTATCAAGATATTGATTTACAATGGGACGACTGGATGATGTGCAGGATGTCTGGACCTCTATTATTTGTGTATCACCTTGTGTTAACCCTGCCATATTCTGAACAGCTGCTCCTGTAATGAGACTACATAAGAGAACTAACATTACATCTTGCAAGGTGATTAAAATGTGATATGAGGGGAGTCCAAGGCTTTTTTAGACAGAGAGAGCAGTCTGCTCCCATCAAGGTCACAGCCCAAATGTAGCCCAGCAAGACCGAATTAGTAAATATGCTTCAGTCTGTAAAGGATGAGAAGAAAAAGAAGTTTAAGGCCTTTTGCTTAGATTTTTTTTTAAAAACACTCTTAGTTATGACTTGTCTTTGATGCAATCTTGGTGGAGATTTCCCATCTCTGTGTTACATGGCAGATGAGCTTTGTTTTTACTTTTGCACTTACAAGATTTCTGTAACTTAAAAAAAAAAAGATAAAATATTTTACTTTTGTTCATCAGTATTTGTGTTTGAGATACTGGTGGGTGTACTGACATTTGAAAAAAAAAAAAAAAGTAAAAGCTGAGAAATTGGCATAGTTGTGTTGCTTTTTGGCTATCTTGACATTGATTTGTCACTTATTTGTATAAATTGTATTAGTTGGATTATTCTGAAGCCTCATTTGAGTTTTTTTCCTGTGAACTGAGATGACTGTTAGTTTTGAACTACATGCAGCATACAGGAACCATGTTCCAAGGGAGGTGGGGGACATTGAGTCGGAATGGGCGATGTTCCGCTCCTCTATTGCTGAGGCTGCTAGTCGGAGCTGTGGCCGTAAGGTTGTCTGTGCCTGTCGTGGCGGTAACTCTTGAACTCGCTGGTGGACACCAGCGGTGAGGGATGCCGTCGCTGAAGAAGGAGTCCTACCGGGCCTTCCTGGCCTGTGGGACTCCTGAGGCAGCTGACAGGTATCGGCAGGCCAAGCGGAGCGCGGCGGTCGCTGAGGCAAAAACTCGGACATGGGAGAAGTTCGGTGAGTCCATGGAGAACGACTTCCGGACGGCTTCGAGGCGATTCTGGTCCACCATCCGGCGGCTCAGGAGGGGGAAGCAGTGCGCCATCAACACAGTGTACAGTGGGAATGGTGGGCTGCTGACCTCAACTCAGGATGTCGTGGGTCGGTGGAAGGAATACTTCGAAGACCTCCTCAATCCCACCAACACATCTTCCGAGGAGGAAGCAGAGTTTGGGGACTCAGGGGTGGACTCTTCTGTCACTGGGGCTGAGGTCGCCGAGGTAGTCAAAAAGCTCCTCGGTGGCCGGGCCCCTGGGGTGGATGAGATCCGCCCAGAGTCTCTTAAGGCTCTGGATGCTGTGGGGCTGTCTTGGCTGACACGTTGAGGGTAGTACCTCTGGACTGGCAGACTGGGGTGGTGTTCCCCCTTTTCAAAAAGGGGGATCGGAGAGTGTGTTCCAACGTCAGGGGGATCACACTTCTCAGTCTCCCTGGTAAAGTCTATTCAGGGGTCCTGGAGAGGAGGGTCCGTCGGATAGTTGAACCTTGGATTGAGGAGGAGCAGTGTGGTTCTCGTCCTGGTCGTGGAACAGTGGACCAGCTCTACACCCTCTTCAGGATCCTGGAGGGGGCATGGGAGTTTGCCCAATTAGTCTACATGTGCTTTGTGGACTTGGAGAAGGCGTTCGATCGTATCCCCCGGGGATTCCTGTGGGGGGTGATCTCAGGGGTGTCAGGGCGATCTCACCGGTCAATCTACGTTCCTACCCTCACCTTTGGCCATGAGCTGTGGGTCATGACCAAAAGAAAGAGATCGCAGCTGAAATGAGTTTCCTCCGCAGGGTGGCCAGGCTCTCCCTTAGAGATAGGGTGAGGAGCTTGGTCATCCGGGAGGGACTCAAAGTAGAGCCGCTGCTCCTCCATATAGAGAGGAGCCAGATGAGGTGGCTCGGGCATCTGGTCAGGATGCCTCCTGGACGCCTCCCTGGTGAGGTGTTTCAGGCACGTCCCACCGGGACGAGGCCCCAGGGGAGACCCAGGACACACTGGAGGGACTACGTCTCCCGGCTGGCCTGGGAACGCCTCGGGATCCCCCTGGATGAGCTGGCGGCTGTGGCCGGGGTGGAGGAAGTCTGGGCTGGCCTGCTTAGGCAGCGGCCCCGCGACCCGATCCCGGATAAGCGGAAGAAGACGGTACAGTACGGCAGCATACAGGCAAATTGAATTAATGAAGTAAAGTCAATATTTTTTTTCTTTTGTGTTGTCTATGGCATAAAGTTTAAATGTTAATTTGATTATCTGTTCATCTTGCCTGAATGAAGAAAAGGCCAAGCCGTCCTGTATTGTCATGGTGCAGCAGGTGTTCGTGTCTGCACACATGGTCTGGTATCGTAGTCAACTTGCAATAATTGCATTAATGAACATCTATGCTTTGAGCATATCCTATATATCCTATCAGTGGACCAGTGCATGTGTGATGTGAGCCTGCTGTCTCTCCACTCCCCTCTCTTTAGGTTGGTAATAATATTTATATTGTGATGCTTTAGACTGGTGCAAATCGTGAGAACTGCATGGGGTCATGATCTGAAAAAGAAGGATGCTGGTATGTGCAGCTGATGGTCTATACTGAGTGCTATAACAGCATAAATGCTGTCTTTCCTCATGTTTGTAAAGCTTATAAATCTAACAGCCTCATGTGGTAACTTTTTGTTAAAATCTGCATGCCGGCTTCAGCTTCCCCCTGAATTCAGCTTCATTTATATTTCTTATCTGTGAATATATAACTGTTGCAGAGGTGGAGACTTCTCACAAAATCAGCTGATAAAACAAAAAAGAAAGGTCAGCGATCCTTCCCTTTGATTAAAAAGGTGCCAGGAGGCCCCAACATGCTCAAGGACTTAACAAAAGTTCTTAGCAACTTTACAGGTCTGTGTCCCTGGGCTGGTGTTGAAAGGCAGAAAGCTGCCTGCTACATTACATTACATCTCACTGCTACAAATGGTTAAGGGCAGTCTATTCCTGTCTGCTGCACCCCATGGTGATGGAGCCCCGGTGGAGACAGCGGCTGCAGGTGACAAAAACAAACAGGATTTGCGTTTGGGCTGAGCTTTTCCAGCTGAGCTATGTTTATGTCAGTGGAGGTAAAAAAGCAACTTTTGCTCTTGAAGGCTCTTAAGAATGATCTTTGACTCATACGGCGTGGCACAAAGTTTTTTGTGAAGTGTTTTGTGAGAACCATTTTCGAGTTGGTATCAGTGTGTTGACATTAAAAGCAGACAAAATGTGGGCTTTTTAAGGATGCAGATTACGGTGGCAGGAGAAAAAGGAGAGAGCAGAGGGAGGGAAGAGGAGAAGTAGCACAGCTGGATTAAAGACTTATATAACTGTTGGATCACAGCTAGGCAAGTGGGAGCAGTAGCTGGGACACCAACAGAATACAAATGTTGTCACTTAAAAATATTCTTAAGTCACAGGTATCATATGTGTCATCAAGTTTGGGTGAATTTTGGCACTTGAGGTTGAAATTACTGGCTACAACTTGCAATCTTTTCACGTCTAATCAAAATGCTGAAAATTGTGTTTTCTTTTTGGCAATAATTATCTAATTTGTCACCTTCTGTACCTACAAGGAATCCTAACAGCTGCTTTCATTTTGCTGTTTAAAAACACACCAAAAAGAAAAAAAAAAACCCTTCCCAAAAAGGCCAGAGTATAAGAAGTTATATTTGGACGTAAATACTGTATTAACATCAAAAAGATCCTCAGGATATTGTCTGCATCACTTTTACTCGTGAGATCAATTTAATATATTTTTACACAGTTAAGCTAAAGAGAAAGACATGCACATTGAATATGCAGAATCTGAAGAATAACATGAATGAAACATGAATCTGCACACATTAATTAGCAGTCTCTTGCTGCGTATGTGTTGCTATGGTGATTAATGGCTAATGAGTTTATGCTGGGGACATCTTTGGCTTCCTTTTTTATTAGCTTATCAATGACTTGTTTTGTCATTTTAATCAAGTGGACATTCAGAGGTTCAGTGTTTTATAGATTTTCATCTAACTTTAGGATTTGAGTTGTAAATGGTACAGTATTTGAAAATGGGTTTATTTTCACAATTGCCACTACACTGCCTCTTCTTGTCACCTCTATTATTATGTGTTCATATCTGAAGACAAGCACAACTGCTCCACACAAATGCAGGATATGGGAGGTAGTTTTGATGTACGTGTATCTAAAGGTAGGGTGGATGATGATTTCCAGGAGCATTTTTTACTGTATTGCTTAAAATCTTCTTCACACCCCGATTGCAGCCAGTTAAATAAATGCTCTGCCACAAAAATTAGAAAATGTAGTCACCTGTGAAACGGACAGGACTGAGAAAACCCTGTCCAATCATCTTGAAACGGCCCGTGTTTAATGATTGAATGATTATATGTCCATCAAACTCAAATGCCATAGTGGTCTCAGGTGTATGACTGTACTATGGGTAACTATTTTTTATGTCTTCTGAGGCATTACTTATCCCAAACAGTGCTCTAACTCTCATTGAACAAAGCTGGTACAGCAGATTTAATGTTCAGAGTTCTCACTTCACACACATTGTTTTTATCATTTCAGGACACTTTAGAAAAATGGTGGAACAAATATGGCAGACTCCATGTATGTGCACCCCCCAGCAAGTAGATATGAATGACTCATTCTAAGAAAATAAACACTTAACAGCTATTCTAGTGAAGCCATTACACATCAATAGAAACACAGTTTTGGATTAAATATAGCATTTTTCTGCCACTGACCTTTGATTTTTTTTTAAACACACTGTACCTTTTAAAAAACAATATAAAAAAACAAATACTGCAAAATATTTTAAAAAAAAAAACCTATAGAAAATAGGACATATAAAGTACTGCAACAAACGATTATTTAGATTATCAATGAATTAGATGGGGTCTTGACTTGATTATTCGATTAATCAGATTAGTGTGGAAATTTTTAAAAAGTGCCAGGAAAACATTTTTTCTCTCGTTCCATCTCTCGTGTTTTGTCGCTTTGTTGTTTTTGACCTGAGCCATTAGAAACATCAAATTAACAAAAATTATTGATTTTTTTTTAAAACTGTAAACTAAAGCTACTTTTATATGTACAGACCTGCAAACTCATCAGGGGTGAAAAAGGTGACAAATACCCGACCCCACTAGGGAGGTCCGAGGGCACACACACACACACACACACACACACACCGGGATGTTTTTTTAAATTTCAGCTTTAAAATCGGCATTCTAGTGCACTCAGAAAATAAAATTATAGGATCAGACAACATTTCTTTCAGGGAAAAAACCCACATTTATTAGCACGTTATTTGCAGTGTAGTGTGTAAAGGGAATTGTCTGTCTGGAAAATGCAGCCCTGGTCTGTCTTATTTCTAGGATTATTGTTTTACCCTCGAGCACAAAATTGGACACACCCCCAAACTGGCCCACGAAAGTATAGGAACAGGATTCGGCTGTTCATTTCCATGTTTAAAATAGCATTTTTAAAACGGCTATACCTCTGATCTGCAGACGTATTTTTACCTGAGAATCACAAGGGGCAAACACCGCAACGCTTCTCTATATTACTTTTGGTGTGGACGACTGCCTGCACTTTTCTTTAAAGAATTTGAGCTATCCAAAGTTTTGGGTGGCCTTAGGGGTCTTGGGAGCAAGAAAAAAGGTTGTTCAAATGCCGCCCTTCCTGAATTAGGCTAAAAGGAACGGAGGCTACAAGTTTTTAAACCTGAATATCATTCACATTTCACGAACATCATTAACGTTAAAATGAAAAAAAAAACAAAAAAAAAAAACCGTTAATATCAGGCCATATAACTAAAACTAACAGCTAGGACTGGGAGATATAGCCTAAAACCTATTTTGTGGTATAACTTGTGGTATAACTATGTATGTGCAGTAACAATATTGTGGTGAATAATTTTCTTCTGTGTATATGGATCAGCGCGAGCCTTTGTCACAATCTGGAATTCACGTGACCACGAAGCACGAAGGGGGTGAAAACATGCCTTGCATTTGAACGCCGTCTGATGTACTGTGAACCTCAAAAACCGTTTGCAGCAGCCCTTTTTATTTTTTTCGGTCTGTCTGTGAAATTATGTTTAAATTAGGGGTGTAACAACAAGCGATAAAAAGATAAATGGGGATATACCTCCCTGACATTAGTATTGCCGTTTCAGATTTTAATTATCGTAAAACCGTAATTATTAAAAACTCACAGTGATGCTGCTCATAACCAGGAAAGGCATAATCAGTCCTCAGATATCTAAAGTCTGGATGTATTCTGGATTTTTTTTAAGGATGCTGGGAGGGAGCTTTCTTATTTATTTATGGTATTTTTTTAATGTTTCTGCCATACTTAATATGTTAGTATTGCTGTGATATGAACATTTGATTTATACTAAGGTAATGAAACAGTTAAAGTTTCCTTTCTGGACCTGTTCTTCTGAAATCTGTCAGACTAGATCAAGTCTTGAGCTCTGAATGTGAAGAAAATTATTCTTGGTTCTTACCTACAATATTGCATAAAGCGAGGAACCCTCATATGGTCATAAGACGCATCTTTAAAGGAGTCATCACCCAGAAATCCCACTTTTTCACGTTAAAACGTGTACTGGAACGGGACCTCAGTTATAACGTGCCAGAAACTCCGGAGAGTGAAAGTGACTTCATCTTTGAGTGCGCGCTCTCTGTGTATGGTGCGCTGCGGAGCGGTACCACATACACAATGAATGGGTTTGCCGCCGTCCGCCTGCGCTTGCCGCGTTCTATCTGAAAGGGCCTTTAGGGTGCTGTGTGTGATGTCACCTCTTCCCTCTGCATAAAGCAGGTCAGTTTAGGGCCATTGACTGCTTTTACTGGACTGAGCATTAAGACCATAAGTGTGAAGGTGCCTCCATGAAAATGCCAAGTATGCACTTATTAAACCTGAACATTTTTTTTACTTTTTTTTTCTTTGCAAATTTTGGTACTGCACCTCTAGAAACTGTAAGCAGAATTCTCAAGTCAACCTTATTGACTAATTGGTTATAATGCAGTTTAACTGAATGTGTTTGGATCTTGTCCTCACAGTCAATCATTTCTTTTGATCTGAGCTTTTCTGCGTCTAAAGTTCAGAATCTTATATAACATGATTTAACATGACTGAAGTATGCAGTCCACTTTGAACAACTGGGCAATCAGAGCACACTCCTAGTGTGCCATGCTGACTTTCCCTGGCACTAACACATAAGTATTGCGTAGTTATAACCAAATCCCAGTTTCCCCAGCTGATCCAGTCTTTCATCACTCTTGAAGAAAAAGCTGGCATAGCCAAGACGTGTGTCGTCCCCCCCCCCCCCCCCCCCCCCCCCCCCCCCCCACACACACACACACACACACACAGTAAGTACAGTGGTACAGCAATTTAAAAAAAAAAAAACAATTTTACCGTTACTGTGCCAAACTCCCATCGATTGCTAAATTGAACTAAATTTACGTTCTTTATTGTTGTGTATCACTTTTTATATGTTTATCTTTTATATACAGTCTATGGTTTATAAACTCTGTGTTATCATGAGGAGTCAATAAAGGGGGAACTTAGTCTGAGAAATTTGATCTGTGGGTGGGTTAATGAGGGATCTTTGTTCAACATGCCAAGTGTTTCTGCAGCCCAGCATTGCGGGACACTGGAGGAAGTATGGAACATGATCGTTTAATCAGGGAAGTTAATGGTGTATATCTTTTATTACATCCTGTGATAGAAAAGAACTACATCATGGAGACAGCTTGGATACATCATGGCACTGTAGGGGTGGACAGTTTTTTATGATGAAGATAGATGCATCTATAGTGCTGTTAAGTACTGAGGAGTGAAGCATCTGCAAATATAGGCACATTAAAAGACAATGACAGAACTAGAATAATTTTCATGGCTTTTTAATAGCAGCATTTCTAATTTTAGAAATGGTTGGTCTGCTGCTGTTTTCTCATTCAGATTTTAAATTGTAAACCCTCTACTGTAGAGTGTACCACACTGCATAAGCATAAAAAGAAGAAGCTGCAGTGGTGGGATGTTTTGCTATTATCAAATCCATCGTGTCATTGCTGATGATGATGTAAGACCAGCCTCTCTGTTAATAAAGACAAAGCCCCCATGTCCTGTAACCAACCAGCAAGCCACTTTCTCTGATGGAGCAACAGAATGAGGGACCTGCAGGACGAGGGTTGATACGGATCAGTGAGGATTAATGATCAGATAACTACAAACCACAATGCAATCTCTCTGTGTCTTCCCCTGTCTCTATCCTGCAGTCACACTCTGTCATCGTGTGACACTCGCTGCCAGGAGATGGTGGGGGACAAAGAAAGAGAACAGCACAGATAGAAATATGAGGGAGTGAATGATGGAGAATTGAATATTTGGGAGGAAAAATTTAAATAGAAGAAGTGGGAAAAGTATATTCTTAATTTTTTAAACCTTTTTTCCAGATGCTTTTATGTTTCCCCTTGTTTCCTTTTAAGAAAAAAACTGCTATGTGTTCATTTGATTCTTTAAGTAAGCTCTTTTCAGTCCCTCCCCCTGTTGCTTGCTGCCATTCAATATCTTTCCACCTCACTTTCCATTTTACAGTATCTCTCAGGGTCATGTTGCCCTCACTAATATTTTGGAGGGGTCTCAAGTCGACTGACACTGTTGGCTACATGTCTATTTTTATCTCATTGCCAAGTGCCTGTTGATAAACAGAGGATAAGTTTAGGTCTGTGATTCGGAGCTCAGCAGCCGCTCGTGTGGTTTGCTCATTTTTTTCCCCTGCACATTTTAGTTTGTTCATTTTACCAAGACTTTGCCATAGTTTTTATTTAATCATGTTCAGTATTAAGTTTGTAAAACTTTGTGGATTGTGTTTGATAATAATGGGATAATAGAGACAAACTGACTTCTGGACCAAGCACAATAATGAGCTACAACTCTGCCAAAATCTTGAGGACATTTAAAGCACTGAAGCACTGCTTCCATCGAAGTGCTTGTTCCAGAACTTTTCTGCTAATGGTCGACACTTCTGCTTTAAGCTGTGTCAGACAGGCTGTTTTGCCAAAGGTTATGCTCACACTGTTCACTCAGACCACAGCTTTAGGCTGTATGTAGGAAGACAGACATGAACAGATGAACGCCGTGGTCTTTGATCCCCTTTGTGTCTTTGAGAATTCTCTTCCCACAAAAGTGTTTATTGAAGGTCTAGGGTTTGTACGTGGTGCATGAATGTGCCAGAATGAACTGTGTTTGTCCTTGTGGAGCTACTTCACAATCCAAAAACTGAACTTTTAGTTTGGTCAAACCTTTATGACCAACTGACCAACTTCTCTGTATTTAGATAATCTTGAATTTGATACCAGCAGGAGACTCAAAAAAGAAAATGCTTAGATAGAGGCAACGAAAGACAAATATTTAGGGGAGACCGGGTATGGCTGTAACAAAGGGATAGTTGTAATACTATTAGGGCACATTCACAAAGCTTCTTTGATTCGAATCAGTCCGTTTGCTCGGAAAGTCCGCTTCGTTTAGGGGAGTTGTGAATGCGCAAACGGACTCTGATCCGGAACAAACAACCAGACTCGGTCCTCCTGCAAACACAGGTCTCGGTCCGATTCAAGTGAACCAAAGACAGGAAGTGGACTACAAATTGCATTGGCATTGTGGGTAAACGTAACGACAACAAACACACGTGTGAGACTGCAGTACTTATAAAGCTGGCTCGTGGTCAGACGTGGAGTTATGAGGAAGTAAAAGCTTTAATTGATATTTGATATGATGAAAGCATATCCCAGCTCCTCGTACAATAAGAATGTCGCTTTGAGGAGGGAACAGAAGTTTTGAGAACCTTCTTGTACGTGCGTCTTGTCCTCACCTACGGTGAATCCGAAAGCAGCGCCACCTGAGATTCTCGTTCTTGGTCCGTTTGGCAATAGTGTAACGTGAACGTGATCTCGGTCCGGAAGACAACCCCCGCCCCCAACCGAGTTGAGTCCCCAAACAAACCGAGACTTACAGACTATGCATTCTGAATGCGCCCTTAGTTTAACTAGTTAGAAAGGAGCATTGGTGATGTCATCAACACAGTTTGTAACATTTTGACATTAGCCTGTTTCAAGTTACAAAATATAAACACAACATGGAGCACTTTATACTTTATTATCCTTTATTTAATTAATCTTATATATATATATATATATATATATATATATTATATTATATTTTTTCTGGTATTAAATTTATACTTTTTATTTAGTTAATCATTATTATTTTTGTAGTCTCACAACTGTATGGTTTCTTCTTTATTTTTCATTAAAATGCTCCCATACATTTATTATTGTGGATCTTTTTTTAAGCATAATAATTTGATTGTTGCATCCATCCCCAACTCTCTCCGGTGCTGGGGTAGGTTGTAACAACGCTTTGTATTTGACATTAGTTTAACTGATCTGTGATGGTTTAGTAGAAGTCCAAGTGTATGTTATTTATAGCAGACAAATATGGGTATCACGTGGCAAAATTTGAGAGCTCTAGCACAAAGGACCACTGAGTAACACTTGCTCAAGCAAAAAGTGCTACAATCATCCCCGGTCTTCCCTATGTAGGGTAGATGTAACATTGTCACAATGACGTATGCGAGTGTCAGGATTTGGTATAAAAGGCACATCCACTGAAGCCTTAGTCTTTCCAAGCAAGGAAGGGTCATGGAACTACTATGTGCTGGGCTCCATCAAAGAATCATCAATCAGCTTTAAATAATAATAACAATAATGTATACTTTATTAATCCTGAACAGGAAATGTGTTCTCTGCATTTAACCCATCTCAGGTTTAACCTGAGGGCAGTGGGCTGCCAATTACAGTGCCCGGGGGGCAGTTGTTGGGAGTTAAGGACCTTGCTCAAGGACCCATAGTGGTTCAGTGAGTGCCGTGTCAGGGACTTGAGCCCAAGTCTTCCGCGCCAAAGCCATTACCACTATACTACCTACCCCCTCCATACAGTAAATGGATGAATAGATAAATTCATTTTTAAAATCTCAGCACGGGAAGGCCATCACTGCAAATCTGTGCTGGATGGCCTTTGAGCCCTCAGTCAGCACTTCATGAAAAACTTCCATGGCACTGTGATCAATCAAACAGCTACATGGGCTTAGGAGTACCTTGGAAAACTGTTGTCACTCTACTCTGCACACTGCTGCATCCAGAGATGTAATCTGAAATTGTATTACACAAGAATGATATCTTACATCAGCTCAGCTGTGTGGAAACAATGCTGAGTTCTCTGTGGATCAGCTCATCTTACAGTAGATGGACAGAAACAGGGTGGACTTGTGTTCTGTGTTTTTAGAAGAATCCACATTTGTGAAAAATGACTTTTGGGTTCCTGTACACCAAATGAGACTATCTAGGCTGTTGTCAGCAAAAGGAGCAAAAGCCAGCATCTGTGATGCCACAGTATGTGGGTGCAAAACTGTCAGTGGCATGGATGACTTGAGCATGTGTGAAGAAGCGACACATTGGAATTTTGAAGGGAGTTATGCTATCATCAAGGCCACGTGTCCCAGGAGGTTTTTATTTAGGAAAATGTGCGACATCGTGTAGCAGTGTTTCTTCTAAGACAGACTTTGTTTATAACTTGTTTACCTGCAATACAATAGTGACAATAGTACTTGTTCGTTTGTTTGTTCGTTCATTCGTCTTAAAGTATTGGTGAAATGAAGGAGTTTGACTGCAGATATGGCCTTATAGAGAGGCCCATTCCTGCTCCCCTATCTCTCCCATTACGCCGGAGGGTGACTTGATCTAAATATCGTCCAAAGGAGTTAAAGTGATACAGAAATTTTACCGGTGAGTAAATGCATGTGTAAACTCCTAGAAATAAGGTCCAGACTGAAAATAAAGAAAGTTATCCTTTAAATAAAAATAGTCACTCAATACATTCAAATAGTTGACTGACCTGGTTTCTAGCAGACATGACATTGCTAAGCCTTGACAAGCTAAAGCAAATCCAAATCACAATGTAACTAGGTGTGATGGGATGAACACTTCATCCTCTGACGTGCCCATCACTCTGTGCCAGACTTATTCTGAACTATTCAAATCATAGAGCATTTCCCTTTGTTCCAGAGATCAATCTGTATCTTTACTCTTCCTAGTTAAAATTTACCTTGAGTTTTCTACACATTTCCTATGGAGAGGCTCTGAAGGCACGTTCACACTCTGGCTGTTTGGTCCACTTAAACCAGGGGTGCTAAAGTGGTTCCAGGAAGGGTTATGTGGCGTCTGGATTTCTTTCCAACCAAGCAGTAGCACACCAGACTCCACTCATCTCATCAAGTGAGTCCAGTCTTAACCTGATGACTTGATGAGATGAGTGGAGTCTGGTGTGCTACTGCTTGGTTGGAAAGAAAACCAGCATCCACACGGCTCTTTCTGGAACCACTTTGACACCCTGGCTTAAACGGATAGTATGATTTCTTTGGCGCAACGTAAACACTATCCGCACTCTGATACGGACCTAAGAAGCAGACCCTGGTCTGCTTGAAAGCCGGCGTTCTTGGTTCACTTGTACATGGACTATCCAGTGGGCCAAATGAGAAGTGACACATGCCAACTAAAGGTGTGTTCACACTCTGGCTGTTTGGTCCGCTTTAAACAGACCCTGGTACAATTCCACGGATAGTCCGCTTCGTTTGGTGCAGACTCTGGTATGTCTGAAAGCAGGGGGTTGCAGTTCACTTGCAAACAGACCATTGGATTATCCAGCACAGACATCCAGTGCTCCTAATAGAAGTGACATTTGTCAACCACAATAAAGCATCAAGAAGAAGAAGTAAATGGAAGCGGGGTTGATTATCGTTTGGGTCGGAGGAAAAACAAAGCAAACAGCGCATGTTTGAAGAATCCGAGGTCAAAACAACAACAAAAAACAACTGTAAAATGTGTAGACAAATGGAGTAGCCTAATCATAAGCAGAAAGATTTCCACTCCAATCACGGAGTCCGGTTTTCTTCTTCTTCCTGTTTTTTCATCATTGATCAATGGTTGGATTGGAGAACATCACCCCCTTGCGAGCAGTTGTTTTAACTATGGTGGTTTAACTAGGTAGTTTGGTCCGTAGCAGTTGCTGCAGTTTGAATGCAAACCAAAGCAAAGAAAGGTGTGAAGTTTTTCAGAAATCTCCGCCCAAAGGACTGAGTCCCTGGACTGTCTTGGTGTAAAATGCACCGTATGTTAAAGCATCAAGAAGAAGGAAATGGCGTATTGTTTGGGTAGTAGGAAAAACAAAGTGAACAGTGTGTGTTTGAAGAAGCCAAGGTCAAGACAACAAGAAAAGAAAATTGGAAATGTGTCATAGACACAGACATGCAGAAACAGTGAGAAGTGGAAAGATTTCCACTTTCGTTCCCGGCCAATCAAGAGCCCGGTTTTCGTCTTCTCCCTGCTTTTTCATCATTGATCAGTGGTTGTTTTGGGGATTATTGCTTCTGCTGTTGTGATGATGCAGAAAAAGTCAGATATTACCAAGGAGTCTCGATGGTTTGAAATAAAAAAAACAGATTTATTAGACAAAGAGGAAGTAAATGTAACAGATTAATCAAATCAGTTGCAACCGGAGTCTGTACAAAGAAGCTGAGAGACCTTAGTCCAGGGGTGTGCCATATCATAGGAATTACACTACCGCTCAAAAGTTTGGGATCACTTTCTTATTAAATCCAATGGGAAAATGATCCCAAAATTTTGAGCTGTAGATGTAGTGTATATCGTATTGCAATATTTTTGACATTGGTAGAAAATGTAATGTAGCATCATATGTCCCGTACATCACAGTGAAACTCCACTGAGTGAGTGAACAAGGGAACAAATCAAAGCAGATGAGTGGGTATCAGCTTCAAACTATCAAAAACAGTGTTTTATTAGAATAACAGACCAAACTAGAAAAGCAGTTGAAATTTAAATCGAGTTTGTGGAGGCTTTATTTTGCTCTACGTCATAGGTTAAGTTGGGCAAACAGAGGAAGGATTTTACTGTGGCTGTGACTTCTTGTGTGGCCATCAATATTATCTGTGATATCAATATTGCCTTGTTTCTTTGTAATCGCGAGCAGCTCCCTCGTACTTTTCATGCTGCGTTCGCGTGAAACTGGGCAGACGGACGACATCCGCTGCATGTAAAGTTATCACCAGCCTCTATGTGAAGACGTGGTCCGTCAGTTACAGTGACATCAGTCCACATCTGATTTGTTGTCATGGCGATGTCGTATTTTTTTTCCCTGACCCATGTTTTGCCGTCTTTCGCTCGGCTTCATTGATTAAAATGACATCTGGTTTGTTACCAACGGCCGTCTGCCCAACTGCACGTGAACGCAGCATCAGTGAGACGCTGGTTTCTCCCCACTGCAGCGCGGTGACTTTTCAAAGACATTACCTCGAACTGAGCTGAAAACTTCAGTGTGTCCGCTGAGTTTCTGTGGTTTCCTACTGTCACGCTTCTCCTGAACATAAAAACATGGCGATACAACATGGTAGCCCCCACCGAGCCGACTCGCTCTATGTATAAATGAATCATACGAACGGTGAATTTAGAACTTAGAGGAGCACTTCAGTTTGTTGATGGGAGTGATTACTGATTAATGAAAAAACACTTTTGAACCAAATCAGTTTTTGTGAATAAAAAACAGGAGAACTTACACAATATCCCTTTAAAAATAAAAATAAAAGATGTCTTTTTGGTAGTAGCACCCATCCCTAGCTAATCTCTATAGTTTCTTTAGTACAGAGCATCTGTACAGTTTTCAGAAAAGATGCTCTAAAACTGGCAGTATCAAAAAATATTGTCTAATAAATCTAGATCGAATAGATCAGACAATATGAAAAAACATATCATGATTTTTTTTTTTTTTTGCCATACCATCCTGTCCCGCTGAGTCCTACAAAATTCTGAAGAGATGCTGCCCACTTGCTTAACAAAGATGAATCAGACAGTCTAGCTCCAGGGAAGGCCACTAAAGTGTCAAAGTCCTTGGTTTAGTTGAGGTATGTCCACTTTGGTGTAATGCACACATTCTCCTTGAGGTCGGGCTGACCAGCAATTGTTGCTGGTGCACACCAATCAATAGAAATCATCCATTGACATGTGAAGACCAGATTAATGCAGGTCACAAAGATCTTATGATAATTATGATATAATTATAATTAAAGAAATACAGAAATGCGCACACACACACACACACATAACCAATGCTCCTAAAAAACTACATAGGGATTTTAAATCATGTCACATCTCCTGTCCAACACCTCCTCCATGCTTGATGCAGAAACCAATAATTTAACCTTTCTGAAAAACAGATCTTTCCTTGACTGCCGGCTGTTTCTTTAACATTTTAATTGAAGGAATGAGAAGCTATTCAAGAAAAAATAGAAAAATCATGCACATCCCCCCCCAAAAAAACTCAAACCACCCCCTGAAGAAGGGCATACGCCCGAAACGTCACTCATTCTGCGCTGCAATAAATGTTCATGGGAGCTACATCCAGCTTGTGCGGATCCGTTTTTTCCTTTTTGTAGGAATGAGAAGCTAATCACGGCATAAGTTTGTGCCAAATACTTTCATAGGAGCTCTTACTCGTTTTCTGAGTTAAACCAGAGTGGTGACTCGTTGACCAGGCAGTGCATTTTACTGTAAATACGATGGAAGGTAGTTGGAGGATGACGCAAAGCAGCAAATGTAAAAAATGTTCTGCTAGAAAAGTAAAAAGATAAATGACAACCCCACCCAGCTGTGACTCAGAGCTGAACCCACCTACACACTTCACCAGAGACACACTCATCCTCCAGTCAGGCCTGACTCGTCTACAAAGTTGCTCGTTTAAAGAAGCAGTCATAGTTATGTAACAGACTTGTGTAATATCCTTCATAGGAGCATGTAATCTAGAATGGTGTTTTCTTGAGGCTGACTTCTTTTCTTTTTCCTTTCCTTTTTTTAATTATTTCAGATGAAACTAATTTGTAATTTTAGTTGATTGAGACAATTAATTATGAAGTATTTTTGCATCAGTTTTGTGTTATTGAGAACAGTCATACATTTTTGCACAATCTTGTGTTTGACTTAAGATGCAAATAATGAGGTAATGTTTACAAAGCTTCCCCGTTTGCACTTATTAAATCATTATTCAAGCAAATTTTGTTGTGCTATCAAGGTACTATGACTGGATGACATACAACTGAATCAGTAAAGTTTGAATAATCAAGTAATTCAAAGTAGGTCATGAATTGTAAGCAAATCACAGTTGAATTGTCTGATTTAACCCAATTTTCTCTCTCTGTATTGCTATTTATATCTATATCTTATCTGTCTCTTTGTCAGTGTGTGGGGGAGGAGAACTGGGTGGACAGTCGGACAGTGTATATCGGGCATAAAGAGCCCCCTCCGGGAGCTGAGGCCTACATCCCTCAGCGTTATCCTGACAACCGCATCGTCTCCTCCAAGGTGAGCAAGCCACAGCCGACGCCACACCGCAGTTTATCATCACGCCATTCTTCTGTTTCATATCCAGACAAGCATGTAATCTCTCTTGTTGCCATTTTTAAGGATGACACAATTCACTTGTCTTGTGTTTGTCAAGCTGTGCATCACCATTTTCTCCTGCCAGGAAGGACACTTGTGATGCACCATTGTTTCCCTGTCTATTCCAATATGTCTCCATGGTAATTTTCCTGTCACTCTGTCACACAGTACACCTTTTGGAACTTCATTCCCAAGAACCTGTTTGAACAGTTCAGAAGAATAGCTAACTTCTACTTCTTGGTCATATTTTTGGTCCAGGTAAGATTTTCATGTTATTTTGGCCTTAATGATAATGATGTCTTTTTCCAGTCTGAAAGTAGAATGTAGATGTATTTTTGAACTTTGAACAAACACTGCTTTTCTATATGAGTTTTTCAGACATAATATTGGATTTCACAGAACAGCTGTGACATTCTTCTCATTTTACATTGTAGATTTGTTCATAGCCTTAAATTAAGTCACAAAAGGCAATGAGGTGCTGTTACATTTAGCAGCCATGAGCACTGCACTGCTGTATCAGAGTAGTTATGCAAGAGTAGCAGTTAAACCCTACACCTGCTTCTTGTTTGAGGCTACATGGATGAGTTAACACAATATGCTAAAATCATATTGTTAAATAATGAATCTCATGTCTGGAAGTCCCTGTGTAGAGACTTTTTCACATTGGCTCCTGTTTTGCACCAAATGTGAATCATGAAAGGGCAAACTATATTGAGATGAGCCGAATCTCAACTTTTTTGTTAGATTTTGTGTTTCAACTGCGTAATTATGTTCCCTTTCATTAATTTTGATTCATTATAAAAGTTTATTCACATGAAAAACACCAAAGCAGATGCGCAACAGCCCACTTTGCTCATATTACACATAATCATACTGTGTTTGAATATATTTTAACCAGTCAGGATCCTGTAACGGTAGCTACAGGCTTTTTAGTGTGACTGTAGTCTGCTCGTGATGGTTATGGACAGATACTTCATCCAGACACCTGCTAAGCGTGTGACCTTTTCAGAATGATTTCTACGGAGGACTTCCTCGATGGCTCGGTGTAACAAATGGTTCTGTCAGGTTAATTTTGGTCTGCGTCCTTTGATAACACCCCTTGTAAATTGAAAATAAACGGAGAGCTTCCAGACTAATTTGCGTTGTGCATTAGTCTGGCGATGGCAGGGTAAATGTATTTACCAGCTGCTGCCTCAGCAGGCATGAATGCATCATAGCTGCAGCTTGGATCTACAGTATGCATTCTATGGTTTATCAGCGGCGTGTGAGATTGTATGCTCTCAAAATGGGGTAAACTGGGCGTAGCTCTGCGCAGGTTTTCTTCTTATTAGTTTGCTACATGTGTTTAAAAAGAAGTGATGTTTTAACAGAAAAAAACAAAGCACCTTCTTTGATTGATGATGATGATTCAGAAAAGATTGATCTTTTTTAAGAAGAAAATTTGCCAACTCAGACTCTTTAGGGTTGCTAGCTTGGTGCTTTCTTCTTTCTTCCAAACTCGGCTTTGCCTTACTTGGCCTCCTCCCACCTCTCTTTTCTGTTGCACCTCTTCACCCTCCCCCTTACTCTACATCTTTCTCCCTCCTGCTGTTTCTCTCTTTCTTGCAGCTCATCATTGACACCCCCACCAGCCCAGTCACCAGCGGCCTGCCCCTCTTCTTTGTTATCACTGTCACCGCCATAAAACAGGTAGGACGCACACAAAAATGTTCACATCTTCGGGAAATATGACCCACAACAATTTTCCTCATACACAAACTCCTAGTCTGAAATAAACACACACACTCTACCAATCGGCTGCTCTATTATCTGTATATACACATTCCTCTCTCAGGGAAAGGACATGCCATTGAATATGTCTGGTGATGTGAGAAATATGATAATGAATGGTCTCCTCTGTTAATCACTTGAGCTGAGGATCCCATGCCCCTGAGAGATGCATCCTCTCTACTGCATCCCAATATTGAGGGATGGGGTACTATCAGTGATAGATGAAGCTGTTCAAAGGAGGGAAGCTTGAGCATTACTGGGACATAAATCTTAAACATGACGTGTTGGGTAGAAATGCAAGAAACGGGTCAGTAAGCACAGGGAGCACAATGCTAATTAATTACAGTGTATGACTATCACCCCCCACCACCCTATCTCCTGATCTCCAGCTATGTTTCGGCCTCAGTACTCTGCACAAAAAAAAATCTATATTCTCTGTTCCTCTCTGCTTCTTTCTCCTTTACAATCCTGACTCTTTCAGGGCTACGAGGACTGGCTCAGACACAAAGCTGACTGCTCCATAAACGAGTGTCCGGTAGACGTGGTGCAGCAGGGAAAGGTGGTGAGGACGCAGAGTCACAAGCTACGGGTAAGAATGGCCTCATTAGAGCAGTAAAGCACCTGAGGCCACAAAGCAACACTGCTGCACTGCTGCATAGCTCACTTTTTTCTATAACTGTCGCTCTCACTCCCCTTTTTTCCCTTCCCCTCTGCAGTGCTGTCCAACTTTCTCTCTTGTCTTTCCCACCAGTTAATTGCACTCAAACTTTAGTAGACTGTCCCCTGGTGCACTGCTGCAAGAGTCTCTTGAAGGATGGACAGAACTGATTTATTTCATGAGTCATAATATTCCTGTCATCATCCACTGATGTCCTCTTATGTCATTCTGATGCAAGAGCAGGTCACTGGCTGTTTGCTTGACCCTCTTTTTGATTAAATTATTTACAGTATATAAAATCAAACTGCAGTGTTTATTCTCAATGCTGTAGTTTTATTTTAGTAAGTTTTCATTGTAGATTTTAAACAGGCACATGGAGGGCATTTCATGGATGGCAGTTCAAACCAAAGCGCTCTGTATGTGTGGCTTGAGGAATTGTCTCAGCCCGTGTTTTGTTTGGCTTCTGTGTAATCTAATAGACAAGTTGATTTTCCTCTCACGAGTAAACTCAGGGATCTGTATGTGTTTTCCTGTAATCGACCCCCTAATTTACTATAAACTTGGCAAATAGCCAAAGAAAGTACAGTGTCAAATTTAAAGCTGTTTGGATAGGAAGTTCTTAGGTTCTCATACCTCCACAAATATGACACGCTTCCCATAATGCTGTGCAAACATTTGCATAGTTGAATGTTGGAGGTGCTTTCTTTCATGCTAAAAGTGGGGTGTTTTCTGAAGGTGAGCTGTGTTTTGTCTCTTCATTCTGGTGAAAACATCTGATTACATGTGTTCCACTGTTTAGTCAGCAAACTAATAGATGACACTACAGTACAGACTGTATGGCAGGTGGGGATATTTTAAACTCTATTGTAGAACAAGTGTGATGCTGGTCAATGACTGCCTACATCTGGACATCAGATCTGGACACCAAATTCATAAAAAAAAACCAAAAAAAACAAGCCATTTCATTGAGGCTGTGGTAGATCAGCAGATCTTGTGTAGGTAAATTTTCATTTTTGAGAAAAGGACATTTAAATGGATCCAGCACTTTAAAAAGGTCCGCCTTATAACAGAGTCTATGACCTTTTTAGTATTTTTAGCTTTTTGCACGTTTTAGCTACTTGAACCGATAGCTGTATTATGCTGTATTCACAGTGTGCCACACATGTTGAGGCAGCAGCATTAGAGCGAGGGACTAAGAAGATGCAGAACAAACTGGTGTGTAAGGCCGGCTTTATGCTGGGAACTACTCTGGAGCCCCTGATTATGCAAAGAAGAATTTTGCAAAAGCTGCTTAACATGATTGATGCTCACCTTCTATGTAACACAGTGATCAAAAACTAGTGATCAGTCAGTGGCTTCTTCAGCTCTGCTGCAGCAAAGAACGGTACATGAGGTCATTCCATCTTACGACTACACAATGCATGTTTCAAAAAAATTATTATTACTAATGACGGTCATTGTTTCGTAATTCTGCAAAAGTAATTTCCAAAGAATATGACCTAATTTAAATTGCTTCTTGTTAACAGTAACGAATATTGGACCAAAGAATAGTATTTATCCAGCTCTTTTTAATGATTTACATTAAAGGGAGACAAAATATGTGGAGAAAAATCACCATGTTTATTTTGTCATATTTAATGTGACAAAAATCAGTATTCCATGTTTATTTTATTCATTTCCTTCAAAAAATGTTGATAAAGCATACCTCAAACTCATACATGCTGAACTAGCTGTAAATATTAAATAATTTGTAGCTAGAAGTGATGAAGTGGTGAAATCGGACGATTGTTAATGCGGCTCTGTTTTATTTATGGTGCTTTTGGTTACAGAAGCAGTGATGAACGTCGCTGGTTGGCTGCTCTGCAGACATCTTGCCTCTATCACCCGAGCATTTAATGAAAACAGTGTCAGACTGTATAATGTGACTGATCTAGCTCATCACCTCCTGCATGGATCTATTGATTCAGTGCACTATATTTTAGTCTTGTAACACCATTTGTCTGTAGGTACGTAATGGGTGCTGGTACATCTACTTTCTGCTGTGTCTGCTGCTCATTGTGAGTGTGCAGAGCCTGTGTGGGATGTTCAGGGTCAGCTCAGAATATACAGCTTTAGTACAGCTACCAAGCATTTCAAAAGTTGCTTTATTTGTGTTGCCATAGCATTTGGTTTCTGTGAACTTGGTTGAGAAAGACATCTGGCATCCACTGCTCATGAAGGTCTTACTTTATCTGTTTGTCTCACTTCGCTTGTAACTCTCCCTGTAGTCTTCCTCTTAGTTCCTTCCTTGTCTCCCGTCTTTGTTTTACAGTGTTTTCTGCACCAAGGTCTGTCACCACCACAGATCAAACAGAGAGGATTAGTTGAATCGGGAGCAGGAATAATGATGAATACATTAATCATACGAAATCAGAGAGCGTGTGTCATGTGTATGGTCACCGTGGAGATGGGATTTAACAGAATTTAAGCTGCTCTGCTCTCATAATCCGTTATGCAACTTCTCTATCCTTTGAAAAAAGGAATGGTACAAGATGAGCAGACTGTTACCCGCAGGTTTTTCTGTTTCTCTCTTACTCCTTTCTGTGCTGGGGAAAAAAAGATATGCGCATCTGATTTGTTGTTGATGTCTGTATGTCTGTTTTTTCTGTCAGGTGGGGGACATTGTCATGGTGAGGGAGGATGAGACTTTCCCCTGTGATCTCATCCTTCTCTCCTCCAGCCGTTATGATGGAACCTGCTATGTCACCACCACCAGCTTGGATGGGGAGTCTAGTCATAAGGTACCAGGATTAATGGATGTCTTTTTTTCTTCTTCTTCTTCTTCTTTTGTCTCTGTCTTATTTTAACCTTTGAATTATCATACCTGGTCACAACAAAAACCTACAGTTGGTTTACAAGGATCCTTAAAAATTTTTGCCTAGATTAAAAATGATAAAGTACCAAAACATGTCAAATGTTAAGTCATTTCTTAAAACCAAATAATACATGCCTACTCACACAGAATAATGCCGGTTATATAAAAGTGTTTATGTCAGGATCAACAAAAGAAAAAGACCAGTCAGCTGCCAGGCACATTAGATCAGACATTAAGCATTATGGACAGGAAATCCTCATATATGTGATTGTATTTCTTTTTTTTTTTTTTTTTTTTTGTAAAGGATTGATAATAGGGGGGGGGTAAAGAAAGTGAGCAATTCATGTTATTTGATCCATTTCATCTACCCTGCAGTGATCTCATCCAATGTTCTTATGTAAACGAAGTAGGATCATGCAGAAAATGTTAAGGCTTTTTTGTGACAGTTATTTTGTTGGCTCCAAAATCTGTTGCCTTTTAATTTAAGGAGACGTGCTTTATCCTTTTTTCACAAGTGAGCACAGTTTCCTGAAGTCTTAATTAAATGTCTGCAGCACAATTTAGACAAAATACCTGGCTAGCTTTCTTTTTCCAGAGATTAATTTGCAGCTTTTCATTGCAAATTGCTTGGTGTGGAGTGAGCAGCGCTCCTCTTCACTCCTGTTGAACTGAAGTTGGATGGAGGTAAAGATGAGGAACCTGGAAAATGCTACTCTGATCTTTGAGTGTTCACTGCAAAGAACTTCACTGTAAATCTAAATCGCTCAATAAATACGATTTTCAAATCTAGTGCGTGTTAAGCAAAGTGGCAGGGGGGGGGGGGGGTAAATGACCTTTATTTTTATTTAACAGTTGACTGTGTTTTGTGAAGCATCTTCTCTGTGAAACCCAAACTGTGACCAGAAGGATCCAGTGCTGTTTTTCTTTTGAACCAATTTGTCCATCTTGCATTGAGCTTTCATTTCTAAATGCTTGCAAATTCGCCCACTTGATGCATGCACTTACTTGGGCTTTCTTTTTGGCTTCTTTCCTCTGTCTCCTGATAAAATGACATGCATTCGCTCAGTCGTGTTTTCTGGATGGGAGGGGAGTGTGCTGTTAGCTGTTAGAGGGGCATTAGGAGAGTGAGAGAAGCTAAACTATGAAGAAAATCAGATGTAGATGGCTTAAAGCAACACAACATAGGATTTTGACCTTAAGACTCTGTGCTTCTGACTTGTTTTGATGGTACATTGACATTAATGATGCACATTCCTGGGGCTGTCATTGCCTTGCTGTTTCCAAGTGCTTAGAAACCGCACTTTACAACGTTCTGTTTCAGCCCGCAGCATCACGTGTAGGCCGCATTTTGTTTTGGGTACCGTATCACACGATGTTTTGAATGCACACAACGGCTGATTGAGCAAAGATACCCAAGAAGAGATTATTGAAGAAAGTGAAGAAACAAAGAATGGGATGTGATGGAGGAAGTGATAAGACAAGAGTTAACATCAGACTGACTTTTACTTCCTGGAAGACAGGTGATAAATTAGCTTCATTATTGGATGCCGAACTGTAAAACTCAGAAGTTCAGTAGTACATCTTTAAAAATGTCAGGTGATTTAAAATATCACAAATTAAAAACTCAGGATACATCAAGAATGGAATAATAAATGCATGGTCCACCCTTGTGCTTTTTCTGGTCGTGACTTCAGACTTTTTTTTTAAATGATACTGTAATTAAAAAAGAAGATTGGTTTGTTGGTTGATTCTTAAAATGAGCTACTTTTTGGCATTCATTGATATATATTTTTCCTGATTTCGGGGGGAGAGTTTCTAAATTTGTTTCCTAAAACACAATGAAACTTCTCTGATGTGTTTTTTGCCTACATTTATCAAGGGTGCACAATAATTATCAGGCCGATAAGTTTGATATCATGACTATTTGCCTCAATAACACATTGTTTTAGAGAGAATGCAACTGGGGGAAAAAAAGCTGCTGCTTCACAGGAGAGACCCCAAACTGCTTCCAAACCACTTTCCCGTCTTATTTGAGACACTCAAAGAGTGCTACCCCCTACAGTTGGAATTTTTAAGATCAGACATGCTGAAGTTGAAAATCCCAGTTTTAAAGGAATAGTACACCCACAGAATGGTGTGTGTTCATTTTCTACTCACCCTCATGCTGAGCAAGACTGTGGAGCACTTTTTTAATATCTCCAGTGCAGCCAGAGATCGGACAGGTTTGCGTTTTCCCCCAACTTTCATATAATGGAGATCACTGGCGACTGAACCAAAAAGGTCCATAAAAGTGCACAAATACTTGGCAATATTCCTTCATACTGTTTGTCCAATGTAATCCAAGTGTCCTGAGTGGGTAGCATCAATAATTTACTCAAAAAAACATAATTTAGTATATTTCTATAGCCTAAACAGGAGTACATTGCACCTTCTATTTGTGCGTTCATGCGAGTTCATGACACTACGAAAGCTGCGGCGGCTACCGCCTACTCTGCCAATAATGCAAGCGTAGAGGAAGAAATTTGCTGCTGACATTGTGCTAAGAGCGAACGAGCTGCGGCCAAACCGGGACAAACACAAGGGGGGTTGGTTTTGATTTTAAACAAAGAAAGAAAGAAAAAAAAGCGCGATCTTGTCTGCCGCAGCTTCCGTAGTGTCGTGAACTCGCATTGACGCACTTCGTGGCAGCTAGATGTAGAACTTATTGGTTCAGTTGCTGGTGAACTCCATTATATGAAAGTTGGGGAAAATGCAAACCTGTCCGATCTCCGGCTGCATTTGAGATATTAGTGCTCCACCGTCTTGCTCAACATGAGGGTGAGTAGAAAATGAACGCCCATCATTCTGTGGGTGTACTATTCCGTTAAGCTTGAAAAGTCTTTTTGGTTTTGTTAATAGTTTTGATGGCATGATTAGGTATGCACGTATATTATCAGTGTCAGTTATCTGTATCAGTATCGGCCTTTAGGATCTGAAACTTATTGGTTATCGTATCGGTTTTTTAAAAAAGGCCATCGTGCATCTCTAAAATTTATCTTCATGTGTAAGATAATCATTTTTTTCATTATTTGGTATGTTGCCGCAACAATTAATCAGGAAATTCGATCAGCATTTACAAAAACATCTCTTCGATAAATCTCAACAGTCATTTCCTGCACACACTGTCTACCAAACACATAAGGATGTAGATCACATCTTTCACTTTTCTTTTGTGTTCATTGATGTCACTCATGCGACCACACGCATGGCTGAGCATACACATGTGATCAAGTGTAGAACACTCCCTGCACCCACTACCTCATGCCCTCGAGGCGACCCCTTCATATGCTCACCATCAGCAGGCTGCCCCCCTGCTGTCTGAGGTAGCACTCTAATAACAGCTCATCTCCCATCCTCCCGGTTGCTCCAGTTCATTAGGAATACCTGCAGAGGCCGAGGCACCAAATGAATCCTGTCCTCATGGTTGCTGTGTTGGTGACATTCTCCTCTGCCCCCCACTCCTTTTTTTTTTTTTTTTTTTTTTTTTTTGTCTCAGACCTATTACGCTGTACCAGACACCATGGCCTTTAGAACAGAGCAGGAGGTGGATTCGCTACATGCCACTATTGAATGTGAACAGCCGCAGCCTGACCTCTACAAGTGAGTGTGACATGCTGTCGCTGTACATTTATATACACACACCTGATACACGGTCTAACCTTATTACTGTGTCTTGATTTGATTTTGCTGTAACTTTTTATTCTAGATTTGTGGGACGTATTAACATTTACAAGGATAAAGAGGAGCCTGTGGTTCGGTGGGTGTGCTTTGTGTGTATTTTTTTTTTTTTTTTTTTTTATGTGTGGGTGCTTTTCTTTAATATATCTTCATTGGTTTTTGGGTGCACCTTTTTAGTTTTAAAGATAAGTGCCCATTAATAGTGTTTTCTAACTAGAAATGTACCTTTTTACTCTTGCAGAACACTTGGAGCTGAAAACTTGCTCCTTAGAGGAGCCACGCTGAAGAATACCCAACATATTTATGGTACAACATGAAGGCTCAGCTTCTGTAAAATCTTTCTGAAATATATATATTTTATCTATGGAAAAGCCTTTCGTCATTTCTGTCTCTATAACTCTGTGTTTTCTCTTCTTCAGCTGTCGCAGTCTACACTGGTATGGAGACCAAGATGGCACTTAATTACCAGTCTAAATCTCAGAAGCGTTCTGCTGTTGAAAAGTAATGACTTGACTTCTCTTGCTGCATGACTCGGTTACCTTCCAACCCATGATATTGACACGTCGTCACTCTGCCACTCCCTGCAGGTCGATGAACGCCTTTTTGATCGTGTATTTGTGCATCCTGATTAGTAAAGCAGTGATCAACACTGTCCTGAAATATGCTTGGCAGTGGTCTCCTGACCGAGACGAACCCTGGTATAACCACAGGACTGAGAATGAGCGTCAGCGCCACGTGGTTCGTCTTAACCTGAGTTTATAAAGCAAAATCTTAACTTTAAGTGCCTGTTATGATTTTTGTCTCCTTTATGTTCTAGGTGATCCGAGCCTTCACAGACTTTCTGGCCTTCATGGTTTTATTTAATTACATCATCCCAGTGTCTATGTACGTAACGGTAGAGATGCAGAAATTCCTTGGTTCCTATTTCATCACTTGGGATGAGGATATGTTTGACGAAGAGCTGGGACAGGGTGCTCAGGTGAACACCTCCGACCTGAACGAAGAACTGGGACAGGTAGGCCACCCGTTTCTGCATTTATATATCAGTGTAAACTTTGTGCAAACATGTCCTTACTATAGCCTCGCTCTCCCTCCATATCAGGTGGAGTATGTGTTTACTGATAAGACCGGCACTCTGACTGAGAACAACATGGAGTTTATTGAATGCTGCGTTGATGGGAATGTCTACATCCCTCATGCAATCTGCAACGGACAAATCCTCAGCGCTGCTTCCAGTATAGACATGATTGATTCCTCACCGGGAGGATACAGGAGAGTAAGTTTCTAAATGGAGCCTAAGCAGCCACAGAGGTTGTGGGTTTGCAAGCTGCTACTAAACATGAAAAAAATAAAACGGTTTTAGTGGAACTGCTTCTAAATTAAGGACATGTTTTTGGAAGAAGGTAATAATCTGTGATGTCCCATTTCGTTTGACTATAAAAAGCTTGGGGATTTAACTTCCATCCAGGTCACTGAAAACATTTTCTCATGAAGAAGTCTTGTTTGTTTTACTTTGGGAAGAGTTCCTCAGGTACACAGAAAAGTGATGAGCCTTGCATTTATCGCAACAGATTAGATTTAATAAAAGAAAACTTGTCTAGTCAGCATGAACAGCAAGAGTGGGGCCTGCCAAAGTTTAAATTTGCAGAACAGATGCCCTGTTCTATTACAAGCTTTTCTGAGAAATGTACAAAAATACCACTGCAGTGACTAAACAAAATCGATCCTGTGGGAGGAACTGTGGGAAATAGGATTTCTTTGTCTTATTTGTCATGATTTTGTTTAGACTTTTAAAGTTAACTTACCTGTTCCCTGTACAAAATAAAGAAGAGCATACCATATATCTGTATCTGGATATTTGTGTCTGCAGGAACATGAGGATCTGTTTTTCCGGGCGCTGTGTTTGTGCCACACAGTGCAGGTGAAGGAGGAGGAAACAGTGGATGGTATCAAGAGAGGCATCCACCAAGGCAGGCCCACCTCTTTCTACATCTCTTCCTCACCAGATGAGGTGGCTTTGGTAGAAGGAATGAAAAGGTAAATGCTATTTTATTGTCTATAACTAATCTTTTTTTTTTTTTTTAGTGTTTTTAACAACATTTTTAGAGAAGAAATGTGAATCATTTGTTTTATTTTAGCATTTAATTGGGTGATTTTTCAGACATTTTCATAGTTTGGTACTTTTGCACTAACTTTACCAACTTTATCAACCATATCTTAGGTCAGATCTCACTGATAGTAACAGATGAACTGATCTATTCTCAGTCATTAGTCTTCGTCAGGTTTCTGGTATATTTGGGATTCTTGTGGCGTTGTAGTGAGTACATTTCATACAGACAGTATCCAGTAGCGTATCATCATAGTGATAGGCCCCGGTGCAAATATATATATTTTTTGTGCCCCACCTCTGCTGTAAATACAAACAGGCTTGTGCTCACGTGCATGCACGTGCGCGCGCTCGTAGACGTGCGTGCACACACACACATTCTTGGACTCACACATGCACAGCTACTTGACAGAATTGCTGTTGTCACCGTGATGGATTCCTTTCCTGCCAAAGATGCTGCGTGACGCTGCAGCAGGTCGGGTTCCCTCATTTAGGATAAAAAACTTGATTAGATTAAACTTCACAGGTGTGTGTGGGTCGCGGGTAACAGAAATTTTATTTAATTCTTTGTGGACATGAGTATTTTACTTGGTGTGGGTGTAACTTTTTGCATTGCGCATCACCAGCGTCCAGCAGTGAGGGAGATTTTTCTGCTGCTGGTGTGATGCAGCAGCATAAAAGCTAAAACCAGGGATGGTGGAGAACATCATACCGTCTTTATGCAGTAATCTCCAAATTCTAACCACCAGGTTTCCTCCTCTGACCAGTTTTATAATCCATTGCACCACTGGCTTGAAGATTACGTCCATATTTAAACCCTCTCATGTCGGCAGGTGCTCCGTCCATCTGCCGAATCAAGCTATGTAAAGTGGTTCTTTACGCTGGCCCAGCAAAGAACTGGTGCCTGTTTTAAAACTAGTTTGGAGAGCGAGGAGCACGTGCTTTGGCGGTGGAAAGCCAAAGAGGCTGTGCTTCTGGCTCTGAACCAGAGCCAGCTCAGGAAAAAAAGGGGCCTGCTTACTCTTATTTTACTGACCCACCTGAGGTATTCCATTCAGAAAAAACAGCAACATGTGGCATTGGACCTTTGACTCATTACTTATTAGGGGGGGACTCAGCCAATCAGAGTGCACATAGCTGTTTCCATACACATGAGCATTCTCTGTGTGGGTGCCAATTAAAACGCATCAGACACCGTCAGCTGTGTTCGATTTTAAAGGTTTTTATGTGTGTGTGTTTTTAAGATAAAGAAAAGGTAAGAAAAGGTAAAGCAGTGTGCATGAGGTAATGATACATGGACACTGGCATTTTTTATTTACCCTCCCACTAAATCTGAAGTACAGCTGCTTATTTTTTTGCCCTTCCTTCATGGGCCCCTGATTGCGTCTGGGCCCGGTACAGCTGCACCGTCGATACTTACGCCACCATCCTCTCCTGGCTGAAAAGATGAGTAGCTGCAGTAAAAACAATGCCATTGGCCTCCACTAGGGGCTAGTTCCAAAGCATCTTTTGCTGGGTTCAGACTCTCAACGATGACATAAACATATCTAAATGCATCACAGCACCTTAAACTTCCCCAGTTGTGATGGAAGTGAGTAATTGCGCATGTAGAAACTCTTAGCTTGACTCTAATAAATCTTTTTCCCTTTGCTCCTGCTGCCAGGTTGGGCTACACTTACCTGAGACTGAAGGATAACTACATGGAGATCCTCAACAAAGATGACGAGATTGAAAGGTTAGATCACTAAGTGTCTGTTGTGGTTACACCACAGAGGAGAAAATCAGATTAATCCTGCTGATAACGATTGAGTTGTGGTCATACATCAGCTCACTGAAAGGAATTAGCTCTTAGATTGTGTTACATGTTCAGCAGAGGTGCCTCAAAAGTCCTGCTCAGTTGGGTCAAAATGCGAAAACCGATCAGGGAGAATGGATGGAAGCACGAATCCAGTGAAGTAGGTGGGGGGTTGAAAGTGTCTAATGTTTTGATCCATAGCGTGTGTTAGTGTGGGTGGCCTCACCAGCCATCACTCTCAGCAGTGGCCTGTCAATAGGGAGCTATTTTAAGGAAGAAGGAGAGCTGGAGAGGGGAGGGTTTCAGCATTCATCCAGCAGTTGTGCAGACTTTGGAGGCAAAGATACAGCAGAGGAATCTAGAGTCTTCTTTCACTTACTGCTCTGACATTTTTATAAGGACAGATAAGGTAAAACAAACAAAAAATCCCCCAAAATGCTCTTAATTCAAGTCTCAGACCTCAGTTTCTGTTGTTTTAATATTACAGACCCCCATATAGTTAAAGGCCCATTTACTAGTTTTAAAATGAGTCAAACATTTTTGGGCCATAGATGGATAATAAAGGCGTCATTTGAAGGCCATCTCTTGTTAAACAAGCCTGATTAAGTGTGTTAAACATATTTCCGATTTATACATACCTTTTTTACTGTATATTACTCATTAACCATTGCACAAAACTACCCTTTAATAGAAACAGAGTGCTCAGAAACTGGTGCGTTAAAAGAAAAAAAGTTATATTGAGTGTTTAGTTTGCAGCTTCCTCAATTACAAGACCAGAAAACCTAAACAGGAAGAAAATTGAAGAAAATTACCTGTTTTATGTTAAAACAATCTCTTCCTCAGGTTTGAGTTGCTCCATGTGCTGAACTTTGACTCCGTTAGAAGGAGAATGAGCGTCATTGTCAAGTCAAGCTCAGGTAAAATGTATAAGAGTTAAAACCTTATAAAGCTAATAGCCTCCTTCTGCAGTTTGCTTATAATGTGTTACATTCGCCTGTGTGGGTTTCTGTGTGTGGTTCTCAGGAGAGTACCTGCTGTTCTGTAAAGGTGCAGACTCATCCATTTTTCCACGGGTGGTATCTGGGAAGGTGGAGCAAGTGAAAGCTCGGGTGGAGCAGAATGCTGTGGTAAGTGAACAGTTTCTCCAGCACAGATGTACAGTGGCTTTGACGAAACTTAAAATTCATGTATTTTTCATACTGTTTAAATATAATTATATATATTTAGATATTATATATTAAATCCTCCTGAATTTAGGAAATGTTAAACACTCATAGAAAGGACACCTAAAATGCTCTCCATCAATGCCAACACGATAATGCGAATTATTATAATTGCAATTGTACTATTAATAAATTGCAAAAGTCTGGTTGAGCTTGTGGAAATAATCATCTGGAGAATTCATACTGAGACTGTTTGCATGATGTTGTTCCACCTGCAGCTTTATTCCTCACCTCAAATTGGGTAGTTCCAAGAGCACGATGGCATCCTAAATCTTCTGTAGGCATCTATACATGATAAATTGCAGCATTTTACAATGTCTGGACACTATTCTCTAGAGATTGACTGGAAACAGCTACACACACATTCACAAGCATCTCTTAATTTTGTACCTCTTCAGATCCTCCTTCCAACTACCTTTGAGGCAGTTGTACAAACTCAGCACATCTTAAAAGATGTTAATTCATAAAATGCACCTGAAAGAGTGAGGAGTGATTTGGCTTGTTAGAGGACCTGTAAACAAAAATTAAGCCCTTTTGGCATCCATAACACATTAGAGAGGTGTTAACTTCTTACAGGTTTTCAATTGAATCAAATGTAAAGACAAATGTTGCAAAAACTTTTAAAATACTGCAGCAGGAGCTGCATACACAATGTTTTAATAATGATGGTTTAAAATAGCGTCCCTGAAGCAAGGATAGCTTGTTTTATTTAAATACCTGTTGCATCAACTCCTCTACCTTCTGCTCATCTCCAGTGGGAGGGATTAAGACTCAAGGGAAATGAGATGAGGATGTACAAACTGAAAAATGTGACAAGGGAATGATATATTTTACACAACCTCCTCTTTATGTAATTTAAATCAGCCATTTGTAGTTTAAGGCAGAGGAAATAAAGACCTGTGAGGGGATTTTCTTACAGATCTGCTGTGTGTGTTGAAAAGCTGCTAGTTGGAAAAAATGATCCACCTCTTAGCATGTATCTGAACCAAAATGAATTGCTTTCTTCCTTTGCCAGTGTTCCACTTCTTTACCAAGTTTTTATTAAAACCTGCCATGTAGCATGTGCTACTAATGGCAAGATGTACAGACAGACATGTAGATGGTTGAGCTTTAAAAATGTGGTGGATACAAACTACAAACAAAACTTATTGCTCCTCTGTCTCAGCTGGATGTGGTTAGAAACGATCACTTCTCAATGTGTGTGCTGTTATTTCATTAGAGCTGGATCAGAACCCACTGTCAACCAAAGCTCTGTTCTCTTTTAATCATGATGCCAATTAATCTATCACTCTGTTTCTGTCTTCACTAAAAAAAAAAACAAGGAGGGGCTGCGGACTCTGTGTGTCGCCTATCGAAGGCTGTCAGTGTCTGAGTACCAGGAAGCGTGCCATCACCTGACTGAAGCCAAGCTGGCCCTGCAGGACAGGGAGCAGAGGCTGGCACAGGCCTATGACATCATTGAGAGGGACTTTGTCCTTCTGGGTGCTACAGCAGTAGAGGACAGGTTGGTCGATGAGAGAGGGAGACAGAGGAAAGGAACGATTTAGAAACGGTGCAGCAGCAGGGGGACAGAAGGGGAGATTAATGAATCATTAAGCTGGCTTCAAAGTGTTTTCATGACTCATGAGGGCAAAAAAGATTCAGTGTGAGCACTCGGTGGTGACTTCCTATTAATACTGCTGCACCTTTTGCCTCTGTTCCTTTTCTTTCACTCTCCTTTTTGCAATAATTTGAGATGTTTTTGTGTACTGATAAGATAGACCTTAATATTGACCCTGACTGATTGATCAACTGCTTGACACTTTAATTTCTGAGTAGATAAACTGCTGATGGGCAAAGACAGGGGTGGTCATGCATTGATAAGTTATCACCATCTGGTAATGGATTGATTGAAGCTTTGATGGATAGTTCAACCTACCTCAGTGGAGGCTGGAACACTTATTGACTTATTGATGCACAGGCTCCAGGAGAAAGCTGCAGACACCATCGAGTCACTGCACAAGGCTGGGATGAAAGTTTGGGTCCTCACGGGGGACAAGATGGAAACAGCAGCTGCTACGTGCTATGCCAGCAAGCTGTTCCGGCGCAGCACCCAGATCCTGGAGCTGACCAAGAAACGCACCGAAGAGCAGAGCCTGCACGATGTTCTGTTTGAACTAAACAGGACTGTTCTCAGACAACGCTCCATTTCTGGGTATGGAATAATGCAGATGCATGTTTGCAGCTAGCACTACACGCCTGGAATCCACCCGTCTGGCTTTTTACACAAATCCCGTAACAAGGATGTGCTATGTGCTTCCAGATTGTCAGTGGACTGCCTCGACTTTGGTTTGATTATCGACGGAGCCACACTTTCTGCTGTACTAAAGCCCGGCCAGGAGGGTTCAGGCCATGGCAACTACAGAGAGATCTTTCTAGAAATCTGTCGCAACTGCAGCGCTGTTCTCTGCTGTCGCATGGCACCACTGCAGAAAGCACAGGTTGCAGAATAAGACTCCTATTTGGAAGATATACTGAGGGCATCTTCCTAAGTAACACAGTCACTGTGACTGAAATCTTTTCGTTTTCTTTTGGCAGATTGTAAAGCTAATCAAAGCTTCTAAGGAACATCCTATAACCCTTGCTGTTGGTGATGGAGCCAACGATGTCAGTATGATCTTGGAAGCACATGTGGGCATCGGTGAGTTAATTTCACCACCTTCGCACATCACCCATCTACTGCTGTTGTTTGCATACAAACTGAAACACAAGAAAATGGCAGTTTTACGAATAGTCTATCAGCCTTAATGTGCAGTCTTGGCCGATCCATAGTAACATAACATATTTTAAATATAATCTGTTATTACTTTAGGTTACACCCCAGATTGTTTTTAACTACTTTCTCCCCTTAGGCATCATGGGTAAAGAAGGCCGACAGGCAGCAAGAAACAGCGACTACGCCATCCCGAAGTTTAAACACCTGAAGAAGATGCTACTTGTTCACGGCCACTACTACTACATCCGAATTGCTGAGCTTGTTCAGTACTTCTTCTACAAGGTACAGATTTCTTGAGTCCTCCAGAAACTGGCGTTTTAATCACTTTATCGTAATTCCCAGTGAAACACTGAGTTACAAAGAACCAGAATTTGCAGCCACTCTGACAGATTACTGGATTCATGAATCCCTTGTGCGACATTCTCCTGGATTCACGGCCGTGAAGATCAGTGTGGGCGGCTTCCACAGCATGTGATGCCCTGCCAACTGATTCATTTTTTTTCCTTTTTGGCAGGCCAGCTCGATACGGCCCACTCAATGAGCTCATAGCGCTCAATCTGCAAAAACAGAAATGTGTAGATAGTTGCATTTTTAGCCTCTTGAAATGGCTTGTACTTGTCACAAACTTATCACTTCCTCTGCTTGGTTTTTTTTTTTCCTCTTTCTTAAATCTTTGCAGAATGTATGCTTCATCTTTCCTCAGTTCCTGTATCAGTTCTTCTGCGGGTTCTCCCAGCAGGTATGTACTTGTATAAAGAGTTAGTCAGGAAAGAATCATCAAACCAGTCAATGAATGACAACGTGAAAATGTAAAACACTAGCAGAAGTCACAAACAAATGACACTTGCTTTTTTGTTGTTGTTGTTGTTTTCCCCTTTTTGCCTGTCAGAACAAACAATCATATGAATCCAGTTAACAGTAGGAGCACATCAGCAGATGATTGACAAAACAAAACTAGCAACCATCTGGTGAAACTAGTGGAGCATTTAGCCAGTACATAGCTTGAAAACTATTCAGCTTTGGACATGAATTTGTTTGGAAAACCACTGCAAATGAATGCTCGTTTTGCTTTATGAGACCTGGATATGCAAACTGACAACTGTAAACATGTCAGTCTGAACTGCTTGAGAGGCCAGGCAGCAATAAATCAGATATGTTTTTCACTTGTGGCACAGATGGTGTTTCAGTTCCAGATGTCTGATGCCATCTGTATAACATTCCCTTTACAGCCTCTGTACGACACCGCATATTTGACGTTGTACAACATCAGCTTTACCTCGCTCCCCATCCTCCTATACAGCCTGGTTGAGCAGCACATCACCATGGAGACATTGAAAAGGGAGCCCTCCTTGTACAGGTAAGATCAGACAAAAAAATGAGGGTTTGTGAGTGGTCATTTTACTTTAATAACATTTTCTGTTTGTGTGTCTGTCTCAGGGACATTGCAAAGAACTCCCTCCTCCGCTGGCCTGTCTTCCTGTACTGGACGTGCCTGGGTGTGTTTGATGCTGTCATTTTCTTCTTTGGTGCCTACTTCCTCTTTGACAACACCACCTTCACCAGCAATGGCCAGGTAAGGCTCTGAATGTCAGCAGAGGCATTAGAGTTGAAACAGAACAGTGCTAGCATCTTCTGCATTATGGGGTTGGATAATGGATCCAAAGTCTTCATGATCGCTCACTCATCATCACTTGATTATTAATATTAGACTAAGTGCAGTGGTTGTTTTCGTGTGTATGGTTTTGTAACTGTAAAGATTCTGTCCTGGCCCCCCCACCCTCACCCATAGGTCAGCAACATTGGATCTCCATTCAACATGACAACGCAATAGCATCTTTCTCTGTATTGTTAATTTGTATCATGTCAACTGTTTTTGATTGCCTTTGGTCCTGTTTTTAAGTTTAAACATCCTGAAATTCATTTTACCCTTTGTCCTGATTCTTTTCTCTCTTCTTCCCCCTCCTTCTCTCTGCTTCCTCACTCTTTATTTTGCTTCTCTCTTCTTCCTCCTACTCCTCTTCTTCTTCCTCTTCAGCTTATGACCACCAACACACAGATGGTAAGCCTGTCTCCCTCCCTGTCAGCTCTCTCTGTCTTTCATGCCCTTTTAGTTCCTGTTGTACCGTTTTTTGCTTTCAGTTTGACCGTTTCATCCGGTTTCATCCTTCCTTACTCCACATCATCCAAGCACTTTCATTTGGATGTGTAGTTTCTTTAGTGCTCCATTTCCCCCTAATCTCTGTAAAGCCCTGAATCCTGCACAGTACCTGATCTTTAACAGCTCCACTCTCATAGTAGAAATCTTAGCTGCTTCCCCACATTATCCCTGTGTTTTGCTGTGGTAGCAGATGAATCAATACTAATATGTGGTACAGATTGAGATCAAACATCTGTCTGTTTTTATTTTTTTCTTTCTGTCGACTGTGTTTGTGCATTTTTCTGTGTTCTTGCTGTGTCCATGTGTTTGTTCCAGCACTTCTTGGGGTTAGCTTGTTTTTCATTTCACTGCTTCTCAAAGTTTAAGACCAAAGGGACTCATGGAAATCGATTGTTGGAACCAAAAACACCAATCAGTAGTAGCCGTTATATAAGCGCTCTACCTTCTTTGCCTTGATCTCCCCTTTCCTCCCCTCTTTCATATTCCCATCCCATCTGTTCAGTCCTGATGTCTGCTTAAACCTTTCTAGGATTTCAGCAAGTAGAAATTATAAATGCTGCAAGATGTGGAGTATTTGTAGTTTATTGGGTACAAACCTTAAAAGAAAGTTGATTGCTGTTTTCAGTCAGATCCAGTCTTAGCACAATAAATATGGCGTGAGGTTGCATTTTCCCTCCTTTGTTAAACTTACAGATGCTTGGTAAAACGATAGGATGTTCACTGATTCCTGTTTAGTGTGCTCACTAACCACCTTCCTCTCCTCTTCCCTTGCAGATGTTTGGGAATTGGACATTTGGGACTCTTGTATTTACTGTGCTGGTGTTCACAGTCACACTCAAGGTGTGTGTCAGTGTTTGTGCTTGAAAATAAAAAAAGAGGGGATAAACATTTCCATGTGCATGTTGTCATGTGGGATAAACATTCTGACCGATGTTACATAAATGATTGACTGCACCGGTTTCCATGGCAGTAAAGCCTGAAGGTAATGCCATTGACTTTATTGACTGGGTTAATGTTTTCTATTTATATATTCTGTTTGTTTCAGCTTGCCTTGGACACACATCACTGGACGTGGATCAATCACTTTGTCATCTGGGGATCGCTGCTTTTCTATGTTATTTTTCTCACTCCTCTGGGGTGGCATCATTTGGTAATGATACGTTTTAATTTGAGTAGCATCCATAATGTTTATGATGATCCGTCCAGTTTACGATTTCCTTTTCTTGCCTTTGCTTTTCCTGCTCAGGCCCTTCCTGAACTACCAGAGGATGTACTACGTGTTTATGCAGATGCTGTCCAGTGGCCCAGCTTGGCTCAGCATCATCCTCCTCATCACAGTCAGCTTGTTGCCAGATGTCATCAAGAAGGTTCTCTGCAGGGCTGTTTGTCCCACAGCCACCGAGCGTGCACAGGTACAGTAGACTATTTAGAAATAATTCAAGTTATTTTGTTCTTAAATTTTTTCTATACTTTTCCCTTTATTGATTTCTAGTGTTGCTTCACTAAAGCTATTAACCTATCACTAATTAATGCTTTCCCTTTCTAAAACATCTTAGTAGGTAAAACTGATTTAGTAAGTAGAATTCCCAGAAATCTAAGTTTTATATACATTTTTTTAATACAATAGACATAAGTCATCAATCTTTTCCTCTTTATTAATCACCCAGGATGACAGTTAAGATCTTTAATAGCTTTGAACGTCACCTGGATTTACTGTGACTTCCTGTTCCTTGCGGCTTAGCCTTACCCACCTGTGAAGCAAGCTTCACCATGAATGGAAAAATGAGTGAAAGGTCTGACAGATTTCTTCCTCCTGTGCTCTTTCTCCTTTTTTCTCCCTTCTCACTGCATCCTAATGGATCACTGTTATCAAAACACACACCACTCCTTCCTCTCTTCTCCTTTCCTTCACGCTGTTCTGCCTTATCCTCACTCCTGCCATCCTTCCTCTTCTCGCCTCTTTCTCCCTCGTCATTACCGTCTCCTCTCTCCTCCCTCCTTCTTTTGCATTCCACTACTGCTCCCGTGTGGTTGTGACTCTGTCCTCTGCACTCACACACTCTTTGCGGTAACTGCAGTCCACCCGCCCGTGCCTTACTGTGGAGCCGTCCACCATCTTCATGCTTTCTCAGTCCTCCAGCAGAATGAGTTTCTGATTGGCCCAGAGAGACGAGAGAGGAGCAGGAAGAGGAGGTGACACTCTCTTTTAGCCCTAATCTCTGTGTGCATGGCGGTATGGCCCAGTGTAAGCCACCTGTCTCTACACCCCGACTCATGTCAAACTAACCAGCTATTGATGATGCTCCAAGGTCTGATTTGGAGGCCAGGTGACATTTATTGTTTTCTGTTACTGCTGTTTCTCTTCCTTAGGAGTTTTGTGTTCTTTTTTTTTTCCCCATTTCCCACCTTACTTTCACGTTTTTCATGCTGTCAGTTCATTTTTAAATATTTTTGTTATTTTATTTATTTATTTATTACAGATGATAGTATGTCCAGATTGGCAGGATGCTGTCATTGCTGGGTTTTCAGGACCATTTCAAACAAGGTCCCTCCTAAGCAGGATCAGACTACACAAATTTAGCCCGATTTTGGCCTGACGGAGACATCGCACAGTTGCTCACTGTTGTGCTCGATTCTGCGTTGTCGGATCGTAGAACGCCACGTCTTCGCTACGTGTAATGTGACATAATCAACGATTGGCGATTTGGCGTCTGCGATGCTTCACGACCACAGCGCAGAAAAACTGGCGTGTCAGAATTTTTTGGTGTTGTCCGCCTAGTGTGACGTCCTGCAACGTGTCCCTACATATCGACCAATAGAAGGACAGTGCGCCCCTCGCTTCCAGCAGAGAGACCGCACAGGAGCGCTGGTACACAAACAACAATGGCAAACAGGGGGAGAGACACAGCTGCTCTCTGGTGGCGCGGTGGAACGGAGGAGAGATTTGTGGAGCTGTGGCTTTTAGTTTACACCTCTTTGATGTGCAGAATGGAGAGTCCATACTACTGGCGTAGCCAGAAAAAAAGACATTGGGTGTGCACCAACAAATACTGGGTGTGCCAAATTTATTTTCAACAGTGTTACACCTCCACAAACATTCAAAAGTGTGTATCTCTCTTAAATACAACATTACTTTATTATCACGAAACATATCCACACGATGTGTGCTTTCTATCAGTAATAGTCAACAGTAGTTCACAGCAGGTCTAAACATTCTCGTATGTGACGCTCTCAAATCAATGACAAAGTCATAGAAAAAGCACACTTTGTGTTTAAATACAAACATAACGGACATTGCGCCCAATGAGATGAACATATTTAAATATGACACACTCATGCGCTCTGAGCCATAACTATCCACATTACGCATGATCATCAAAGCTAATTAACCATCTGAACACACTTATTGGGCGCAGAGCAAAGACACAGCGATGCTGCTGTGCACTGCGCAGCTCTTAATTTAAAGGACAAGAACCATGGCCATAAACGCATTTATTATTTCATCATGTGTGTCTGATTTCATGTGGTTGCCGTGTTTTCCAAAGTGCGCTCTGTTAGCGCACACCTGTGAGGACGCACATGTGTGCATTTGTATAAAACAACACACTTTATTTCACTTTATGGCAGTTTTTTAAAAAAATGTCAGTGGGTCGGTTGGACTTTGCTCTCGTGGCCAGCGGACTGTGGTCACCCTGATGTTTTTGGCCCCGCTTGGCACTGGGTGCTCTGCGTGCAGTGCGTGATGCACCTGGTGGAATTGACGGCGCTGATTGGAGTCCAGTTTCTCCGCAAGCTCTTTTCAAAGATGAGCAGCGAGACACTTTTCAGTCTCTCTTTGCGCATCGTAGCTCTGGTGGTGGATTTAATCCTGTTAGCAACTGAAAACCGGCTCCACAGTGAAACTGGAACAGGCGCCGTTACCAGAATACCAGTAAACAGTTCATGTAAAACATCTTTGTCACATGAGTCCAAAACTTCAATAATGGACGGGAACTGATGTCCCCCGTCCACTTTCCATTTCATTAGTGACCCAAACAGTCAATTCAGAGGCCTGCAAACCAAGTGACTGATTGACAGCTGCTTGTCCCACCTCCCGTCTTGTGTCGTCTTTCGCAACAGCACGCGATGATCAGACGGTTGTCTGTCTGGTGCCATTCTTGTAGTGTGACCACTCGCGAGTAACAAGACACCGTCCAATTTTATGACCCAGTGCCTATTAATCTGACCTGGTGACCGTCGTGAACGGTGAAAAAAATCATGTAGTCTGATCCTAGCATTACAAAAAACACTAGCATGTTTTTTTCATTCATGGTAAGCAAGTAAGTTGTCAATCCGCAAATATTTAGTTTATGTGTATTTTATAGATTTAATAATAGTTTCTATCTGAAAATCTAATTTGGATGTAAGATAATTATTTAAAACTGGAACCAATGCCTCTCACATACTGAATGTTACGTGTATGTTTTTGTGCAGTTAGACGACTACTATACAATTGTAGATATACATTTTAAAATGCTTTCAAGATACTTTGATTTGATATTAAGTTAACACTTAGTAGCAAAGTATATTTTAGTGAACATAGAGTAAATGTGTTATAGCGCTGACTTGGCTCTGTTAACCCTGAGCTGTGAAAAGAACAACAAACTTCTTCAACAAAATTTTCTACAGAAAAAAAACTAAGCTCACTCAGGAATGTTTCCTGTCTCAGAGCAATTTTCATTATCAGTTGTCCTTTAACGTCATCCACAGAAGGTAAGGACAGTGGGGGCACTGGAGGGCCGTGTCATTCCTGGCCCATGTGGTGGAGGGGGAGGCAATGAAAGGGACCCACTTCACCCTGATAGGACCTGTGAGAGAGACAGTGGAGAAAAAGCTGCTAGGACCTATGACTCCATGACATCACACAGCCACAGTACCCCACTCAGCAAACCCTAGAGCTCCCCGCCCACCAGTTGGTGGGCTAGGGTCACCATGGTAACAACACACAGAGGGTGTTGACAGTGGGGTGCCGTGTTCTTAATGCTGCTGCCATGACACTTTCTGTTGCTCTGAATTGCATGTGGCATTGAGTCGTGCTGTGGCTCAGGCTTGAAGTGGGGTGGGGTGGGGTGGGGGGGCATATGAATATGTGCTACGAGAAATTATCTTGTTTCAAATTCTATTTCAGGATTCACAATTCCCCCCAATTAACTCTGCAATTCCTGATTCAAAGCAGGTTGTCTCACTGCTTGTGAGTTGTTAAATGAATTTGATCTAAAAAGAAGTCAAGTGAGAAAAGCCTCCATTTTTGGGGGGGGGGGCTCAAGCGTTTTAAAGTCTTTTGCCATTTGGCATGTTGATTCTAAAGATTAGAAGCTTGTGGGTTTGTTAGGGCCCAGATATGTCATTTGTATGAAAGTAAGTTGAGAGACTCAAGGTTCAATTTAAAGTTAAGTTATGAAATACACGATAGAGTCAGGGTTACAGCGGATTTGATTAGCAGTGATATTAATTGGTTATTAACAAGATTCTGTTTTAATAGGAGGTTATTTAATCCAGCTGTGATACCTCTGACCAAGCACAAGTTATCAAAAGTGTACAAAGTAAACTGATGACATCTAGTGTTGGAGAATGGGATTGCAAGTGTGAACTTATTTTCCTTTCTTGAGCATGCTAATCTAATATGGCTGTTAATAAGTATGGGAATTTTCAGAGGGTTTCTTATTATTGATTTGCCAATTCTTTATGGTATCCATGCAGATACAGTCACGTATTGTGGCTGAATACCTCATGCATGGGCCATTCTCTTCCAAACTAAACTGAGCTGATGCCCATGGCTGAAATTTACTGGAAACTAGTGGGCTTATGACTGGGAGAGGCCGTCGAAAGTAGCTGCATCTGTAGATGATGGCTCATTCAGTTCATTCATGACCGTTTATCGTACATCCTTAAAACCCAACCTGAGCAAAAATTTTGAAAATTGTTAAATTGTTAAACCTTCAGAAAATAACCCTAACTTTTGATTTTATACATCTCTCGTGTTCACAATCACAAGTTTGGTTTTGTGTTGTGTGTGTTTCTGTTTTTCTTGTGTTTCTATCCTTGATTGTCCCATGACGGTACTCTCCCCGTCTCTCTGCAGGATCATGACAAGCTGTTGCCGGGTAGCGTGGCTGAGTTGACTCCACTGTCCTTTCGTCAGTCCTACAAAGGGACAAGTACGGACTCCTCTCGCCTCCACCTCGGGGCTGCAGAAACGCTGTCCCTCCACAGGTCTGGCCCCCTTCCCCAGAAACTGATGGCCCACTTGGCTGATGGGGGAGGGGCGGACTTGTGCTCCCTCAGCCCCTACATGTTTCGTCTCTCAGGGGCAGGATATGCTTACTATGCTCCGGGACCAGAGACCTCTGTGTGAAAACAAACCCAGTCTCTGAAACTATGAATATGTGCATCTCATGAGCTAAAAAACAAAACAACACTTCCCAGTGTGTGAACAAGATCTGCACTGCAAGGACTGAAGATTTGTAAAACAAAACCAACATGTTCACACTCATCAGAAAGCATGGACACGCCATGCTTCTTTCACCATGTGCATTTTCTGGGCTACACCTGAGTGGACAACCTTTAAGATAGATTGCCCTGACTCCTCATCTTCATTCTTTTCTGTTTGAGTGTAGCCCGTCTTAGACCAAGTTCCAGCTCAAACACTTTGAAACAGTCTGAGAACTAAATGGGAACCATGTGTTTGTTACACATGGGGAACTGTCTTGTTTGAGAAGTCAATTTTTTACACCTTGTCCTCATTTTCAGTCTCACATTCTATTGCCTGTTCCTCCATTTCCATGTCCTGTTTGCTTGTTTGTAAATGTTTGTCAAAAAACATTTATGTACAATATGTGGTCTAGCCAAGTAAGGGGGTAGCCGTCAAGCTTAGCCCTTTAAGTATGCGTGCGTGTGCATGTGCGCAAGAGTACGCATGAATTTGCCTGTTATTGTATGTTTGTATGTGACACACTTTTGCCTTACAGGTACGCAGCAGCAGGCTTGGAGCCAAAGGAGAAAGGTATATTTTAAAAAAGGGAAAATAATAAAGCAGAATTGGTGTATTTCAAAGCCTTACACTCACATACTCATCAGCTGAAGGGGGGAGATGAGGAGAGACTCATGAGGGACGTGCAGTATTTTTGCCACCCTGCCTTAATTCATAGATACTATTTTCAGAAGGTCAATTTAAACATGTTCGTGAGAGTACAAGGAGGTTCAGAGGGCATACATGTCTGGTACAGTGTGTCTATTGTCCCCCTTTCTACTCCTTTACCCTCACAGTGGTGTCAAGCTTTGTTTCTCTTATCTGTCAGCGTAGCATGTTGGATCTCTCTCTGCATGCTTATCTATTCTTCTTTATCCTCTTTTGTCCCAGACATTATTCATCACAAAACATATCAAGGCACTTTTTTTCTTTAATCATGAACAGTGAGCACAGTGTGCCCTCTTCTGCCACCATGTGGCCAAGTAGGGTAACAGCCTGGGACTGATTATTTCTGGATGTCTTTACTGACTTGCTATCCCTCACTGTTGCAATATGCTTGTGTATTTGCTGCCATGCTACGTGTTATGCAGACAATGTCAGAATGCTAATGTCATGTAATCCTTGTTATAAGGGGTTGTCTCTGTGTTGCATTAACTCATGAGATTTTCCCGTATTCTGAAATTATTGATGTCAGTCACTGTTCTATGTATGGATGTAACTTAAGAGTTTTTGTGTGGGTTTTTTTTTGTTTGTTTTTTTTTGTTGTTTGTTTTTTTCTTTGTATTGTAGTAAGAGGGGATGTTCTAGATGTGTAGATGCAGCTTGTGGTAAGTAGGAGGGAGACTTGAATCGGCGACGTCACAATCAAATCAATGAGAATGTTGAACTGATTTGTCCATCATGTCCTCCAGCTGAAGATTGTAGCTCATTATGGATGAACCTCTCTTCTGCATTTCTAACAGCATTTCTGAAGTCCTTGTTTTTTTCCAAAGCATATCTGTCTGGTTACATAGTAAGTGACTGACTCTGGAAGTCTTGAATGTGAGATTCTGAAGCATTTTTGTATCTTTATACAGTTTATTTTCATACACATCACCATCTGCCAACTTGTATAGATTTAATAACAGGCGTTCAGTATTTTTCTACAGTGGCACAGGTAATTTATTTGTCTTGAAGGGAGGTCTAGATTTGTCCCTTTCAGTTTTTCACTCAAAGCCTCCACAAATGTTGGGACATGGGAGCTCAACATCCTGACCTCAAGTTGTTTTAAAGGAGAGTCCTCTGTGCTTGTATCGCAGAGCCCCACCTCACTGTGCTGTTGCCATGTTGTGTCCAGACATATTTTACTTGTCATGTACCACTTCTACAACAATAATGCTGTCAAATCATTTTCTGTGATTTGATGGGGAAATCTTTTGGTTTTTCTTTCAACACGTTTGTAGTATCTAAGTCCTCAAATTTTCACCTCTTTTCTTGGTCATTTTTCTGTTGTTCATTGTGAATATTTCTTTTGCTACTTTTGTATCTCAGAGAGAAGATTATATTTTAACTCTGTTAGAATATATGTTCAAGTTTGTAACCAAAATGAGAGCAAAATATAAATTATATGATTCGTTAGATTTACCTATAGTCCTACACACTGCACTTTGTTTTACAACAGATCAGTTTTACCCTCAAAACAAGGTCTATTGTCTGGCAACTGGAGTTTATAGTTAACTGTTCCTCACAAGTTATTTTTCTACAAAGATTGTAGTGGGTGACAATTAAATAAAAAAGAAAGTGACCAAATAACTTGACTAGGAATGAACTGTGTGTAGGTGTCAGCCTCTGTCTCATGGGTTTATCACACCAGCCTTCTATTGCTGATCAGAATGTCAAACAGCTTTTTCTAAGTCCATCAGCACAACAGCAGGTGCTCATCCTGTCACTCCTGAGCTTGGCAAAGGTCTGAGATGTTGACTGCTGTGCTCTGAGAAGCACGCTTCATATCATACCTTTTTAGTATGGCACTGTTTGTATTACTAAACAGAATTTGAGAACTTACTTTTTTTTTCTTTTTGGATAAAGATTTTAAAAGTTCATGTTGACTTTTTGCCAGCCTGTCTGTAGCAAATGAGGGCGAAGCACTGTACTGTCATTCTGCTTGTAATAAAGAGAGTGAAAACATTTTGTGGTGTTTTCTATCTGTGTCAGTCACCTGAATCGAGTGAATGGCTCATTACTAGGCCAAGGCAGAGCTGAGTGACGTGCATGAGCTAATTCAGGTGTGTTGGAGAAGGAATGCCTTGTCCTCACGTAGCAGGGTATCTCATAAAACAAAGATACACTGCCTGGCCAAAAAAAAAAAAGTTGCCACAGGGATTTGATTAAGCAAATAGGTAAAAGCCTCCTACTGGATAATTACTGCACGGGTGATAATCTTTACATCTGGCAATAAGTTTTTTAACCCCAACATGTGCAATTTGTTGCTTCTCATTTCCTAAACAATGATGTCAAAAGACATGGTGGAAAAGATGCTGTCTGTCTGAGAAGGGTCAAATCATTGGCATGCATCAAGCAGAGAAAACATCTAAGGAGATTGCAGAAACCACTAAAATTGGGTTAAGAACTGTCCAATGCATTATTAAAAACTGGAAGGATAGTGGGGACCCATCGTCTTCGAGGAAGTAATGTGGGCTGAAACGCAAATGAAGTGATGCAGCATCATGCCTAGTGCCTACTGTAGCCTGTGGGGGCGGTGTTATTCGGTCCTCTGGTACCGGCCTTTTAATTGTTCCCCAGGTGAGAACTAAAACTCACAGTGAAGCCTCATTCCACCACTACGGTCCTCGTCTGTGGAACAGCCTGCCAGAGAACCTCAGGGCTGCAGAGACTGTTGATGTTTTTAAGAGGCTCAAGACCTACCTTTTTAACTTAGCTTTTTGATTTGATTTCATTTTACTTATTTAACTTTCACTCTATTTTATTTTATGTTCAAGTTATTTTAGATTTTATTGACTTGTTTAGCATATCATTTTATGAATAACTATTAATTTTTCCATGTTGCTCTTATCTGTCCACTTATTTTATCCGTTTTAACATTTTAACACCAGTGTTTCCTCGTGGGGATCCTTCACTCTGGGAGCTTTGCCTACTTGGTCTGGAGAGAGCTGGCGGGTGGCTGCCCTTGTCCTGGTGGCTGGGGGCCAGCACTGCAGCCCTATCACTGTGGTGTGGACCCCGACCTGCCCTGATCTGGTTGGTCCCTGCAGGAATACCCTCTGGGACCATGTCTGGCTCCTGGAGTGAACGGATCCCCAAGATATCACTTCCTCACAGTAGGTCAAGCCAGATGTTTATTACTCTTAGTGTTTCTATTTTAGGGGTTGGAAGTTATATGCATAGTTGAGTGGGGGGGGGGGGGGGGGGGGGGGGGGGGTCGTGTGTGTGTGCAAATGTTTATAGTTATGTGTGCTGTGTTTTGTGCTTGGGTGTGTAAGGGCCTGTTCTTATTTTAAAAATGCGTTTGTTTTTATTGTCTTGAAAAGCACTCTTTGGATTGCCTTTGGCATGAAAAGCGCTTTATAAATAAAGTTTGAATTGAATTGAATTGAATCTGGGGTTGCTGCAGTTGCTCAGGTTCAGCAACAGTATGAGCTCAAAGAATGAGGTCAGCTGACTACCTGAATATACTGAATGACCAGGTTATTCCATCAATGAATTTTTCTTCCCTGAAGGTTGCGGGTATATTTCAAGATGATAATGCCAGAATTAAGCGGGCTCAAATTGTGAAAGACTGCTTCAGGGAGCATGAGATATCATTTTCACACATGGATTGGCCACCACAGAGTCAGACCTAGACCCCATTGAGAACCTTTGGGATGTGCTGGAGAAGGCTGTGCGCAGGCTGCGGTCAGACTCATCAATGCAAGATCTTGGTGAAAAATTAATGCAACACTGGATGGAAATGAATCTTGTGACATTGCAGAAGCTTATTGAAAAAATGCCACAGCAAATCCATGCCATAATCAAAGCTAAAGGCAGTCCAACGAAATATTAGTGTATGACCTTCTTTTTTTCTTCTTTTTTTTGTTTTTGTTTCTTTTGGGGGGGTGGGGGGTGGGCAGTGTATTATTATATGATTTGGCCTGTCATCCATACATAAATGCAAATTTTTGGCCTTAAAAAGTATTCTTTCAAAACCTCTGGCCAAAGTGAAGATTTGCGTAAATCTTTGATTATGAATTTGCATGTGGACATTAACCGGGGTTTTCAGTTTTGAAACATCACTGCCTCGTGTGCGACCTGTATTTACAATGGGTCCGCACCATTTACCACAAAAGTACCTAGCTGCAGTTACAATAGCCGCTAAGGACGCCGCCATATATCCAATCCATACAGGAAGTCTCCAGCGGAAGTTAGTTAAACACCACTTAGAGTATCTATCTGCGGCTTGCAAACTGATGCGTTCGGTGTAGTTGGGTGGTTAGGGTTAGGAGAAGGGTCAGGGGTAGGGTTAAATTTTAGCAAGTTACATGAAGAACAAACTTCCGATTAGGACTTCCGGCGTGGATTGGATATATGGCGACGTCTCGTGACTGCAGTTGGGTCCCTCTCGGCCCCTCTCCCATTTACTGCCCAGGCGCATATTTGCTGCGAGCTGGGTCGGCGGAGTTTTCACTTCATTTAAAGGTTGTATGGAACATTTTTATGAAAAGCTATATTTAAAAAAAAAAAAAAAAAAAACCTCTACAGGTCGTTTGGGGGGGGGGGGGGTGTACAGAAAAATTATATTTAGCCTAAAAATAATTATAAAATAAATTTTAACGGGTTCGATCATGGCATTTTATTTACGTCTATAAACCAATACACGCTGCCATAGCACGTTGCCAAATACGATCTCTGTGTGGAAACAATATTTTCGGCACAGTTAGGCTGGTACAGGGGAAAACCGTGAAGCAGCGGCGAGTGAAGCAGATGCTTCAGAGCCCTGGAGATATTGTTATCCGTTTCTGAGGAGGACTGACCTGAGAAGAGCAAAACCTGGAGTAAATTTAGGTGAAGACTTCACTAAATGGACCCACATAAACGTTTTCCACAGCGTCAAAACACGGAAATGGCGACTTTCCTCCTGGATCGGTAAGCTAACTTGTTTGCTAACATGGCTAACGTTAGCTGTCAGTTATAAACTCCTCTGCGTTACTTGTTGGACATGTTGCAGACTGTTGGTCACTTGCGTATCGGCAGTGAGCCTGGCATCCCAGCAGCTAGAGTTGTTTTTCTGCCGTTGCAACTACAACCTAGATACACGTGATGTCGCTGTTCTGTCCATATTCCATATTTAACCTTTAAAACAAGCAATCAGCAAGACGACCCGCTCAAATCCGCTGACCTGTTCGGCCCACTTTTAGGCTTTTGTGTCAACTTTTCTCCCAATGATCGCAGCTTCATTTGTTTTGTTAAAACCTCTGTCCACCTGAAAACGATTTTCCCTCATTTAAGCAGCAAACGCCTCATACCCGCCCATCATCACTTCTTTTTTCCCCCATTTAATTTTTACCTCCGCCAAGGAGGTAATGTTTTCGGTTGCGTTGGTTTATCCATCTCTCTGTCTGTCTGTCAGCAACTTTACGGAAAAAGTATTCGTTTGGCCTGAATTTTTCACTAGCCGTGTGCCTCAGCCCAAGGACGAACCAGACGAAATTTCTGGATCCAGGATTTTTTTAAGGATTCTTACACTTGGGGCCCATGTTGGAAAGGCTGTTGATGAGCCGTGCGTGCCCCGTTGTGGCAGAAGTGTGCAGCTGTGCTACTAAACACGTGATGTAAGGACCATAGACATTAATACGTAGACACCCCATTGGACACTGCTGGCCGCTAGGCTGACATGCCCATGGACGTGCCTATCGGGCGCCCATCTTGGGTCAGACCACAGTTCAGACAGCTGCTGTCAGAATGAATGGGAGGCTCCTCAGATCTCATTTTAATCACACGTAAGACAACTAAAAAATGAAATAAAATTTCACAATAAGCACTTTCATGGCTCTTCCATTTCAATAACCAAGGCAAACAGAAAAAAAAAAAAATTGGATAACATTTATTTATTTAGGCTAGAACCAAAACAATTTAAACTCAAGTGAATAAAGTATTTTATTCACTTGATTCAAACTGGATTCAGAGTTCAGGAATCACTAGTCAGCCCTTAGCTATGCAAAGCTCTGACACTGGATTTTATTTATTTACTTTTTCTTTTCTTTTCCCTTTGTAATACCCTTACTCTTTTTTTGTATAACATATTCCATGTACATTCTTAACAAAGTTTAGAATAAATGAATGAATGATTAATTCATCGATTCTTAATTAATAAGTGAATATTATTGAATGAATGAATTTTATTAAATTAATTAATAACTTAATGAATTGATAATCAATGGATTAATTAACACATTATGAATTAATAATTAATAAATGTGAATGAATTACTTAATCATTAACTGATTTATCAATTAATTAAACTTTATCATTGTTTCAAGCTTATAGTGTTTCAATAACACAACACAATAAAAGAATAAATAAAACACACACACACACACACACACATATATGTATATACATACACACGCACACACACAATGTATATAATCGCAAGAGACCTGGTTTGTATTCCTCTATTTGAACAAAAGTGGAGATGCTTTGCAGGTTTGCTACTGTCAAAATGCCATATATGACGCAATGCAATCGTTTAATTCAATCAAATAGTCCCCTGCAGCCCCTAAAAGAGTGGGATTTTCAGTCAGCCCATTTATCTGATAATTGGTTGACAATTCACCGGGTTAAGCAGGTCTGAACATGAAAAATACCACTTTCCTCAATAGTCACGCATTCACTCTGAGGGCAACCTGGTCTGACCCAAGATGGCTGCTCTGTCTGCACTACGTCTTAAACCCGCGAATGCAGGGTCTGTTGATGTCTATGGTCAGGACCAGGTCAGGCAGGGGTACTTGGGTCAGGTCAGGACGCAGAAATGAAACTATGAGCAGCAGTGAGCATGGGGAGAGATGACTGTTATTTAACAGACCTCTAGCCAGTTGAATATTGTGAACTTTGTGCATCTGAAGAACTGTAAGTAACTAATTATTTTCTACCTGAACATGATGTTTATTTATTCTTTAATGTGATTTAGCTGATTTGCTTATTCAGAAGTGGTCCTCCTGTCACCATGTGCCATTTTATGCTATGAAGCTAGCTGACCTGTTTCATGCCAGTTACCATAACTGTTAGCCTTGAACACATATGCATGTTTAGTCTTAACTGTAAGGGATTTTTTTTAGTAACAATTAATACCTTGAATCTGTTTATTTGCCAAACGAATGTTCCTCATAGCTTTGCATTTCTGTTTATAGACCACACTCACCTATGTCCGGGCATTCACCTTAACTAGCCCTGGAATTCCTCACCTGTAACCTGTCGTTCAAGACCAAGGCTCTGGTGGGGGCTACACTGCAGGGAAAGCAGCAAAAACATCACAATTTGCTTAAGAGGATGGCCTTTGTTAGTTTCCCAATCTATTGTTAATGTTGGCTCCCTTTTTTGGCTTGACGCTGACCTGTATTATGTGAATATTTCCCATGCTGTAACACTTGATGCAAGTCTTTTTTAAAAACTGTCCTGTCCAGCATCGTAGCAAGCAGAATGACTCTGTAATCTGGCTCCTTTATTGTGTTGAACAGATTTCAGATGTCAGATTTCAGATGATTTCAGATGTCAGCCCTCCAGCTCACAAGCTGGAGGGCTGACAGCAGCCTGGAGAAAGATGGTCAGGAAAGGGCCATTCAAAAGTGTGGAGGACTTCATAAGGAATGGACCTGTGAGCTTCATTAAGGCAGGCATAAATGCAGCCGTCTACCAGGACTTTTTTGCTTGCTTCAGCAGAGCAGCTGTATGAGGATGCAGACTTCATCTTCCAGCAAGACTTGGCACCTGCCCACATTGCCAAAAGTACAAAATCTTGGTTCACCAAACATGCTTGATTGGCCCGCAAACTCACCTGACATGTGAGTTTGTGGGGTATTGTAAAGAGAAAGCTGAACAGGAAGAGACCAAACAATAAAGAAGAGCTTAAGGCTGTGATTGAAGCATGATTGTCTTCCATAACACCTGAGATATGCCAGAAGCTGGTTGCATCCATGCCACGCCGGGTTAAGGCAGTCATTCAAGCAAAAGGGGCCCCAAGCAAGTACAGATGCAAGATTTTACTTTAGGACGCCTGACTTTTTTGTATTTAAAGTCCTTTTTAAATTGATTTCATGCAATATTCTAATTTTTGAGTTATAGAATTTGAGGTTTTCTTAAGCTGCAAGTCCTAATCAGCAACATTCAAACAAATAAAAGCTTGAAATATATTGATTTGCATATTATTTGTCTATACAATATGTAAATTGCACCTTTTAAGCTGAATTATACATGAACTTTTTCACAATATTCTAATTTTTTGGGTAGTACCTGTATATGGTTGGCTATAGCCTTCCGTACATTCACAACAACAACATCAACACTACAATGAATTATAATGCTGTGCTGCAGCAAACACAGCTTGACAGCTTGGCAGCTTGGTGTGTCCCCCCCCCCCCCCCCCCAGTTCAAAAATCCCATCTGCACCCCTGTATTTAAGACCATCTTAAACTGGATATAAGCCAATTAGTCTCTCCAAGCTATGCTTTACTAAGCTGGAGACCACTGCAGAATTTCTGTGGCCACCAACGATGTAGTCATGGTTTTGATCCATCAAGAGTCACTGAGCTTCTGTATTTGTGTTCACCTTTTTGGATTATTTATTTAGCCACTTGGGGGTGTATTGAGCTGTGTGTGTCACATGATTTTAGGTTTATCTGCAGGTAATTTTGAATGGTTGATGGTGGGGGAGACGTAGCCTGGTACACCAGCCTGACTAATGCCGTGTATCCAAGGCCGCCTTAATGCACGGGCTTACCTGGGCTGAAGCCCAGGGGCCAATGGAGTTCAGGGGCCTATCATTTTTGGGAAAAAATTACATAAAAAGTAAAGTTATTATGGAATTTGTCAGTTTTCCTGCCAATCACATTATATGCAAATTAGAAACTGCTGATTGATCCAAATAAACCCGTTCCTACAAGCCCCGCCCCGCCGCCATGTGACAATCTGATGATGCTCCATCACTTAACTTTAGAGACAGGTGTAGGCTGTGTTGGCTAAAAATGACGGTTTTAGAGGTTTTTTCACAAGAAAATGACTAAAGAGCATCCCGAAGCTCTTTAGATTCTTTCAGCCTCACACAAATGACAGCGAGGAAACCGCTCATCTAATCCACTGAGGAGGGCAGCGACGCCCACGCTGATGCCAGAAGTAACGGACACAGGAGAGGAATACAGAGGTGGGGGGGGGGAGCTGAGACGGGCACACGCGCATCAGAGAGAGAGAGGAGGGACGAGATGGCACATTAGCGGTGACCTGGGCCTCTGGGGAAAACTTAGACCGGCCCAAAGTCAGCGCTTACTGGGTACAAATACGACCGATACCTTGTCGAAATAAAAGTGCTGATAAATCTGCGTCAGAGCGCACGTGGCAGGCGCAAAGTAACGGGGAGTGAGTAAACAGAGAACGGCTACGTTATTCTCCATCAAGGGTGATCATGTTTATCATTTAGCAGAAGGCAGTGACGTCCATAGCGACAGACTGGCGACCTGTCCAGGTGTACCTGCCTCTCACCTGATAATAGATAAACTCCAGCCCCCCCCCCCCCCCCCCCCCCTGCAACCCTGCTGCTGTGCAGAAAATGAATGAATGACAGTGATGTTCCCAGAAAAGCCATAATTGCTTATATTAATCCAGCAGCCGACTGTGGAACAGCAGACTCCAAACCAGAGAAACAGTTAAATGACCAATGTGAATGCTGGACACAGGTTCTATAGAGGGGGGGGTTGCAGGTGTGAAATATTTGGCTGAATGTGGACTTGATAGCTTTCATGAGTGAACCACAGGTTATTTGAGCAGCATGAACTAATCAGCCAGTTTGATTCTTTCTTAAAGTCTAGTTTGATTTGTTGCTGCTATTATTTATTTATTTTATTATTATTTATTTCAGATTTTGTATTATTATTATCATTATTACTATTATTTTTTATTCTGCTCACATTATCTGAAAATCAATATCATGTCAAACTAAAAACAAAACACTCGGAACAGCCTTAGATAGTATTTTCTATAATGACGCTCTTTTTTTTTAAAAAAAAGAGAAAAATCGAGTAAATTGGGGGACGGGACAGGGCCTACAAAACTTCTCAGCCCAGGGGCCTACCAGTAGGTTAAGGCGGCCCTGCGTGTATCATACTAGGGGAGACGTGGTTTTTAGCAAAGCTGTGGAAAAACCCACCAAAAACAGCTTTTTGCACAGTTTTAGTGGGTTTAATTCACTTGCACTTTATAGATCTTAAAAAGCAGAATCCAGCTTTATCTCTCTCTCTCTCTCTCTCTCTCTCTCTCTCTCTCTTTTTTTTTTTTTTTTTAATAAACAGGAACATAACCCACAGAGTGCCTTGACTTTGGCCTGGAAGGGTTTTTTTTCTGCATTTTGAGAATATTTGCCATCCACATTTTGGCTTACAGGGGATCTGTCTGTAAAACTTTTTTTTAAAAGTATCTCTTGAGCTATTTGCTGGCCATGTTTGCAACGTGTTGGATGATTTGGGGTTTTTTTCTTTGGTTGGTTGGTTTTTGCTTTACCTTTTAAATTTTAGCGAGTATTCTGAAATTAATTTAAACCTGAAGGTAAACTAGAATGGGCTCCTGAGCAAGGTCTCCAACTGCTCCCCAGGCACTATAATATAGCAACCCACTGCTCCCAGTGTAAAAATTAGGATGGTTTGATACTGAGAAGCAATTTGCTCTATTCCCAATTTAAGAAAAAAAAAAATCTCTATAGTTGTCATTTAGCCTCCTTCATTGTTAAAATCAAGGATTTGCTGGTTTTGCTCAGCATTGTGTCTCAGAAATGACATCTCTGTCAGGATATGTTAGTGTGTAAGTCACCAATTAGAGATACGGTAATTTATCTTAATTATGCCAGTTAGGTTCACTTAAGCATTTTCATGTAAACAGTAAAAGGTTTTATCAAAAGGTTTGTCACTCTTACATCAGCACATTTTCATACGCAACTTTACCCTATTGTAGAGTACCCTGCTTTTTTGTCATAACCATATGTCATCACATGGTGGCAATGCAGCATAATCAGTGGTGCATGGTCAGCAGGAGCTCAGGTAAGTTTTCATGGATCATGATGCAGCTGTTATGCCTTTCCCTCCCCACAGGATGTCACTGTTGGCTCAGCTGTTCGTATGAACACCGCTGACCTTCACTTCCCCTCCCCCTATCTGTCAGATCTGCACAGGTTTGCACCATCATGAGTGCTGAAGCTGAAGCATGCATGTGTGAATGAGTCTTCTGCTCCAGCCCCTCCTCATCTCCATCGCCACCATCCTTTGCTCTGCATCCCTGTGTCGACGAATCAGCGTTGCTGCTGGGGGCTCTCACAGCATCTCAGCATCATTCCATCATCCGTTTCTGCACCATCCTTTTCATCCCTGGCAGCATTAATTTTACACTGACAAGCTGTGAGCACCCATTATGTCTTAAATCTTTTCCTCCCTCCCAAAATCTGCGAGCTGAATTCAACAGCTGCCAGGCGGTCTCATCATTGGCGATTTTACCCTGCTGCATCCCCTTCTGTCCCTCTGCTCGGCTGGGTTTGTCATCGCAGAGTCTCGCTCTCCCATCGTCTTTACCGTCTCACTCTCTGAAGCACTGTTTGGTAAAAAGCAGGCAAGCTGTCTCTTCTTCCAAAGAAAGTGTATTTTGGTTGGACGGCTGGTCTTCCGCTGTCCCTCTGGAGGATGATTCTGTGGATGAAGACAGAAGAAATGGCCCTTGGGGAGCTGTTGGAGAGACTGAGGACTGTCACCCAAAGCATAGGTGGGTGACAACAGTAGTCAAAACCAACCATATTGCCTGTTTATCATCATCATTTCTCAGTGTTGGTACATGCTTGCTTTCATGTAAATATTGGTGAAATGCTTGCATATGTAGGTAGATATGTAAACTAGAGAGGTGCTACAAAGTGGTTTATAAAGAAAATGCATGATCACCATATCTGCAGCTGAAAAGCAACATGAAGTCATCTTAGGTTGAATGTGTTGTGAATGATGTCACTGCCTGTAGCTAGGCAGGTTCTTGTCCAACATTGTTTTTATCCTTATATACATTTTATATCAGTTTTACTCTGTGATCTAATTAATATAAATTCTTCAAAAATGCGTTGCATGCTGTTGTGTAAAAATAATGTGTTTTTAACATGATCAGGCTGAACAGTTATTCCATTTAAAGCTTTTTCCACTATAATTCAAACAAACGTTTTGTTGAATAGTCCAAAACGTGACATGTAATTAATATGAACACCGATCACTAAAATATTCAGAAACACAAGCTGCACATGACACACTACCTCACTACCCCCATTTTTTCCCAGTACTCCACCCAAATCAATTCCAGTATGTGAAGTATATTTAAGAAAAGAGCTGAAGGCAGAAATGGGAGATGTTAATGGATACGGACATCGTTAATCCTGAGATAATTATTTAACATGTCCTTGTCACTTCACATATTCAGCTTTTGTAGGTTATGCAGTTACGTGGTGCAACACTACAGTATATACTCACTCATGCTCCTTTTATTTCTAGTTGTACATATTCATCATGCAGTTGAGATTTCAGGCTTCAGCTGTTTTGGTTTGTTAGAATCCTTTTTCACACTGTATACCTGATATTGCTGCATCTTATTGCTGCTGATTAGAGGGCAGATGTTTCTCTTTTGCCAGACTAATACCCCTAATATGATTTCTGTTGTTGCTTCTCTTCTGTTTTGATCCACTTAAAGAGAACTGTCTTAATCCACTCACTGAGTGCAGCCATTATTGCAAACAGCAATCCACACATAGATGGAAGGGAAATGGTTTGTTGCAAATGTCTTGATATCTTCAAGTTTAAATTTAGAAAATATATTCCTGAGCGTTAGAGTTTTGTTTCTGTGAGTGTAGATATGTTAAGTCTCAAGCTAGTATGTTGAGACATATTGTGTGGGGTATGCTTTTCTGTGTGTGATTTCTTGCTGGTATAAATACAGCATTTCTAGCTTTTGTTGCATCCCTTGCTTCCCAGCAACAGAGATAGTGAAAGCGTGGCAGTAGAGAGTGGGTGTACTTGAAGAAGGAGGGGATGTAGCTGTGTCCAAGCTAGCAGCATGAAAATACAGAAATTTAGACTCGGACATTGAATTTCGAATTGCATGATTTATCTGTTCTGAAATAAAGTGTCACTAGGTGAGCAGGTGAGCAACATAGTTTGTAAGTGGTGGCTGTTTATAAGGAAAGGTGGGAGGAATGTGCTGTAGCAGGAGGATGAGAGCAGTAAGCGGCTTAGAGGGGAGTTCGATAACACTGATTGGAGAAGACAGCAGAGAGGAAGGGAGAGTGACGAAGAGATTCAGTCATCTTAGGATAAAAATGATTTTGCTTTCTCTAACCTGGAGAAATGCTCTCACTGGAAGTATAACATACAAAAACAGAAACAGTGGTTTTTGTTTAGTTCCCCATTGAAATCACTATCAACATACTATCACCTCTGTTTCAGCTTGTGTGTTTTGGCTGGATGGATACATGAGACAAATAAGGAGATCACATTGCATCCCAATGAATGGACAATTGTATTTTTACACTCTCTTGGAAACTATTGTCAGTTGCAGTGATCCAATCCATCTTATTAGTTTATTGTTGCCTCCATAGAGAAAATTAGATAAATAAATGTTAAATTTGTCAACATAAGTCTTATGCAGGGATTATAAATGCTGCTGGCCTTAGTTCTCCCAATGTCTTTTGAGAAAATTCTGATAATTCATTCAATAGTTGTTGCGGTTCCTAAGTCTGGACTGTACAAATTGCCATGCTGTGTAATCTCTGATGGCCATGTAATTTTGTAAGCCAAATAAATGATCAAAACACTGAGGAAAACCTGCAGTGGGTTAGATGAGCTATGAATATAGCATTGTTACTTGCAGGCTTTGTCTTAGACAGCTTTTCCTTTCTAAGTGGGCATTTGACCTACTTCCAGTTGATTTAAAGGAACGCATCCAGTTCAGTGAGTCACAGGTCCCAGCTTTTCCAGAAGGAATGTTTTCATCTGCAACCAGTCTGACTTAGGGGGCTTTTTTATTTAGTATGTTGTAAATAGGGTACATTGTGTGTTTATGCTGTTTTTTTTTTTTCTTTCTTTCTTTCTTTCTTTTTTTTTTTTTTTCTAGCTGATACGAGGTATGTGTTTCCACCTCTGCTTGCGTGTGGAACAGTTTTGTTTATGCTTGTAGTTAAGGTGAGGCAGGAGGGAGCAGAGATTTATGAAAGTGTTTGAGCTTAACCCAGTAGCCCAGCTGTCTCAGAAGCAAATGGGTGCTGCTTATTTGTAATTTTGGCATTTGGCATTGATCACATTCTCTTCTCTTGTATTGTTTGTGCAGAAAAATTAACAGGGATGTTTATAGATCAGATTTGAATGTCCGTTTTTTTTTTTGGCAACATAATGTGAGTGCTTGGTTCTTTTTTTGATTGGAGGTCAAACGAGCTGTCCTGTTCATCCCTAAAGGCAGAGCAGGTGTACAGCCAGATGGATCCAGCAGGCCACTGTTAGCCCTCAGTATAGTCATCCATGGCCAGGAAGACACTAGTAGAAGTGCTACAGTGATAAAACATTATTTGTTCCTTTTCATTTACCAGTGTTGAATGTGTTTGAATTTGCCATTAAACATTTCAAATTGTTGATTTGAATTGAGTTTTGATCAGCTGTTTATATACTGATATATTAAAGTCTTTCACCAGTATTCATCAACAGTTTACTGATGTTGGTAACCTTTCAAGAGTCGCCCCAGTGAATTTGGGTTGTGAACTTTTTCATAAACTCTGGCTTATGAATGGTGTATTTGGCCTCTATTTAAAACTTGCTAACAATATGAATGCATGCAGCATCAGCAATGAAGATTCCCAATCAGGCCATGTGGTTCATTTTTGCTTTTGCATTTCTCTTAAGGATTTTGTACACAGTACTTGAACAAACTCTCACAGGTTTTTTTTGTTTGTTTGTTTACAAATTTGATTGTCTGTAAAAAAGACCAGGTTTAGAGTATGAATTTAATTCTTGTGAGAGTTGGGCTAAAGAAGATCTTATCTGCCAAGTTTGGTGACAGCTGAAACCATTTTTAATCTGGTATAGCTCCAAATAGAAAATTGGCATGACACACTGACATTTATTAGCCTCAGGGCCTCTTGCAGAAAATACCAGACTATCAGCTTCTTTAATGGAAACACATTAACAGCATCTCTGAATTTTCATCTACTTGTTTGTTTGGAAAGTTTTCTTATTTTTGAACGAAATTTGATATGGAATCCAATGAGGGATGCTTATATTTAGTCAATGCTTTGAACTTGGCTTGATCCAAGGAATCAATGATATTGTTGAAGAATCGGATGGTTCAAAACCCAGTGATTACATCTATTTGCTCAAGACACAAATATTAAACTTGGTAGAATGAAACTGGGTTTAATTTATATCTTTCTGTCCTTGAAGTCCAAAATTAGTATTGTAAGCACGTTAACATACCAACCCTTTGGTTTAAAGTGCTAATATACCCCTAACACACCTAAACGGTTACAGAGCCTGTTACACACCTGTAACTTTTTGTTTATTTATTTATTTATTTATTTATTTATTTTTGGTCTTAGTAGATTTCAGAGCCCTCTAACACTATGTTAAAAAGAAGTGAAAGTTATATAAACTTTTTCTTTACTTGTTTTTTTTCTTCAGCACATGTGGTGGGGTACAGGAGGGGGCAGTGTCACTGAATAGGGAGCTGATGTTGTGTGTCTCATCCCTGCAGTTGCCTCATCAGTATGTTAGTGCAGCTCCTCTCCCAACATTATGCTTAGCCTTTAAATTGCAAGCTTCCTTTTGCTTGCCAGCTTTTACAGCACAGCCAAACACTCACAAAACACACAAACCTCAAGCCTTCCATGAAGGAGAACTTTTTTTGTTTACTCTTCTACCTCAGTGGCTGAAGACATACAATTTTGAAACTGCAAGGTGTGTACACTGTGGATTGAGATTTAGGTGTTTTTTTTTTTTGTTTTTTTTTTTTTTTTTGTAACTATTTTGCAGCTAATGTGTTTCAGCTGTTCTCCCGTTTTTTGAATTTTCACCAGAACTTCAATGAGTGCAGGATCGAAAGATTCAGAGAGGGAAGGAAAAGGCAGATTAGTTAAGGAGTGGAGGAATATAATTAGCCTGAGTAGCAGAAGGGGATTTGTGCTCCACCGGCTGGCCTCTGCTTCTGTTGCACTCCTCCCTCCTCCTGTCTTGTGAGGAGAAACCTTCGCTTCTCTTAACTGTCAGTAGTTACACTTGCGACAAGATGTGTGTGTTCATCAGAGTGAGGGCGTGTGAGCAGAGCTGAGCCCATTCTCACCTCTACAGTGAGCAGTGTTTGTTGTAGAGGTTGTAGGGACAGTGACTCAGCGTTTTTGTGTTTCCTGCCAGTTTTGCACTGTGCTATTTTCTTCAGTCCCCAATGTGGCACTGCAGAGGACACTGGACTTGTCTTGTATATAGACAGTGAAGAGATTTTATCACAGGATGCATGAAGGAGCAAGTCATTTTGGTCCTGAGTGACTGGCAGATTATGACACAGAAGGATCCTTCACATGTCTGCATTTGGGAGCTGCGATTTGGAGTCTGTTAAAGTGTTCAGCAGTCCAGCGAGTGGTCTCCCTGGATGACAGTTTGTTTGAGTGTGTGAGTCCAGCAGCCGGCACTCATGTCTCTGCATGAGTTTTTGCGGGAGGGTGGAGAGGCGTCCTACCGGCTCATGAACCGCCTCAGTCATCTGATCCAGAACTTTGACATCTCTGGACTGGGCTCTCCTTTCCCTTTCAACCCCGCCAGCCACAACTCCTGGAGGGATTGGGATGGTAAGACTGACAGAAGAGGAAAGATTTGTGCTTCTGTGTTTAATGCTTTATTAGCAGCTTCCCTGCACTGGAAAGCTGCACATGATACTACACACCAGTGTTCATGTGCAGATTTGTGTGTATTTATGCATAATATAGTCCCAATTTAAGCTCTGGCCAGATTTGTGCAGGGCATCATGCCCAGAGCCTCTCACAGTATTTCCTGTGGGCTGCCCTTGTTCCCCATTGGGCTGTAAGTATCTTTATGCGTGTAACATTTTGTGTGTGAGAGAGAGTGTGACTGTGCAGCTTAAACAGCCACTTGGGCTCCCAACTTACAGATCTCTGCAGCTGCACTGACATTTTTCCACTGCAGCAGCGGATTCCTCAGCAAATGCAGCAAATGCAGCATGCAGTACCTTTTCAGCAGATGAGCTAGTACAGAGGGGGTGGGAGCTGCTGATTTAAGATGCTAAAATTTTTAGTTTGAGGTTCTGTATTGAGATTGTTTCCTCGTGAAGTGTTGCTTTTAGCTATTTTTTTTTTAAAAGGACTGCTGACACGCAGTGGGAAAGAATGGTAAGGAAACCCAAGAAGAGTACAACTGAATTGGATAAAGGAATACCAATGGTACCACTTAAGCCACGTGAGTCAGGGTACTTATGCATGGTCTTTTTTTATCTTTTGTTTCTTTTTTACATCTGAGAATGGTTATTTGTTTTTAGATTTCTGAATTATTTTCCTCCAGTTTGCTATGTCTTAAAATTTAGCATATTTCTTAAACACCCTCATCTTTGTTTCTTATCTTAACCAAGATTTAGATACTTAATTTTTCATCCTTTAATGAGCATGTCAGTTAAAAGCTCCTGCTATACCTTGCATTTATGGATTTCATCGGTGTCAGCATATGGTATTGCTATGCAAAGACTAAAGTAGATGCTTCTCGTCTACTTTATTAGTCACTGATACTTCATGGTTTCAGAGGAAAGTTTTTTTTTTCCATTCAGCTCTGGCAAAGCCATTAGACATGAGGAGAATTCAAGAGATGGATCACTAAACCTTAAGTTGTTCTTCCAGACAGAGGGCATTTAACTCTGATACTTTACAAAAAATCTTACAAGAGAAGAATTATAGACATTTATTGAATTGTTTCAAATTTTGGGGATGTTTGACATTGGGTGCTCAGTTATTACCAACAGTACTTTTGCTTATTTTATGGTTTCTACTTATAAAGCAGCTTTTAACCTTGGCTGAGATCTACAAAGTGTTTTAAAATCTGCTTCTTATTCACAAAAACCCATTTGTACGGTATATTGTTCTACGCAAGCGGTGCTTTTGTATCCTTTCACACACACTCAAACAATGATGAGCTATGGAGGAACTTCTTGCCAAAAGAGCTGGAGACTCACTAACCTGATTGGCCGATGAGTTTTCTATTACTCAACACTGGCTGCTCTTTTTAACTCCATTTGTTATATGCAAACCTACCATACAATTACATGTTTAAAGACATTACATGTGGAATAATGAATGGATGGAACAAATGAAATAATATAAATGAGTATATTGAATTAGTTGAGCATTTTAGTCAAATGCACTTCTTTTGACGTTGTTAAACCTGCAACTATGTTCTACATGAGGCAAACATCTGTGGTATCTTTGTATTATTCTACCACAGCTCTGGGCAGCAGCCCTGTAGCTAGGAGACTTACTTTGCGTTCAGACCAAGAGCGACTAAAGCTGTAAAATCGCCGGAAATCATTCACTTTCAATGGACAGGAGCGACAAGAGCGAATAAAGCGAGAGAAGCGACGAGCTACAAAAGTTGAGCGATTAGAGCGACTAAACAAAGTTAAAAATAGTTTAACTTTATGCAAATTGCCTATGACACGTTTCGGCTGTAAAACCCTGACAACCAATTGGAATGTTTAGCCTGAGTGTTGCAAGTCACACCGCGTCTCCTACGGCTGCAATAAGCAACAGAGGCCCAACTTTTTGTAGGTTTCTATGAGCCCCAAACGCGAAACTTGCCTGCTAATCGAGCGCCTATCATGCAATGTTAATGGGACGATATGATTTATAAATATCGAAAGTACTATGTTATAATAATAATAATTGACAGGGATAAAAATACGTATTTCCCTTTTATCCCTCGTCTTGACATTTAGTTTGAGAGTGAGAGATGAATGAGTGAAGATCTGCAGATGCAGATCAGTGAAGATGATGTACTTAAGCTACAACATTATTTTGTTTTGGGGTGTAATTTAATCAGTTATGTCCAGACCGTTGTTTTTCAGTAGGAGACGGATTTCTGGTTAATCACAAGCTACAACTTGTCAAAGCACAAGGCAGCAATCACGAAAAGCATCACTGCAAAAGCTTTGCTAATGGTAAAAAGCATACGGTCCTTTTAAAATGATATGCAAAATTGAATGTGATGTCATAAGCGACTTGAGCGACAAAAGCGAACAGATTTATTGTAGCAGCTATTTTTATGAGCGACAAAAGCTATTTTACAGCTTTAGTCGCTCTTGGTCTGAACGCACAGTTATGGTCGTCTTAAAAGTAAAGGAAAAAAATTGTAATAATATGCAAGCTTATTAGGTGTCTCCTACCTCCTCAAGTTATATTCCCGATATAAGAATGCTTCAAAAGTCATTTAATATCTAAATTTAGTTGTATTCAGTTTGGGGTGTCTTGATAATTTTACATTAACTTGAACCATTCCTGACAAAAGTGGGGCTATAACCCTTTTAACGCTTATCCAAGACAACTGTTGTCTTAGACCAGGAAAACTGTGGGGTTTTTTTTACTTCTTTTTGATGATTTTGAAATGAGCCATGTTCTAATCTAAAGCAAATGAAGATGCAAGTAAGCAAACATTAAATGTGGGAGTTTTGAAGAAAGTATCTCCTCACTGATGATCCTGATCTGAACTGGCAGTTCTTCATTACATTTTTAGGAAATTTGGAGCTGGACAGCATCTGTTAACAGCGCAAACTGTTTGTGCAATACTATATTTGAACTGTATAGCCGTCTGTCCCTGAAGTAGACTCTGGCTTTTGTTGTTCTTTCTCACGCAAAATTAGACTTCAGCTCTGTGATTTGATTGCATTTATAGCTGATGAAATGCCAGTAAATAATACTGTTTCCGTGCAGACCAGTACTTTCTTATTAGCATTATATGTAAACTCAGAGAATCAGTGTCTCTGAATTGGTTTAATGCTTTTCCTCTTTTGTATTTGTACCTCTCTTTTGCTGTAAGTTGTTAAGTTCTTCAGTTGAAAAGTTCTTCAGCTTTTATCTCTCAAGATTTTTTACACTGATAGCCTCATGCATACCCTTGGTAAACACACATTAGTTGTTATGCTCTGCAAAAGGCTAAAATACTCACAAGTAGCCATGTAGATGCAAGCTTTTGTTTTGTGCCCTTGCTTACAGACTATTCCCACATATAGTTTGCCCAAACCTTTTGCAACACTGTAGTTTTCTAGATTAAAATAAAGAGGATTAGGAGACACAGAATAGTGTCTGTTAAATCATTGAAATGGATCTTTTCCAAAACTAAAAAAAAACTCAATCTAAATTGATGTATTCTGTCAAGGAACAGTGTCTTTCTTTGAGAGGTCTCATTAGAATCGAGTCTTTCACTAAGTTTGAAAGAATAGGGTCTTTTCAGTGGAGTAAACAAGAATAGAGGCTTGGTCACTGGTTAAATGGGGATGCAGGCTGTGTTTGAATGGACTGGTCAGAATGGAGGCTTTGTACTTTTGGTGCACATCTCCTGAGATAAGGCAGAAAGGGATCCCAAGTTTTGTTGGCTTAGGTAAATTAGCCCTGGAAGCTGCAGTATCCGTATCTATTGCAAAACATATCTTGCCTGGCAGTTTTTCTTCCTGTTCCTCTCTAGCCAGAAAGAGTCACGACTAGATGTTAATTAAAGGTTTGATCCAGTCACATATGAGCAGGTTTGAGGCATCATTCTTTTTAGGGGACAGGTGAAAATAGTTGGGTGAGGAGGGAGGGTGGGGTCCACCACTACACTGTAGCTTTTGTATACAGGGAAGGTAACCTGAGGTTGGAATAGGAAGTGCTCTCAGTTACTGACTGATATCTGCAGGCAGTGGAACACCTGCTGCCAGGCTGCAGGTTAGAGGCTGGACGTGAAGTATAGAGGAAGGTGGAGTCGGCATGACAGGGAAGTTGTTAATGTGATACTTTTGCACAGCTTCATGGAACAATCATTGCATAAGAGGACTGAACAAGACTGGAACAAAAAAATGGGAGGAGAGGAGATGGCGGACCCACAGTTCTACATGGTGGAAGATGTTGAGTTTGAGCCAGATTTGTCTCTAGCAGAGCAGATGATTGTAGGTTCAGATGGATACTCAGATAGAGAGGAGTCAGACTGGTTTATAGTTACAGGAAACTCAGACTTTCTGCTTACTAGTAAGCTACAGAGAGAGGAGAGTTCAGGAGAAGATGCAGGGAGCCATACTGAGGAAGATGATGCAGTGCTTCATTTGTTATCAGTGGAGAAGGGAAAGACTAGAGACAAGGAGGGAGTAGAGATGGAGGATCAAACTGAGATCAAATTGGATGACCGTTCGGGTCCAGGAGAGGAGAGTTGGGGTCATGTTCGGATATCTCTTGAGGAGGTGGAGAGTTACTACAGATTTACTCGCCGCTGCCATTGGCTCTGTGGTAGGTGTCAGATTATTCTTTTCCTCTTTTATGTAGTTTATTCCTGCATTCCTTTTAAAACTCATATTTGTCCAGTTTTCTGAAATCAAAACTTTTCCCCATTGTTCAGAAGAGACCAGAAATTGTTGCCAGTGTTAGTTTGAGAGTATATTTTTAAAAAAAGATCTCTTCCTACATTTCTCTAATTCTGTCAAGGCTGCTTCCTTAATTATTTGATTATTCTGTTGATCAGCAGTCTGTAATCATCACCGTTACCCTGGATATTCCCTTTTTGAACTGTTACCTGAGCCCTCTCACCCCTTGGCTTCCTTCATATTGCATGAACATACCCATCATTTCTCAACAGTTTGCTTAATCTGTTTATCGTCCTCCTACATGACCCTGCTGTGACCGTAAGCCCCTCATTGCTGCCCTCTCCCAACCTCTTTGATCCCTGCCCCTTAAACCCCAAATCTGACCTGCTCATTATGAAAATGTTGACATATTTTCATGTTTTTATTTGTATGACTCAATGCCCTCTGTTTGTCTGTTCATCCTGTCCTTCTTATTTGATATCGTTGACTGTACAATGTCTCTGTCACACCTTAAGGAAATTTCTACATATTCAACTAACAATCCCCATCAAACTAAGGGATGAACTGATTAGGCTTAGGTGGTCAAAGGACAAGGCGACTATACCCTCACAAAACCTGCTTCTCACAGATGCCATCATTATAGAAGGAACTTACTTAATGTCAAAAAGGAGGTCAGAGGTCATCTTCATTGTCACATGAAAATGTTATGAAAGAATTTTTCTCTGTTAATTAAAGGGATACAACACCCACAGAATGATGTGCCTTTATCCACCGACTTTCATATAACGGAGGTGACCGGCGCTCAAAACAAAAAGGTCCATAAAAGTCCACAAAAACTTGGCAATATTCCTCCATACTGCTCGTCCAATGTAATCCAAGTGTCCTGAGTCAGTCACGTCCATAATTTACTTGAAACGACATAATTTTGTATATTTTTATAGCCTAAACAGTCGAACATTTAAATTCCGCAATGCGCATCCATGCGAGTTCAAGACACTACGAGGGAAGCCCCGCCATTCAGCGTCTACTCTGCGGATAATGCAAACGTAGAAGAAGAAATTTGCGGTTGACATTATGCTAAGAGGGACCGAGCTGTGGACAAACACAAGAGGGGTTGGCTATTGATAAGAAAGAAAGAAAGAAAGAAAGAAGGAAAGAAGGAAAGAAAGACAGTCAGTCAGTCCAGTCAGTCAGGTTTGGTCTGCCACGGCTTCTGTAGTGTCGAGAACTCGCATGGACGCGCATCCGGGAAGTTCAATGTTCTACAGTTTAGGCTATAAAAATATACTAAATTATGTCGTTTAGAGTAAATTTTGGACGCTACCTACTCAGGACACTTGGATTACATATTGCCAAGTTTTTGTGGACTTTCATGGACCTTTTTGTTTTTAACACTGGTGACCCCCATTATATGAAAGTCGGCGGATAACGACCCCCAACCCCCCCACCCGATCTCCAGCTGCATTTAAGACATTATAAAAGTGCTCCAAAGTTTTGCTCAGCATGAGGGTGAGTAGAAAATGGAGGGACATCATTCTGTGGGTGTTGTATCCCTTTAAGGAAGGCCAGAAATATGGAAATATGGACCAGGAAGAAAACTTGCTTTTTTGTTTTTTATTTTGACACTGAATTGATCACACTTACCTTGGGCATCCGTTTAAGTCTGCATGATTGTATAGATCAGAAACACTGCTGTGCTAAAGATGCAGATGCATTTCAGAACAAAAACAAGGAGTGTGCATGTCTTATGTTGCTGTCCCAGATGAGGAACAGCACAATAGCCCAGAAATGTCTTTTTGCTCTTGGGTGTCCTCCACAAATACACCCTAGTTAGATGTTTCAGTCAAATAAAGATGATGAGCAGATCTTGCTGAGGAAGTAATTTCTTACACATTGATAAACATTACATTGCTCCAATTGTCAGATCTTCTCTGCCATCTTTTGGTCTATCTGCCATGGAGAACCAAGATTTCCGTCTGGTGGTCAAGCTTTAGTAATCTGTGTCAGTAGTGGCAGGAGGTCCAGGTGTGGAACTGTGACCCACTAATGTTTGACTCATCAGCCACAAACGTGAGTGTGAGTGGACACTAATCCTGATCGTTAAGCCTTACAAAGTACATTAACGCCTCAACCAGCAGGTGGTATGAATGCGACTGTGTTTACGTGTGGTTGTGTTGCATTGGAAAACCTTTTTTTTGTTTTGCTTTGTTTTTAGAGTTTGCTTTTTCTCAGTAAGACTAACTTTATCATGAAAGAGCAGAAAACTCGCTGTGATAAAGAAAAAAAGAAAAAATTACATAGCTGAAATCGAAATGATGGTCTTGTATTGTAATAATGTTAAAACGGAAAACATTGATGTCTTCAACTTATCCATCAAATAAATGCAAAGGGCAAAGTGTAAATTAGCGCTTTTTGGGGGGCGAAGGGGGTCTTTCTGTGAAGATGTGTATTGTTACACATTATTTTCTCTCATCAGGTCATTATGACATCCCTTACACTTGTTGATAAGAGAAGATGCAGAGGCAGTCTGGAAAAGAAACAGGAGTAGTTTCACTGCTTGCTGTCTTGTGAAATACAGTAGCCTCTGACATTTGAGATCACTAGAGGGGCTTTTACAATTGTAAGATGTATGAGTGGTGAGTGGATTTTTACACAGGTTAGGGAAATGGGGGGAAAATGATCATGAAAAGGGGTTGAAGCTGAAATTGGAGGGGATTTTTCAGTAACAGAATAGCCTCTTTCTGACCTGGATGGGGGGTTGGTTTTGATGTGATATGCGTGGGAGTTTCTATGGGCAGGGTGTGGCTGGTTGAGTAAGTGAAGCCTGGTCAGAAAGAGGAAACTGATGGAGGTCTCTTTGTGAACTTGAGTACATAAGAAGCATGTGAGAGGCTTTAAGCACTTTGCAGTTGGTGAGACAGCTGCAGCTTTGTGACAAAACACCGCAGGCAGTGCTGACCTTTATCAGCATCAACACTGCTTTACCAAGTAATAAAACATCAAATATAAAGCTACTCATGTACGCCTCTGCAACTTGCATGGCCTCTGAGCGTCTGTGGTGTTTTTAAAAAAAATTTTAAGCGCGTATGTTGGCACACTTGCTGGAGGTTATTTTAAAAGACAAGAATGGAAGGACCGAGTTCCTGATCAATATTTATTAACCACGGAGGCCACTGGAAAAGCCCTGACCAAACTAGAGATTGAAGCAGAACGCTTTACTCCCTGTGGGTCTTGGAAAAGCTGAAGGTGAAAAATTTTGTTTAAACTGAGACATGTTGAATGTCTAAATAGTTTTAAAAACAACAACAACAACAACAACAAAAATAATAAACAAAAACAGTCTGGTGGAAAAACTGTCCATAAGAGTTTGTGATCAATAACGTTTATCCAAGCAGTTGTGGCATTTTAATTTAGAGTAAACGGACGAGTGTAGCATTTGGCAGATATTGAACTGTAACCCATTGTAAAAGAAGCAGATCGCTGTAACTGATGAATGTGGCTTCATCAAAGCAAGTAATAATGTTAACAAGCTGTTCATTTCAGGTTTGCCATTTTCAGTTTTAATCATGTGTCTGGATGCAATATACATTTTTACTAAAACAGTGCGAGCACCCGTGGACGTAGATTAGCGTAATCTAGGTGTCAACCCTGGAGATCTCCTGCTGTCACGGTAGATTTAAAACCACCTGCGTCTGTAAACAGATGCTGTATCTCCGGCTGTATGTTTGGGGTACTGCATCATGCTGCAGGATCATGTGAAGGATAAAGGATAGGAATGCTTAGAATGTCTAATGAGGACTTTAACACACAGATTTTTTGTTGCAGTTCTTCATCTTTGCATCTTGGTTATTCCACTTACATTATTTACTTGTTTTGCATCTAATAAATGGTATGTAGGCTGTGTTATCATCCGATGAGACACATTTGCACTGAAAACATGGCTGTAAGGGGCATCCATCTGAACTCCACTCCTTAATTGTATGGACCTAAAGTTTTTCAAGGATAATTTGCTGATAGAAACATTGACAACATTAATATTTAAACCGATTCTCTAATTATTCATTGTCACTGCTATATAGTTCTCTACGCTGGTTTACTCAGGACATTTATTGTTACTACAGATCTTTTTCATTATATGTTGCTTTGTGGAAAAGCATCTACCAAATTAATATATGGAGTGTTTTAAATGTTTTCTGGTAGGTGAGAAAGTAGTAAAAACAATCAATATTGTGTAGTTTGGGAAACCTAGAATAATTTACAAGTGGACAGAAATGTAGAATTCTCTATAACTGAGTGAACAGCAAGGAGTGGACTTGATGCTCTCAGACACTATTAGGAGGATCCTTTTAGCCCACCCCTCATTTAGGTAAAACTCTTGATGTTGTTTTGCTACAAATAGCTTTCCACCTGCTGGTGTGAGTAGGAGGGTCGAAGGGGTAATAAATATGGTTGACCAAGATGGCACCTGAATGAGTCCTGTCAACAAGCAGTTTGTGTGTGTGTGTGTATGTGAGGCACAGAAATAAAAGACAAAATAATCTCATTGGCAAACAAAAGTAAGACTTTTTGGTTTGTTTAAAGGAGTACAGCGCAAGTTCCAGCTTTTTTCCAGAAGTTCGCCCCCTCTGGCGACAAGTGGAAATGACACTAATGTCGTGCACGTGCATGAGCTGCTTGGACTGCGTTGGTCTGTAAGTAAGTAAGTAAGATTTTTATTTAAGTGTCCTGCACACCATGGTGCCCAGCCCTCATGGGCTTACGGGACACTCATATACGGTACATCACATATCAAGATACAAGATGGTCAAAAAGGAAAAGACAATACACATAACCAAAACTGTACTGGCAGTGTCTCAAGAACACAGACCTCTCTTACGCTTCTGCCATACCAACTCCAGGAACTTGCCCAAAGTAAACACCTCCTCCACAAACAACCAACTCAACATTGAACATTCAAACTTCCAAAACAAATCAGGGTTCTTTTCTTGAATTTTTTCAAATTGGACAGTTCTCAAATCATGATAAAGTGGACAGTGAAACACAAAATGAAACTCATCTTCCACAACATCCAGGTCACAAAGCACACACAATCGCTGTTCTTCAGGGATACCTTGATACCTACCTACCTCAACTGCCAGGGGTAAAACACCCGCGCTTAATTGGGCACAAAGAGATCTCTGACAGTTCTTTAAATTAAATGAAACATAAGTTTCTGTTGAATACTCTTATTTAATCTGAACATAATTTCTTAACTGTCTGTAATTTAGGCTGTCTGAGCCCAGGGTTAGAATCACGATGTCTCCTGAAGTAATAACGTTATAAATCCGCAAGTTGTTTACGGTTTCATCGTTGAGTAAACTGACGGACTGTATGCTAACGGTAACAAAAGGCTAACACTGGCTTGTAGTTCAAATATCCAAATTCAGAGGCTGAGACCACAAATACCTTATGAAATTACCACACCAACTAAATGTAACAAGGGGCCAGTGTTTCTCCTCCCCAGGAACAGTTATATGGCTGTCATATCGCTGCATTTACATGCTAAAAACTTAGCATTGCAATATTAGCTATGCGTCCTTATCACATTTACCTTGTTAGCGAGAAGAAAGCCAACTGTGGGTCTAGTTTTATTTCCAGGGTGGATCGGAGCTCTCTCCAATTTAAAAAAAAAAAAAAGCTGCTCGGTTTTTTACTCCCATCTTACTCTGGTGCTGGTGTTGTGCCAAAAAATGCCCCCCTGCCGTGGGAGGCGTTTTTTGGCACAACACCAGTCAGACTCCAGTTAATCTCTCTTCGTCTCACAAGACAAAACTTTTCTTCTTTGTCCTACTGGAGTCTGAGTTGGGGTTTGAGAGGCACTTGTTCTCCATCTTTTATCAGCAGTCGTCAGTGTTGTCTCAACATGCGCGGACATACAGTGGCGGATACCTGCACAGCCAGACGAACAAGAACACGCAGCTCATCTAACCCACATGCGCCTCCTTGAGTATTCGGACCAAAATCTCGCATTGAGCATGCAGAAACAGTACTATAGAGACAAAAGCAGTGAAGAAAGATCAGCTCATTCTACACATCAGACAATTGCAAGAGCATGTGGAGGAATCTAACGTTTAAACCTGCACAATGCACCTTTAAGTCAGAGGAGGGTTTATGGTAAAACGAGTGTTCTGTAAATAGATGTTCACAATCACTTTTTCCACACAACAAAGAACAGAAAAGTGAAATATTTAGTAATATACTGAATGTAAGACCAGACAGGCCAAAACATTTCTGGACGGTCTCAAGCCTTGTGCCACACTCTGTATTGATCTGTCTTGTCTGTGTAGATCTTGATTCTTCAGGAATATTTCATGTTGATGTGGATTTAAAAAGAATCTTGTAGATTTTTTATGTTTTTCCCAATTTACTAGTTCCAATTCATGTCTGGGATATTAGAAATTACAATGGTACATGTCAAGCTTCAGTCTTTCCTAGAGATCAGTAACTTTGCGGAAAAATTCCAGGCAGGTTTTAGAGTTCATCATGGCACAAAATCTGTCCACCTCAAAGTCTCCGGTGATAATTCGACAATGGTAATGGTGATTTTTGAGTGGGATTTCAATGCAGCTTTTAATGTGGCTGTCTACTATATTCTACTAAACTGTTTTTAAGCCAGCAAGTTTACATTCAGGTTCCACTTTTCTCTCCAGTTCATTATCATTTCATATAGCTGACAGGTCTTTCTATGTTAGATGTAAAATTTCTCCTCCTCTACATGTCCAGTCAATGGTAGAGTTGACATGATCCTTTTTTATACCATTTTATTCACACTCTAAGTTTACCTTGCTATATTTTCCACAATTTTGTCAGTTATATGCAAATGATACAAATTTGCTACCCTTCAATCTTCAGAAGTGCCAAGGAATTTATCATTTGTCACACCAGTTATGTTCATTGGTGATGACGCAATCAGTCGTCAGTTAAAAGTAAGTCAGTGGGGAGATGTAAGATCTATTTCTTCTCTGGTACCAGTTCTGAGTCTGTCTGCTGAATTCTGCACAAACTGCTCCTGAGTAATACCCATGTCTTGTATAAGCAGTTACAATAATCCAGCCTGGGAGCGCTTAGATTTGTGATAGCTGTTTTTAAAGATACATTCTAGCGATCAATATTCCTCATTTAAAATAAACAAATTTTTTTTAACTTCCAAATTGATCTGTCTGTCAAATATAAGATCAGGATGTGATACCAAGATTCCTGGTGTACTATTATGAAAAGTACAAGTAGTAGTCAAATACCACAAAAAAAGGGGGGATTTGATGTGGGCAGTATTTTAACAGTGCATTTAGAGCCACAAAGGTCACAAGCTCTATGGATGCCAGAGACAGTTCCAATATAAAAATAGCTTTTTATTTAAGCACACTTATAAAAGAGTGAGTTAAAAATCAGCACTGCAACTAGAAAAAAGGAATTATGTCAGGGCTTATCGTGCGGCAGAACAAACAGAATCAGAATGCCTTTGTCATTGTAACCAGCGTACCAGTACAACGAGATGACTGTCAGTACAACCCGGTCAAGATCAGACAAACAACATAACAAGCCAAAAGGGTAAAAGGATCCTCACACTGCCATCTGTGTTACCACTCACACCAGCACACAACCACACCAAAACAAAAAGGGGAATACGTGAAACACCACCACCAGGGGTTGAACTGAACAATAAAATAACCACAGTGCCACACACACTGGTGTGAAATCAAATAAACATGCAAAGTAAATTATCATGCAACGAGAACAAGGAAAACCTAAGCAACTCGATAAATGTAGAGCAGTGATTCCCAACCCTGGTCCTCAAGGCACACTATCCTGAAAACTTTTCCATGTTGCCCTGTTGAAATACAGCTGACTCACATTAATGGGTCATTAGCAGACTGATGCAGAGCTCATCAGAGATCCATTTAATTTGAATCAGCTGTGTCCTAGCAGGGCAAAATAGAAAGTCTTCAGGATAGTACCTTGAGGACCAGGGTTGGGAATCACTGATGTAAAGAACTAAATCCATTAAAACAAGAAGTGTCCTTCACAATGACTCCAGCCAGTCAACACCACCACACAGCGGTGCGTTCAGCAAGGCCCACGTCAGAGGGGCTGAACCAGCAGGCAAAGATTAGGAGAGCCAAGACAGCAGTCCTCCAAAGAGTGGTGGTTAATGGCCCTAGATCGGACACCTCTAAGAGGAGGAAAGGGAATTTAATTAATACGTAATTCGTACTAGGAAAAAAAAATTTAAAAATCCCACATACCGCTTTGTTGGTGTAAACACAGCCGCAGAAAGTGCGCAAAGGGAACTCCCAAAAGCAGCGGCTCATTCCAGCTGTGATCTACAACAGACACAAGGATCAGTTTGGAGCTGACTAAACAGCAAATCAATGAAAGCAGCCAACGTACCGGAGCGGACATCTAGCAGCACTCACACTGCATCAAATACAGCAGCAAGCCGCACTGCACAGGGAAGTTGGCACCTTGCCAGTGGCACGGCAAACAATTGACCTGACCACGCCAAACACCACAGAAGATCAAAGGAAGGTGCCGATCGGTCAAACGCATCTGCTTTTAAAGGGCGCACAGTGCCGCTCACTAATCAAAATAGTTACCAGACTGGCACAGTGCTATATAGTGGCAATGAGGGAAACCTCCGGCCACACTGGCATGAGTTAGCAGATTGGAACTCTAAACTCCTAATGGGCTTGTTAATCACACTAAGGTGTCATTTGCTATCCAACATTTTACCTCCTGAGGGCAGATTATGATAGATATGACTGCTATTTCTGAAAAAGAGAGACATTTAGCTTTAAAGAACAAAGCTTCATATTGAATGCTGCAGTGATGCGGTGGTTCAGCATGTTTTGCCTTAAGGAAGTAAGCAAACAAAGCAGGACTTAGATGAAACCTCAGCATTGCTCTTTACTAATGACCTAAAAATCACTTTAATTCACAGGAAAGTCCCCTCTTGTGATCTTATCTCTGGATTTCCCTTCTCATCATTTTGTAATCATTCTCACTTATACACAGCTTTAGCCTGTATGAACATAAATACAGCACCATAATACAGTTTGTGGATAGTTGGGCTCCTGGGGATTTTATTTTGTTGACTGTTCTTCAAGTCTCCAGCCTCGGACACATCGGTGAGCTTTAAATGACTTTATAAAGAAAATGGAGAGAGGGCAGATACAAGTGCTTCACATTCTGTTCAAATTCTGTCTTAAGATGCAGTCTTTAAGCTTTTGTGACGTAAACGCGTATGAAGCCCCATTTAGCAGGGCTGAGATATAAAATATGCAACTATTTTAAGACTTCCACTTTTGTAGTTTTGGGCAGAACGAAGAATTTCTTTTTTTGTGTGTTTGATCTTTCATTTTATTATTGAACTACTACATTTGTGAACCAAAATGCGAAACATTAAGACTGACAATGAATGTATAATAGGTTGTTGTGGCAGTATTTCACACTTTCTCTGTTTAATTTTCTCCCACTGCCCCTTGATTCTGATTACTATTGCAAAATCTTCAAAAAAAGAAAACAAGCTGAAACACAACAATTCCCATGGCTCTTGTCCTGACCTCTGGTATAAGAGATATGCGTACATTATGTCTGCATATGTCAGTTGTTTACAGAATCCAGTGAAGTAAGTGGGTGATTGGAAGGTTTATTTTGACTGAAGGCAGAATTACATAAAAATTTCCCACATCTGCAAACAAACTCAAATGAATTGAAGGAAATTTTTACCTCATCAGGTACTGTACTAGAGACATAGTAGCATACTTAGTGTGATAAGTATTGTTTTGTTCTCAGTATATTGTTGAGTTGTGCTATTTATACATTTATATTTAAATCAGTGCACATGCTGGATATAATAAAATTGAAGTCTCAGTGAAAAGAAAAATCAAATCAAAGATACTTTATTGATCCCCGAGGGGAAATTCATGTTTCAGTACAACCCGTTCAAGGCACACAAACAAAACATATAAACAAGACAGGATCAACCAGACTGTGGCCACGCAGCCCTTTGCAGGGCGCACCATTGCAGATATGGAAAACAATAATCTGCACAAGAGACATTGAACTGTTAGCTGTGAGTTTCCGTCCATATTATTTACCCAGAGAGTTTGCCTGTGTTATTCTGGTAGCGGTTTATATAATACCAGGTACCGCACCAGAGACAGCCTGTGATGTCATCAGCTCCGTCGTGGCTAAACTACAAACACAGCATCCAAACTCATTCATAGCGATCTCTGGAGACTTCAACAACGTCTCCCTCTCTGCTACGTTGCCAACTTTCCAGCAGTTTGTCAGCTGCTCCACCAGAGAAAATAAGATGTTGGACTTATTTTATGCAAATACAAAGAATGCATACAGCTCCTCTGCCCTGCCTCCTCTAGGAAGATCTGATCATAATCTGGTTCTTCTCACCTCCACCTACAAGCCCATCGTTCAGCAGCAACCAGTCATTAGGAGGATGATTAAAACCTGGTCTACTGAGGCTGAAGATGCTCTGAGAGGGTGCTTTGAGGCCACAGACTGGAATGTCCTCTGTGAACCTCATGGAGATGACATCAACACCATGACTGAGTGTGTGACAGATTACATAAACTTCTGTGTGGACAGCATCGTTCCAACAAGAACAGTGAGGTGCTTCCCCAATAACAAACCCTGGATCACCAGTGACCTGAAAAAGCTGCTGAACATCAAAAAGAAAGCTTTCAGGGATGGAGACAGGGAGTTACTGAAGACCACACAAAAACAACTGAAAACACAGACTAAGAAGTGCAAGGAGGACTACAGGAAGAAGTTGGAGAGCCAGCTCCAGCAGAACAACGTGAGGGATGTATGGTCGGGAATGAAGAAAATCACTGGCTTCAAGCTAAAGGGGGACCAGACTGACGGAGGTCTGGACAGAGCTAACGAACTGAACATGTTCTTCAATAGGTTCAGTTCCCCCCCTGCCGACAACCCAACATTCCACACACCCTCCATGAGCTCACAGCTTTCCTGTCCCACCTCCACTCTGTCACCCTGCACCTCAGTCATGGACCTGAACACAGCCTCATCTCCCTCCACATCAGGACATCCTGAGACCTCCTCTGCCTCCACCTCCAGCCTGACTGTCTCCTGTGACCAGGTCAAGAAACAACTAGAAAAACTGAACCGGAACAAGGCTGCAGGTCCAGATGGTGTCAGTCCCAGAGTTCTCAAGACCTGCTCAGAACAACTATGTCCGGTTCTCCAGCACCTTTTTAACACCAGCCTGAGACAGAACAGAGTTCCTGTGCTGTGGAAGACATCCTGTCTTGTTCCAGTCCCTAAAAAACCACAACCAGCTGAACCAAATGACTACAGACCAGTTGCTCTGACATCTCACATCATGAAAGTCCTGGAGAGACTCTTACTGGCTCACCTCAACAAGCAAGTAAACACCTTTCAGGACCCATTACAGTTCACATATCGTAATGGGCTTGGGGTTGAAGACGCCATTATCTTCTTGCTTCAGAGAGCCCACTCTCATCTGGACCAGTCAGGCAGCACTTTGAGGGTCATGTTCTTTGATTTTTCAAGTGCATTTAATACTATTCAGCCTGCTTTGCTATGTCAGAAGCTCCATAACTTCCAGGTGGATCCCTCCACAACCACCTGGATTTACGACTACCTCACAAACAGACCACAGTTTGTGAGACTGAAAGGTTGTGTGTCTGAGATGGTGGTCAGCAGCACTGGAGCACCACAAGGAACTGTACTCTCACCATTCCTCTTTACACTGTACACCTCAGACTTCCAGTATAACTCTGAGTCCTGTCATCTGCAGAAATATTCTGATGACTCTGCTGTTGTGGGGTGTATTAGTGATGGACAAGAAGCCGAATACAGGGAACTTGTCAATCAGTTTGTGAAATGGTGCAGTAACAATCAGCTCATCTTAAATACCAGCAAGACTAAAGAGATGATTGTTGACTTCAGGAGGAGCAAGAATAAGCAGCATAGTCCTGTCTACATCCTGGAAGAGGAGGTGGAGGTGGTAGAGAACTACAAATACCTTGGAGTTCAGCTGGACAACAGACTTGATTGGAAATGCAACTGTGACTACATCTACAAGAAAGGTCTGAGCAGACTCTTCTTCTTAAGGAAGCTAAAATCATTTAATGTCTGCAAAAAGATGTTGCAGATCTTCTATAAGTCTGTGGTAGAAAGTGCAATTAGCTTTGCAGCCATCTGCTGGGGCAGCAGCATCAGAACCAGAGACTTGAAGAAACTAAACAAGCTGATCAAGAAAGCTGGTTCTGTGCTGGGGATAACTCTGGAGCCGCTGGAGCTGATCGTTCAGAAAAGAATGCTGCACAAGCTGATGAAGATGATGGAGGACACTTCCCATCCTCTCCACAACACGGTGAAGAATCAACAGAGTGTGTTCAGTGGGAGGCTGCGTCAAGTTCGCTGTAGGACGGAGAGATACAGGAATTCATTCCTGCCAGCAACCATCACCCTAAAGAACAAGACTAACTGACTTTTTGTTTATTTATAAAAAAAAAAATAAAAAAAAAGTGAGCTTTTACAATACTGAATTTCCCTTCGGGGATGAATAAAGTATTTTTCATTTCATTTCATTCATTTCATTTCATTTCATTTCATTTCATTTCAATAACACGAGGAAAGGTGGGTGGCAAAAAAAGACACACCACACAAATAAGCACAAACTCAGACAATCACAACATGAGAGGCACATGGTGGGTAGGTGGGGAGGGGATTCCCCCCCAAACAGCAGAATGAGGACACGCCCTCACACCTTTCTAGCATCTTGTCCAGGAGAGGGGCGGGCGGGGGGTGAGCGACCAAGGCGTTGACAAAATGTCAGTGATGAAAAACATCCATTTTGTGACAAAAACGTTGGGTAATCAGCTGAACCAGGACTGTGTGGAAGTGCTTTGCCCAGATTTCATTAAAGGAGTGATAACATATCAGTAAAAACAGCAACGCTGTTGATTACAACTTTTATATACTGTATATAAATTAAAAAAGAGATCTACATACTGAGTCACCAACCTCCAGTTTGGTGCTTGATAGAACCAAAATCTCCAACTGTGGGAATGAACTTTTAATCTGATTATTTTAATCAGTATAAGTGGAGTTTAGAGCTGGCGGCAAAACCAGTTAATTCACCATTCATCCATTTTACCTACAGCGAAACAGACACATCTTTTTTTTTTTCTTTAATCAACCTTGGAGACCCATTTAGGTCTTCTTTCTTTGAAAGTTCTTGTTGAATTAGTAGCAGAAACAGTGTTAAATGTTGCTTTACATGTTTTTATCTTTAGATTATAAACAATATAGAGAATCTATTGGGTTTTTATTATTATTTTTATTATAAAGATGGTTGATCTCTTCACATTTTCAGCAATCATGTGGTTGATGTGATACGACTCATACGACTTATTTCCAGGCAAATATCTGAATTTTACTCAAACAGATGTTCAACAGTTATTAGAGTGTACATCTTCATCTAAAAGTCTTTACTAATATTTGTGCCTTTCTTTTTCCTCCAGATGAGATCATGCAGATGGATACGAGTCCTCTCCGTGCTGCTGACATTATCCCTGACCTCAAAAAGCAGTTTGCCTTCCTTTCAGGTGACTATATCAAATTTGATTCCCATCTGTTTACTTGCAGTGATCTGTATCATTTGTATTAGAAATTTTCAACTTGATATTTGCATACTTCATCTGAACTGTTTTCTCTGGACAGTTACCATTTGCCATTCAAATGTCATACCTATCCTTTTCCTCTTCACTGCCTTCCCACCTATTGCTCCAAACACATGCTGGCTTGTTGCAACTGTTAACTGAACTATGTTTCACATAAATGCCTCTACGTCTCCACTTTCTGATCAACATTGTGTTTCATGCAGCTGTTATATCCATTTCTACAGTAATATAGAAGCTGTCTTCTCTGTGTGGTGACCTTGTGCCTGCAGCAGTGTCGGGAACCATTTTGCAGACAAAGATCCAAGCAGACGTTGAAACCATGACCGTGCACTTGCTGTTGCTATAGCGATGAGAGAAGAAAAGCCAGACAGATTGATATTCCAGGCACATGCGCTGACTGAGCAGCTGTTCCACACAGGGAGGGGGATTGTGTGTGTTTGCTCGTACTGTCTGTGTGAAAGAGGAGATACTGTTGGCATCAACAGCCATCATTGTGTGCAAACACAGCAGCATCTCTCGATTTCACTTTAGTTTTTTTTTTTTTACTTTCCATCTTGACTTGTGCACTTGTATTAATAATTAACCCGTACTGTATTTCTCAACCAGTTAGTAAGTTAGTGCAGTATTTGAAATTTATTTTATTTGCAATTCTCTTTCAAATCAAAGTGCAGGGTGGGTTGCCGCATTAAATTATTCATATAAATTATGCCAAGCACCCCAATACACCAATCAGTAATTAACAGTACAGCATTTAAATTATGAGCTTATTGGCCCCAATTATTAAAATCTAATTAAATCATTCCCACACAATCTTTTTTTAAAAATGCACAGAAGCCAAATTTTCAAGTGTTTCCCATCTAATGGATCACTAAACATGTTATTGTTGTCATGAATTTCATATTTATGTGCTTCTCGGTTAATTATTTATCATGGCTATGTCTGCACACCCTCCTCTGATCTCAGTATGGCTCTGCCATCACTGCCCCCATGTGGCTACAATGTCCTCTTTCTTCCTTTATTTCCAAGGAGTTTTTCGGTAGCATTGGTTTGTCTGTCTGTCTGTCTGTCAGCAACTTGACGGAAAAAGTACTGGATGGATTGACCTGAAATTTTCACCAGTCATGTGCCTCAGCCCAAGGGCGAACCTTCTGGATCCAGGAATTTTTTGAAGGATTCTTTATCATTGCGAGAGCTGCTTGGTGGAGGTCTGCGCCCTCCGAGTGCTTTTCTAGTTCCATCTGTAACCAAACAAAAAGCATTTTCTCTTACGGACTAATAATCTGCAGCCTCACAGTCAACTCAAAAAAGCCATGACAAGTACTGATATTATCAGTCTCTTTGCTTCATGGTATCTATCATCATTACATTTAAAGCATTCCTTAATGGGAAAGCTTCAGCTTTTCTTTCTCTTTCTTTAGGAGGTAGAGGAGATAATGGCAGCCCCGTCATTGTGTTCCCAGAATTCCCTGCTTTTGGGGAGATCACGGACAGAGAGTTCCACAACGTGCTGACCTACCTGACAAGTGTGCCAAGGTAAGTCCGTTGTGGACTGGTTGTCTCACATGCAAACACACGCACACAGTCATCTGAGACTGTGTTCACCTTCATTTCTTGTGTAGCATCCAGTTTTTCATTTCTGTCCTTGTTTGTTCATCCTCCCAGTATCATGATCATCTTGTCCTCTCGGTTTAATTGGAATTTTTTGAGTCGGCAGATAAAGTGTGAGAGCCACAATCGCTCATGTTCAAAGTAATACAGGTGGAGTGAACTGAAAACAGAGGAATGTAGGAAGTGTGTTATTAAAGTAAAACATTCAATGGAGAATCTTTGTAAATGCACTCCACCAGTAGGTGGCAGTGGATACTTAATCACAGCATCACTTCATATTTGATAAGTGGGTATATTTTTCTTTGGCAAGACAAAAGGGTAAATTAATATGAAATATATGAACAAGAGTTTTTCAGTCTGCTGTAGATCTTGCACGATCAACCACATGAGACATGAAAGGATAGAGAAAGGTGAAATGCATTTCTTTTTACCCTCAAATGTCTGCCCACACCATCATCACCTTTCACTCTTTTAATGTTGATTTATATGTTTTTATTTACAGTTTTATTTACAGTAGATCTTACCGTTTTGTTCTAACTTTCTTTTTTGTTGGTCTTGCCCTTCTTTCATCCTGACGAAATGTGCAAAAATAGAAACTGCAGTGTCTGACTGGCTCAAGCTGAATAATGCATACAGACAACTAAGCAGAGCTATGCATGGAGAAAAAGAAAACGTGTTCGACTCACAGAAACACTTGCTCACACATTTAAGTATTTGTTTTAAGACATGCAATTAATTGTGTTAATGTAGTTTTCTTCATGCTTTTGTTGTTTGTTTTGTTGCTTTAATTCCTTTATTTAGAAAAAATACAAAATCTTCTTTTTATATTGGAGACTGTAAGTTATTCTTTGGGCATCTAATGTAAATTCATCTACTTTCAGAGAGTCTGTAGACCCCTGTCAGTTTTCTACAGGAGGTCCATTCATAAGCATGAATGTTGAGGCTCAAGCTGTTATAAATTCACGAACAGATGGCTAGAGTTACCTGAGGGACAGACACCCCCAACAGGCCAAACAAAGTCCAGGAGCAGATGTTCTACATCTGTATATTATGACCTTTTACAGTTTATGTTCATTGTAAAACAGTGTGTTTGGATCAGCATTAACTGCTGAACTAATTCCTTTTGTTGACTGTCTGTTACCTGTGCTACAGCTTCCTGTGTAAAGCACAAAACTAATATTCCATATCCTTTTAAAATCCTGGTTTAGTTTGAAAGGAGCAAATCACATTGATTTAACATTAATTCATCATTTTTCCTCAGAGTATTTTTTGTTTCATTCATTGATAATATTAAATCAGTCTGACTTGTAAGTGCCATATTAAGTCATAGGCTACTTTTCATTTGTAGTTTCTGGCAAGTTGATAGTACATAACAAAACTACGAGCATATTACCTTGGACATAATCCTAAAGGACAAGTTATTTTGTTTAATTGTCCTATTTATCAGAGGAGCCAAACCTTGAAAAAACTAACATGTATATTTAAGCATGTTTTCTCACATTTTTAAAAAATCTGTTTTTAGTCAAAATTTTTATTCAGTATGGGAGAAAATGATGACAAAGTTGTCAATCTATTGTTATACTTAAATACTTTATAGTCATATACTAGAAATAGTTTTCTCCCAGGTATTGCTGGGTCAGAAACCCCTAAAACATCGATACAATTTTAATATTAACACAACTAGTCAAAGATGTTCACCATTGCTTCTTACAGTTTTTCTGAAGCTTGCTTCTTATTTTTTGCATGTAGATGCATGATCATGTCATTAAAGTTCATCTACTGTAACACTTCACAAGAAGTGGACAAACTTTAAAAAGTATTAACATAAAAACTTAAAGTAGAGGGCCCGACATACAACCTTGAGGCATGCCGACCTGATTAACAACCTTAAGTTTTGTGATCTTTTATGTGAGCACATTAATTTATATTTGATATAATTTCATGTTCGGTTGCATCTGATGGTAAATGAACTTGAATAATTTGGCAATTAAGACCTTTATAATTGATTGTATTAAAAGCTTAGCCCCTGCTACACCACCTGTACCCAGTTTAGCCTTGTTTTTAAAAAGAAAACTATGTGTAGTGTCAGAGGAGGGATTTTGAAGCCCAAATTGCTTGCTTAAAGGTGGGTGTTCAAGTGGAGTTATTATCTATTAAGAGATTGACTTTTTGGATTGGAACTATGGGGTGTCTATTTACTAAGAACAATGTGTTCACCAGATTTTAACACTTTCAACTGGGGGTTTCCAAACATTGGTCTGTTATTGACCACTTGATTTTTTTTATTTTATTTTTTGACTGGGGTAAGTTGTTCCTTGTTGTTCCATATTGTGTCCAACTGTCAAGGCATGTATCTACGGTACTAACAGTCTTAGGAAATGTTAATTGTGTCCTTATGATCGCTCCACCTTTTTTTAATATCCCATGGTTTTAATGGGTCAACATTGGGCTCAGATTTACCCCCTAGACCAGAGGTGTCAAACTCATTTTAGTGCAGGGGCCACATATGGCCCGATTTCATCTTAAGTGGGCCGGACCAAAAAAAATATCAGACAACAACCTATGAATACCAAAAACTACAAATGTTTCCCTTTATTTTTCAAGATGTTTAAATTTATTGATGAACATAAGTGGTTTCAAGAACCACTTATGTTCATCAAGAACCACAAGAATATTTTGCCTCATTTGATTGTATTTTATGTATTAATTTCAGTCAACATTTTATTGTATACTGTATATGATAAAATATTCATATACATTTTAATAAAAACTCATATAAATATGAATTTATAAAATTAATTTTCCCTTAAAACTTCCCAAATATTGAATATTTTTAATATATGGATTTTTTTTTTAAACTTTTATTATAATCATTATTATCAACTCATTCAAATACAACACTATGTTAATTGTAAATTACAGATCACAATGGATCTAAAAAATCACCTACTGTAATATTGAATTACAGGTATCTGGAACTAAAAAATACAGTATTTCACATTATGATCGGGGGCTTTTTAAGAGGAATAAGATTTCCAAATGTGTGAAGTAATACTGACCTCATAATATAAACTGTGTGGTCAGATCTGTAAAGTATTACTGAAATACTTCATATTTAGATATTTAAAAAGATTCAAAGCTCTGGTGGACCAATTACAGTAGAAACTAGAATATATAATAAATAAATAATTCACCTTGTGGGCCAGACTGGACCCTCTGGCTGGTGGGTTTTGGCCCCCGGGCCTTATGTTTGACACCCCTGCCCTAGACCAATACTTTTTTTGTCCACGATAAACCACCTACCAGAGTGATCAGAAGAAGGGTGACTAGTCCTTCTGTCCTACCACAACAGCTTCACTGTTGTATGATGTGTGGAGGGTCCGGGCTGCGAGAATATCAGCAGTCATGAGCTTTCCAAGGACAAGCTGGGACTTTATTTAGTTGGATGCATCATTTCTGTACTGTTAGGTAACAGAAGAAGAAATGAGGACAGAGAGAGAGCTCAATCTGAAAAGTTTTTAAGTAAAGTAAACAGACCCTGTATACCACAGCCTGCCCCCAAACAAGGATTGATCTGACTGGTTTTTGCTAATGGGAGACATTTGGATATCTGGTCAGAAATGACATGCATTCTGTCATTAGGATGCATATTCATTTTTCTGCTCAGCACCATAAAAGAAGAGAGGGTGCAGCAGAATCTGTTGCTTAGTCTGCATCTGCATTCATGCAGCAAATTTCTTCCATCACTACACTGCCATTAGACATTACGTTTTTACAGCTCAACACACAGCTTAAGGTCCTTCTGCACACTTTCTCCTGAGAAATCTAATTATGATGAGACTTCAAGCATGTGCATCCGCGACATGATCAATTTCAATTTCTATAAATGTTTATATTTATGATGTAGTATGCTCTTTTGTTGCGAGCATGGGTTCTCTCCAGATGCTCCAGCTTCCTCCCACAGTCCAAAAACACACATGTTGGATTAAATGATTGCTTAAAATTGAGAGCAAGCATGAATAGTTGTTTGTTTTATGTTGGACTGGTGGCCTGCCCCGGGTCTACCCTGCTTCTCGCCTGGTAGCAGCTGGGATATGCTTCATCCCTCCTCTGACCCTGATGTGGAGGAAAGTTTGTGAAAAAATGTGTAATATGTTTTACAGTGTGACAGTCTGCAACGCAACATAACAGTGAGTCAAAACTATCTGATTAAAATCATATTGTTAAATTCTACATAGTCATTAGGTTTTCCAAGGATTAAATTCGAGGATGTCTACTTTTATCAACATTGATATTTTGAAAGTGACAGAGTAAACATGGCAGTCGAATACAGAGATTACACCCTAATATAAACTAAACTAAAAGAACAGAAAAGCGATGCTGTAAAAACAGCAATTTGCCAATGCACAGTTTGTGTCGTATTTTATGGCAATGTAAAGGGCTATTTTCTTTGTTTTTCTTCTCAACCTCTGGCACTGCATGTTCAGCAACGCCCCCCCCCCCCCCCCCCCCCCCCTCCTCCTCCTCCACCTCAGCTGTTGTAAATGTCTTGGAGGTAAAGCTTTTGTTCGCTCCACCCCCTCCTCCTTGTCCTCAGCAGCTGAAATGTAAAGCAGTTTGTGCTTTTAAAGCCCATGAGTCTCTGCAAATTACTGAGTTGAGACTTAAGAGTTAGAATAACATGCACAGCGGAAAGATAAATTGGAAATTAAAGACCAAAATGAAAATTAGATAAACATAAAAGGAGGATTGCCTCAAGAAATGCAAATGTCACAGTGATGGAGCATACAGAGGCATTTAGAAACAACTGAATGCTTACAGTTGCTCCTCTTCTGCTCCTCTGACAGGCTACTGGAGCTGCCTGTTACTTTGCAACCATATTTTGATTGGCTCACATCCCAGCAGCTACCAGTCTCTCATTGGATAGTTTAAAGATGCAGGGCAGGGAGTGAAGATGCTGGAATCTGTTATGGTCTGGTTCTTTCTGCTTTAAACACAGCAAGCTAGGATCGACTCTCTTGTACTGTTTTGCATTCATGGACTGTTTTTTGTTTGCTTCTTTTTTAAATTCTGTTACCATTTCTGTGCAGTTTATAGTTACTAAGCTTTGGATATGAAAAAATATATAACTGCTGGAGGATTGATGGGATATTTTTCCATGTAAGGTAATGACTGTGCAGACGTGCTTGTGTTCACCTGTGTTGTAGGTGCATCATGTGTGAAGGTTAGTGTGGGAGAGTCTGCTGGTGACAAGCAGATGCAGTTGCCCTCCTCTGTTGTGGAACTGTAGGATAGCAGGGGATGGGGGTCACAGGGAGAGAAATGAGTGCGTAAGGCTGATGGCCAAGAAATCTGGAGGAGCTTCACAGCATCTCACTTTATGGAGTGCACCAGCTGTCCAAGAAGATAAGAGGCAGAATAACAAAGCAGCAAGCTGTGAAAAGGCATTTGGCTTCCATCTGTGTCGCCAAGGACTTTTTGGGCTCCTTTGTTTACATGGACTCCCCAGGTTTCTTTTCTGTGTGGACTTATGTCAAAATCGATGAGATCTCTTGACCATTCACTGAGCTCTTAGATTCCTCACCCCTAAAATTTAAAGGGTGGCACAATGACTACATATTTGGTTTGTGCTGAATATGTTTCTTCATTTTGTGTTTCAGCTTGTCATCAACAGACGTGGGTTTCATCCTGGTCATCGATCGTAGGCAAGACCGATGGGCGGCTGTCAAGGGGACGCTACTTCGTATTGCTGTAAGTTTGTGCTTGCAGATCATTCTGTCTGAATTTTGTATTAATGTTTGTAAGAGAGATTTAATAACCTGTTTTAGTGAGAAACGCTGGCCTTTCATACTTATCACATGGGAGGAAGAGGCTTGTTAGACCCTAGAGACAAACCAACACAATCCCACCCTTTTTTGTTCTTTCTATATCCTGAACAAGGCATTTGGAACAAAAATTTGTAATACTGCTCATGTCTGCAGAGGTTCTTTATTGGCCGACTGCATCTTGCCCAGAAATTTGAAATTGTTTGAATTATGCTTGAAGACTATACATGCATCTGGATCTTTCTCCGATTAAAACTGCAACAAAAAACAAAACAGACTGGATACGTAATGAGATGAGAACAATACAAATGGTTGTTTTGAAGAAAAACTGCATAAAAATCGCTCTTATTCACATCTCCTCAATGCTTCAGTCTAAGAGAACCTTGGACTGATAAGTCTGTTGACATGATGCAATGTGTGCATTTACTTTTCAACTGTGAAGCAATGCTTTCTATTTTTCCCTTTGTTTTGTGAGCCTTTTATTTTTGTTTGTCTCTTATCTGTTCTATACCTGTATATAATTTACCAATTACTCGTTTGAAATGCACATCTATCAACATTTTCAAGATACACAATCCATACAGGGTTTAAAAGATTTTATGTTTAAATAGAACTGACGCAACAAACTCAAATTATAAAAACAAATACAGTAGAATGATTTCCCAGTTAGTTTGCTTAAGTAAGCTCAACTATGATTTAGCTCTCCTTTCACTCATCACTCCAAATAGAAACAGACGACCACATCCTTAAATGTTTTCCCATCGCATCACATCTTACCATGTGCTTCCATAGCTTTGAAAAGTATAAAAACAGATTGTTTATATTCATACTTTCATTAGATATCCAACTCATGTCTGTTTCAGATTTAGTTATGGCCTCTCTCTTAGAGATCGAGTAAACAAAATCAGTTTTGACGATGACCCTCTTAAAATGGGTAATGAAGGACTCCCGTGCTGTTTCAGGAGACAGCCTGCTAACCTTTTCTGCAGTGTAACCAGCTGTTAATTGCTCCAGCAGGTTAAAGGAAAATTTGTCATGTTGTATGCTTTCTGTCTTCTTTTAGGCAAATAAGTCCATGTCCCATCACTTCTTTCATTACCATGTTTAGAAAAGACATGAAGGGACAACCTTTGATGTGAGAAAGAGAACTGACATCTCTTATTCATTCAGAGGAAGATGATGTAGTGCAGAGCATCTTCTTTGCTTGGTTCAGTTGTTCAAAGGTTTTTTCCTTCTTTTTGGGGGGCTGGACAATGGGTCACGGAGTCTGCACAGTTATCTGTGTTTCATGCTGTCTGTGGGGGGTGATGAAGTGCTGGCAGGGCTCCATGTGGTGTGTGTGTGTGTGTGTGTGTGTGTGTGTGTGTGTGTGGTTGGGGGGGTCACTTTCTATCTGTACTACTCTTTTAAGCTAAAACAATGGACTGTGGATGCACCCCCTGGTCCGTACTCGGATAGAAAGCAACCATGTTACTGTTTCCTGATAATTCACTTTGGCCTTTACCTCCCAGTGTAGCTTTGAGACATTATTGTTGTTATTGTTGCAAATTAAATATTAGAATAATTGTAAGGGCCAGTTTTATTCATACATCATACACATGAAATAGCTTTTAGTGCTTAGCGAATTCTCACAAGTAAATCATAAGCTATAAATTTAAATAATTAATAAAGATTAAGTTTAGTTACAAATTTACAAAAAGATTAAATGTCTTGGAGGCAGAATCAGCCATATTTCACCAACCTTATCCAGACACTTCAGAGACTCACTCAGTCATTTAAAATTAAATTAGGCTTTATTAATCCCTCAAGCTAGACTTTTTTACAGGTTGACAGGCATTAATAGAGGGCATTCAACCAACCCTGCAATAATGTCCTGCTTGAAGTGATTCAGCCAGTCTACTGAACACATGATTAAAGCTGTTTGTAGCAGACAGTGAGTACAGTACATGTGAGGATGTGTCGGTCTGTAAATGAGCTAATAATCCTCCTTCTACTGACAGTGTTTTAGGTAACTATGTCTGAATATGTGAGTTTATTTATTCATATTTTGAGGTATGACTATGAATCATTGTGCTTTCAAGGAAAGCTGCAGATTGCAGTGCAAAGCTGAGTTGGATGTGATAAGCCAGAAAGTGTTCAGAGACTGGCCTTAATTGAGTCTCCAGTCATACTGTTCATTCAGCTGGCTCTTTGAGGCTTCTGTGGGTCTGTCTGCCCTTGACAAAGAACAAAGAACAAGTAGACCATGATTATGAGAGGCAGCAGCCACAGATCCAAGCAGCATGGTTGAATGGTTAGAGGCTGAATTATGCTTTCAGAGGGAAAGACTCTACACATTCTGTAGTTTTACTGTAAATAAGATCTGTAGACACTGTAGTCGCAATGTTCCAAAATCTTTTCTTTTTGAAATGTAACTTTTTGGACATTAATGTATAATTAAAAAAATCAGTTATGGTGGTTGTTGGTAAAAAAAAAAAAAAGTCCTGCAGATTTCTTAGCTTGTTCTGATGTTAAAGCACAATGTTGCCTAATTCGTTAATCATACATTCACTGACACTTACAGTAGCTTTCCCAGCACCCACTACCATGATTTAAAAACATCTGCATGTTCCACAGATTGTAGCTTTCATCCATCCAGATGGCGAATGACCATTTTTAGCACAGTTATCTTCTGTCTTCCAGCAGGTCAGCAAAGAAAAACACTGAGTTGATTTATTAATGCCATTAACAGTGCTTTTCCCAAGGGGTTTATATTAACAATGCATTTACCATCACTTCTGCTTACACCAGCATTCCTCTACTCACATGGGTTGGAGGACCAATCAGGCAAACCATCCATTAAGGTCATTAGCTAATTAAAGCTGCATTAACAATCATACCACTTCAGGAGGGAAATGAGTGTCTCCTCTCGACCATCACCCAACTGTATCCACAGCAGTCTGTCAGTGGGTGTCAGTCATGACATTTTAATTGGCACTTTATTCATTTTGCTGGCCGAGCTGAGCCTGTGGTGGGAAAATGCCTTCATGAATATGAAGATTTATGTGGATATGCAGCCCAACAGTTTTGCTCGGTGAGATTTTTTTTTTTTTTTTTTGGGGGGGGGGTCTTATGCAGAGTTTGATAAAAGATGCATCAAAAAGGTCAAGTCAGGGGGGTCTTGTCTTTTTTGTTTGTTTTTTTTTGTTTGTTTGTTTTTTTGACAGTTCAAATCCTAAAATGTCAAATCAGGAGCAAAATCATGTTGACACAAAAAGCAAAGTAACAAAAATATTTAATGATGAGATGGTGTGAAAAAGATTTCTTGATTTAGAAAAGAAGAAAAAAAAAAGCAGATCTACAAATGCATCCAAAATTAAACTTGAATTCGACAGTGCCAGCTCAGTAAAATACAGGGCCTGATTGATTTGCTTGCACATCTGTGAAGAGGCTTCCTGCCTTATTATTTATTCCAAAGCTATTCCAGGACATAGATTGATGTCACTCCTAGATTTTTCTTCTTTCTTTTCCTGTGTTTGAGTACAAATTCTCAAACAGGGGACAGAAGGAAGGAATAATTCATAAGATATGTTGTCTGCCAGCAGAGAGAACTGTTTCTGAAGACTCCTGTATAATTTGGAGAGGGTGGAGGAACCTGTTGGCTTTGTTACATAAGTGACAGTGTAGTCTTCATCTGCATTCAAATTTCAGGGCTCCTTCCCCGCAAACCTCCAGCTGGTTCTGGTTCTAAGGCCCACCACCCTCCTGCAACGCACACTCTCAGACATCCTCTTCAAGTTCAACAAGGATGAGTTCAAGATGAAGGTGCCGGTGAGTATAAGTGACTTGTCTTCCTCACATTCCACAGAATCCAGTCCACCTTATTTGTAAAGCACATTTAAGTCAGAACATGTCTGCAAAGCGCTGCACATACAAATGACCAAGCATTTGTATGTGCTGAATTATACTTTCAGAGGGAAAGACTCTACACATTCTGTAGTGTCTTGTAGTGTCAAGCAATAAAAATAAAATAAACAATAAGATAAGATGAGAAAAACAAGTGTTGCATATAAATGAGCAATAATTATTTATAATCAATTGACGTGTGTGTAATGGGTTTCTCAGGTGATTATGCTGAGTTCGGTAACGGAATTGCACTCCTACATCGATCGCACCCAGCTGACACAGGAACTTGGGGGAACACAGGACTACTGCCATGAGAAGTGGATCTCACACCGTACGGTATGAACCTGCTGTTATTTGACTTACAGAAAAAGAGGTTTTAACATTAAATTCTCAAAAAGTAAGAGACAATTGCAATTAAAATAAGCTTGACTTTTAATAGCCATCATTCAGATGGGATTTATGAATTGCATCTTTAAAGCATGAAAAGTAACCAAAAAAGTGTGATTTTGCTTTTTGATGAGCCGGCATGTTGAAAATCTATTGGTGTTGTTTTCTTCAGGCTATTGAAGGCTTTGCGTTGATGGTTAAGAGAACAGCACAGACCCTGCAGTTATTTGGGACTGAACTGGCAGAAACTGAACTCCCAAATGAAATCCAGGCCACAACTATCCTGCTGAGCACACACACCAACAAAAGAGACAAAATGAAGGTAAACCTTTGAATCTAACCGCATAGTGTTCAGTTTTATTTCTTCTTTTGAAATATACTATACATTTGTGATCTTAATGGGTTTTAAATGTTGTCCCACATGTCTGCATGCATCTGTAGGAGGACATACTGGTGGCGCTGGGTCAGGGCAGCATGCTGCTGGAGAGCATCAATGAGCCTGTGATGCGAGACCCTGACCACAACATGAACCAGGATGAACTGGAGAATTTAGCAACAGTTCAAAGGTTAGAGCCATGAATGATGGAAAAACTGAAGAGTCAACACTACAAACTAAGAGTTACTGCTGTAAAAGGTCCAAATATAAAAACTGAAGAGCATATCTTTAATTTTTTATCTTATAGTAAATTGTTGTAAGTTGTCATTTCAAACATTTATCAAGCAAAGTGATTATGAATTTTTGGTAATATAGGAGATAAGATTCCTTTTTTTTATCAAATAAATGCAAGATATTATTTGAGGAAGAGAGGGAAAGTAAAGTGACAAAGCAAGAGATAATACATCAGACTGCCTTTTCCTGGCTAGAGAGAACTCAGAGATGAAACAAGTTGCTAGATGGATGCTGACAAAGCCCTCACTAGAGAGCACCACAGTGAGAAAATCTTCCAGAAGTGGGGCTTAAACAGGGATTGTTATTTACTAAGAACCACAAAAACCAAACATGCCCACTAAGTAGCAGCTCATAAAGAAACCCCAGTGAAAATTTGTCTCATTTATAATGCATTCAACTTTAAATGGAACCAAGTTGACCATCATGCTTGATGAAGGAGGGCTTGAGTAAGTTGTTGAGACCATAAACTACATTAGAAGTTGCCCCCTGGTGGCCACCAGATATTAAGGCACTCCTGCACTGGTTTTTTCAGTCGCTAGGGCTTAAATATTTTATGATGAGATGGGAGACAAAAAAAAAGAGGTGTCAGAACGGTTGTGCAAATGCATGTCACCTTTCTAGCTGTTCCTTTTCACATTATAAAATGACAAAAGTTGACCAAAGTGGTTGACAAAAGAGAAGAAGAGTATAAAATTCCCATAAAAAGGCTCTGACTTTATTTAAAAAAAGAGGCAAAAAACCAAATAAGACATAATAAAAGCTGGATAATTAAGTCAGAAAAAACAAACATCTAAGAAATATTTATTGTCCAAAAGAAATTAGTAATGAGCACAAACAGTAGTGATATAAACATGAACTGAAATGTAAAGCTGGACATTTGTTCCAGGCTTGGCTGTCTGGTCCCTCGTGGCTATGCGACAAATTCTAGTTGTCAAGGCATCATGTGCTGTCAGCAGGCATAAACATGCACACATACAAACAGAGAAAAACAAGAAAATCAAAGTTCCTCCATCAGCATCCCCATCCCGGTTCCTGTTTGACTCATTTTACCCTCATCATCTTTTTTTCTTCTCATTTGGCTGTAATGTCAGGCTGCTGTCTCAGCTGGATGAGACGGAGAGGGCTTTCGATGAGTTCTGGGTGAGGCATCAGACCAAACTGGAGCAGTGTCTCCAACTGCGCCACTTTGAACATAACTACAAAGAGGTGAGCTGGAGTCAGTTAACACAACTGAAATGTGACTTACAACGCTCCAGTCAACATGATCCCTTTTAAACTTGAAAACTGAATGTGATGTTTCTTCTGCAGATCAGGGCTCTGTTGGATCAGGTGTCTGAGAAACTTGCAACCTTCTCTGAAGTCGGGATCAGCCCAGCCCATGCTGACCATATTTTCTCTGAACTCACCACCTATGAGGAAAGAGTCTGTGTAAGTCACACCTGTGACCCGACCCCTATAATTAAGGCTTCCTCTATGCACCACGTGGCAAATAATACTTTAATCACATGGTTTGGTTAAATTCTCAGCTTTGATTGTAGTTGGATAACATTTCTTTTTTTACTTTGCTAAAAGAAACACTGCCGGTTTACATTTTATAAAAATGTGTTTTCTTTTCGCAGCATCAGATTTAGACTTTATACTCTGTACAATTTTTTTCATAGTGGTAAAAATCACAGCCAACTTTGGAAACCAACAAGTTACAGAATTCATACTGGTGTCAATAATTTCTTGAAAAGGAAAAGCTTAAATAACTAAACTCTCTTTTCACTTGGGTCCTCAGGAGATTCTGGACAGAGCTTTGGCCTTGTGTCGTGAGGGTGATGAACTTATCCAGAACTCTCACTATGCCGAAGACTCCATTCAGCCCAAATGCAGCGAACTCAGAGAAATCAGTGAGAATGTGAGCAGCAATCTGAGATCCAAAAAAGACCACCTGCTCAAAGCCATGGAGCTGCACCACCGGTTGGAGAGGGTGAGAAGACAACAAATACAAGCACCTCCATCATAACTGCCTTATCTTGTTCATAAATTCAAACTTTCTTGTCCGGCTGTTGTCCTCCTCAGGCATCCCGATGGGTTGATGAAGGAATTTATCTGCTGGCATCTCAGCCAGTAGACAAGTGTCAATCACATGAAGGGGCAGAGTTGGCTCTCCAGGAGCTGGAGCGTTACCTGGACAACGCAAGCCAGAACCAACTGACTGACCTCAGCACCATCTGGAAGGAGTATGAGGCTGTGCTGAACCAGCAGCTCAGGGTGAGTAAACCAGCATGTAAGAAGAGCACGTGCTGTATTTAAACATCACTCTGCTGCTCGCAGATGGATTATAATAACTTGATGCAGTTATGGTAAACACAAATGAGCAGCTGCCGTCTGACTAGATTATTGTCATGTGTCAAACATCAGAATAGCATTAGGTCTCATATTAGTGTTACTGCTGTATTGATGCTAACACACGAAACATGAAACGCTTAAACAAGCACCAGTTATTGATGACACTCCTCCGATGGCTTCCTGTGTGTTAGGACCAAGTGGAGAAAGTTTACCAGAAGCAGGCCTCCATGCAGGAGATGTTTGACAAGAGGAGGGTCAGCCTCAAGAAGCTAGCAGCCAAACAAACCAGGCCCGTGCAGCCAGTAGCCCCAAGACCTGAAGCCTTCATCAAATCACCTCTCAGCTCACCTGGTGAGTCTTCAAATAGCAATTTTCTAAACATTTGTGCGCTTAAACTTTTGAAGGTCTCAAATGCTGTTTAAGCTATGTGTATTACTAATATAATTTCTCAACTTTTATGTAGATTTCTCATGGCAATTAAGTCACATTTCTAATATTTGAATAGGAAAAGTCTCAGAACTAAATTTATCAAAAGTATTTACAAACAGATTTCATTTCATATTTGTTGCTGATATGTGCTTAATTCAATTTCTAATTTTCAACTATTTTAAAGAGCTTTAGCAGAAAACCTTTTACAAGTCGGTATATCAAATGTTAAATAAACAAAAAATAGGTTTATTATAATTATAATTTATTAATTATTTAATTCAATCCAAGCCAATCCAATTTATTTATAAAGCACATTTAATTCAGAACATGTCTCCAAAGTGCTGCACATAAAAAGATACTGAGGAAAAAGAAAGTAAATAAAATAACAGGAAAAAAAAGTGTTGCTTTTAATTGCATGAAAAAATGTCATTATATTCCAGATTCACCATATTCCATGTATATTGTTAACAGAAAAGGTCACATTTTGTTAATTTCAATTTAAAAAAAAAAAAAAAAATGTATATTTTCTGTAATTAAAAGAAATTGATTAAATCTTAACCCTTGTTATAAAATCTGCATTTTACCTCAGATACTATGAATAGCTGAGAATCAGCTAAAACTTGCGTTGCCTGATAGTAAGTGAAAAGATAAAAATTTTTACAGAACTTTCAAATTATTTGTCTCTTCCACAGCACACCGATCGAAGCAGGAGAAAAACTGCTCGGACTCCAATGACAGCTGTGAAAAAGTAACTTTCCTGGTTTTGTTTATGTCTGCATCCTGTCACACAAGTTTATCTAAAGTTTAAAATGCCTATAGCTTATAAAAGTGATCACACTTTGTTTTTCCTCCTGCAGGGCAACGGGCAACTGCAGAACGGAGATGGTAACAGCAGACATGCGTCTCTGTCGGAGGAGGAGGAGAACCTGGCAGTGCTCAGGCGGTGAGGGATCAGCAGTAACTCTTTCATTTGTAATCAAATTACGCAGCAGATGGACTGTGTGAAAATGGTTATCTCATTACGTTCAGCGCTGCGTTTATACCTTTTCTGAGTACGCTGAATCCTTCATTTGATCTCTGTTTTTATGTGTCCTGTCTGCAGGCATGTCATGAATGAGCTTCTGGAAACTGAGAGAGCCTATGTGGAGGAGCTGCTCTGTGTACTGCAGGTGTTTATTCAGTCCACAGAAGGTTTTCTGGACTGAGCGTTTTCGCTGTGCCATTGATGTCTTGCTTTATTTTTGTTTCAATTATAGGGATATGCCTCTGAGATGGATAATCCAGCGATGTCTCACCTCATCCCAGCACCTTTGCAGAACAAAAAGGAGGTTCTGTTTGGCAACATGCCAGAAATTTACCACTTTCACAAAAGGTGACTGAGCGCCACCTGGCTGTCATGGCACATCATGGCAGTTGAATACTTACCCCAGTGATTCTGTTTCATCTAAACTCTAAACAGTAAAATTATCATTTGTTTTCCCCAGAACCTTTTTGAGGGAGTTGGAACAGTACACTGACTGCCCTGAGCTGGTTGGACGATGCTTTTTAGAGAGGGTGAGTCATAATGCTGCTGGCAAACACTGTGACAAGCAGCTTTCTGAAATACTAACTTCTTTTCCTGCTCTCTTCAGATGACAGATCTGCAGATCTATGAGAAGTACTGTCACAACAAACCACGCTCAGAAAGCCTTTGGAGGCAGTGCTCAGACTGCGCCTTCTTCCAGGTGAACTATAATCTGCTTCCAAATGAGCAAACAATCATCACATTTATTCAGCTTCAAGTTTTATTTGATCCTCTTTTACATTTTCTAATTTGATCAGGAGTGTCAGAAAAAGCTGGAACATAAGCTGGGTTTAGATTCTTATCTGCTGAAACCAGTGCAAAGGATTACCAAATATCAGCTGCTACTGAAGGTATAAATGAATCTGTTGGCTACAAATCAACTTAACTCTTCTTAGCGGGATCTTTTTTTGTGTCATTACTATGAGCTGCTTGATGTTTCTGACTGCAGGAGATGCTGAAGTACAGTAAGAGTTGTGATGGAGCTGAAGACCTGCAGGATGCATTGACCTCCATCCTGGGCATTCTCAAGGCTGTCAATGACTCCATGCACCTCATTGCAATTACAGGATATGAGGTGAGACTGAAAAGAGACCGTAGGCTAACCAGTCTAAGAACAGATTACTTAAAGACTTACTGTAAATGTAGCATTTAGCAATGACTGGATGTGTCTGCACTGAATAAGAGTGAAAGCATGTATACACAGATTGTTTGCATTTCCTTTGCTATCATTTTCTTGATATTACATGTTTTCATAATGCTATTGAAATGAAAGTTGGGATGTGATTAAACTGTAGATTTTCAGCTCAAATTGAGAAACGTTAACAAAATTATCAACTTTAGGAAGATTTGCTTTACTTCACTGTACAGCCTACGAGTTCAAAAGTCACTTTACGATCGACCGATAAATTGTTTGAAGGTCAGATGAGGCCTCTTTTTGCATTATTATCTAACAAATGAAGCACAAAGATCTGGGACTAGATGTTTAACATTGTGTTTAGTTTCTAAACTAAAACTGTGTTTATGTATTTAGGCAGAAATGTGTATTTGTGCTCTTTTTGACAGATTTATAAAGCTCTTCTTTTATAAATCTGTGATTGTGGCACCATGAGCACTGCACAAACCCTTTTTAAGTTTCCTAATTTGTCATGCAAGCACCACTATAAAGGAAACTAGTGAATAGAAATCAGCAGCAGGGCCTTAACAGAGGTCCACGCTTTAAAAAGATCTATATATTAAAATGTCAGCAGATTATAAATAGGGGGGGGGGGGGGGGGGGGGGGCTTGTGCATCGTTCTCAGGTTAATCCACAACGTTTGCTCAAATATAATCAAGAGGGGCACAGATGTACAGATGAAACATGGTGTGGTTTCTGTTACTGCCCCCAGAAGCAGAAGTGTATGAGACACCAGCAAAGAAGAATAATCTCAAACTACTTCTCCTTTCTCTATAGAGAGATCTTCCACAGCCAGCTGCAATTATAGCACTCATAGTCACTGGAAATTGGAGTATATTGCAAAATTTGTGATGAGAAACAGTAATATCAGTCTACTAAACAGGCTTTGTAAACTTGTTTCTTTTTTTTAGGGTAAATTTTGGTGCCCCTTTTTCCATTCCCTTTTTATGCCAGGGTTGCATAGCTGTCAAAACACATGGTTGGAGGAATGTTGAATTCACATTCCTTTTTTTTATAAATGCCAGTTCGTGTCGATGATTGTGTAAATGCAAGATTTATGTCAGTGTGAATGGAAGAGGTGTTGATGAAAGTGAAGAAAACCCTTGATCCAGGAAATCAAAAGGGAGGATGGAAGAAAATTCAGCATTAATTAATGTCCATGGGTTGCGTATATCTGGCATTGATTGCAAATAAACTACATCCAAATTTTAAAAATACTTGCATGCATCATTTTCTTAGTTTGTGGGAAATGAGGGGCCATTAAAAACACTGAAAGATTTTAAGAAAAAGGAACTGATGAGCATTTCTACACATTTCTACTTCAGATGGATGAGAAGGTACAGCACAGTGATGCTGACATGTTTGTTAGAATTTAGGCAAAAAAAAAAGTATGTTTAAATATCAAATTATGGTGTCCATGCACTATTTTAGATGTCATCAGCTCCTTCATGTAGGACCTTTAACACTTTCTCTTTCAGGGCAATCTGAGCGAGTTGGGTAAGCTGTTGATGCAAGGGTCTTTCAGCGTGTGGACGGAGCACAAAAAGGGCCATGCCAAGGTTAAGGATCTGGCTCGTTTCAAGCCCATGCAGAGACATCTTTTCCTCCACGAGAAAGCCCTGCTGTTCTGCAAGAAGAGGGAGGAGAATGGGGAAGGCTATGAGAAAGCTCCTTCATACAGCTTCAAACAGTCTCTCAGCGTGAGTCCCTGCACATTAGTATGGTTGAATTTGTCTCATATCTGTTTTTTATGATCATACATAAACTCCACAATTTGTTAAACAGATGAATGCAGTGGGTATAACGGAGAATGCAAAGGGAGACAACAAAAAGTTTGAAATCTGGTGCAACTCCAGAGAAGAAGTGTATATTGTTCAGGTAAATGGAGGCATCCAAATCATTTCACTTACTGACATTTGTAATGAGCTGTTTTATTGACGGGGCCTGAATATTTATTTTCATGCTGCTCTGAAGGCACCGACAGCTGAAGTAAAAACCACATGGGTCAATGAGATCAGGAAGGTTCTGACAACCCAGCTGGAGGCTTGCAGAGGTAGGAAAAGAACAAAAGACATTTTTAAATGCGGTATTAATATTTGAATTCCACATTTAATCAGAAGCAGACAAAAACCTTAACTGAAATTATAATGAGAGACTAGTGTTGTCTGCAAACGTTCCAGCATGGCTGCTTCAAAGCGGATGTTTTCCCTCTCTGTGTTTCAGAAGCCAGCCAGCAGAGGCCACCAGACCAAGTTTTCCAGTTTCCACCTGTGCCCAGTGGCACAGTAAATCTCAGGTTCGTCTGTATCCCAGTCTCATTCACTTTCTCTTACAGTTTTAATGGACAGTGTGATATATGAGCTTCACTGTCCGTTTGTCTGATGCATCAGCTCATTACATGACTAAACTGTGCAAAATGAAACAAGCATCTAAACTGCTTTGTGGAAGAAGAGTAAACTCAGAACTCAAGCCAAGGCTGATACAATGATGAAGTTCTCTCAACTTCTGTGGAAAAAACTCTTCATATTGTCTCCTTTAGACTTTTTGTTGTTTTTGGTACAGCATTGGACATTTTTTGCCAGTGCAAAAATGGCGACTTCTCCAGCAGGACTTTCTCTTACTGAGTCAGGCTTTGTATCATCTAGAAGCACATGTATATGTACTTACACTTGTCAAACAGCCAGTAGGAACTCTGTGGATCTGAAAAGACTTGTGCCCTGTCATTAGTTAGAAAAACTGAGCCAAGATAAGGTAGAAGTTGTAGAAGTTTAATATCCTCTGGGGCAACAATAACTACAATAATTTGATGGTTGATGTGGAATTTTGTTTTATTTTACTTACTGATTCCAAAGAAATGAATTCCTACTCAAGCTGTAAACTTTGAACAGTGAATCATCACTGTTGGTTCATTTGGAGGATTAATGAAGCTTTAAATGTTCCACTCTGTCCATCTGCAGTCCGTTTAAGTCCGGTCAGAAGAGCTTTAAAAAAGGAGAGGAGAAGAAAGCTGAGTCGTGTAGCCTTGATGTCAACTCCTCATCCTCCCCAAAGCTCACAGGAAAAGGTGAGTCCGGAGACCAACGTTGTTTGTTAGAGTTTTTATTTATTTTAATCATTATTTTCTAAATCAGCCTGTTCCTTTTTGGAGTGTGTATGTTTTCCAAACTACTTATTACTATACCTCTGATTCCCTTCTTCTAATGATTGAATTATCTTTTAACCTTGTGTCCAAAGAACTTCTTCCCATTTTGATTATTCACTCCCTTACTTAACTTACCCTCTTCCTGACTTCCTTCCCTCCATCTTTCTGTCTGTCTGTCCCATTTTCTTGCTTTTCCTTGGGGTCAGATGAGGTTGTGACAAGCCCGACCTCAGACAGAGCTGCTGTGGCTAAAAAGCGATTTACTTTGCAGGGATTCAGTAACCTCAAAGCTCAGAAAGGTAACTGCAGGCCATCGTCATTTTCTCTACTAAAATTTCCTATTATTGTGAAATGAAAAATCATTCCAGTTTAGTGGAAGTCCAAATTTTATTTATCTATTATATTTATTGTCATTTTTTTAAAGAATTCTTATTTTGTGTATTTTCAAATTAGTCTCATTTTGTGGTAACCATCATCTTAGTGAAGAAATATCCCTGATCATGACACTGTGTAGACTGTACAGTATAAACCAGATAATGTAGGACCTATTTTTCAGTCCATAATGGAAAATATATATTAAAGACATACTTCTGTCCACAGAACCCACAACTACTGATGACAAAAGTTTTACATTACCCATTATAATCTTCCCATCACCAGGTATCGCACAGCTCTAGACTCCAGTCGTAGTCTTGTGCTATGTCTTCTTTACAAAGAATATTTCCGTCCAACCCCAACTCCCTTGTTTGGCCCTACCCCTCTGGTTTTTAAGAATATGCTGCCTCTTTCATTTTGGGAATCAAGTGCTAGTGTCTGTCATCTCTTTAACCAGAGCATTGGTAATAGTTTGGCTGGCTAGTTGTCCTTTTTGTGAACATTTCTTTTAGGTGGCTTCTTCCATTTAGAAAATGCTGCAAACACTGAGCTGGTTTAGAATTAGTGTTCCACCTCTTTTAGTTGTCTTTCCTCCACCCACCTATATATAGTTTGCTGTTTACTCTGTGACTTTTGATGATCTGTATTTTGGTTGTAACGTCTTTGAAGCCTTAACAAAAACACTTGCCTCTACTTTTCTGGTTTTATCGTAGGTTCTCCCACCAGCCCAGATCAGAAGACGAAACGCCAGAGTGATCCCACTCCGTTTGGCTTCAAAGGTAGTCTGTTCATCTCCTTCTTTTTGTCTGGTTGTTCTTATGTGATTCATAAGTACATCTGTGCTCTAAAAATATTAAAGTTGGCTGTAGCTGCTGCTGGGTGAGTTACCAGCTGTGCCTCATGTCCCTCAGATGCAGGTCCTCCTCCCCTCCACCTGACCAGAGCCAGGTGGTTCAGCACCTCTAGTCTCTTACAGACTAAATGGAGAGGTATACTGGCAATAGCTCTCTAATGCCGACAATGTTTCACAACTGAATCTATCACCGGGAGACTCTTTTCCTTTCAAGTTAAGATAGCCACTCACATAAAGGACGACTTGCCTGCCACTTTGTTTGCTACCTTAGTGAGAGATTCAGAGATGCATGCCAGCCTCCACAATCCTAGTGTTATATGGTCATAGTTTTGGAACTAATTGAGTCATGAGGGCTCCTGGGTTTAGTAGTTTTCCTTCACTGTTGAAAGTGGTTTGTCCTCTGTCTCCTTCACTTGTAGATCTTTCACTGCAGTTCACACAAAAACCTGTCAGCAGCTGTAAAGTTAACACCTGCCCTTGTCTCTTTTGTTCAGGCTGGAACAAGGCCTCTCTGTCACTGGATGCCTCCGAGGAACATGAAGGTTATTCCAGCGCTGAGGATCCTCTTAACTCTGACCCAGAGGATGAAAACATCAAGAAGCTGGTGATTTGTTACATTACTGGGGCTAAAGCATTGATTATTTTGCTTTTTTAGTTTTTAGACTTTGCAGAGCAGCACAACTGAGTTTTTAGTATTACAGTATTGATCTGTGCAGCTTTTAACCATCTTAGTGATGGTAAATCCTGAGCTTTCAGGGTGACTAAATTGTTGGTATGCCTGTACATCGTTGTCTGCAGTGTGCTGGGAAATACACCGTGATGGCCGACTATGAGAAAGGAGGTGCTCAAGAGTTCTCAGTGAGGAGTGGAGACATGGTTCAGCTCGTGAAGGAGGAAAGCGATGGACAGTGGTGAGAATACAACCTTTCTGTTCTCCGAGAGGCAGAAAACCCATTACAGCAGCACCATGACCAGAGTTCTCTGCTAAAACTTTTCAGATTTTTGCTATTTCTTTTTCTTTCTGTTGCTTTCTGACTTGTTGCGATACTTTGAAATCTCAAGAATATATGCAGTAATTAGAACTTATGATCAGCGGATGAAATGTTAAGACCTCATTCTGCTGGTTTATTCTTACCAGTAAAGTAGTCTTATGATAAACTGGTTCTGATACATCTTCCAGATCGTTATTCTCCATGATTTTCCTGTTAACTACCTGCAGCATCTGAACCAGAAGAAAGTCAGAGAAGCTATAATTTCAGCTGTAGATGAAGCTTCTGCTTCCAAGCTGCTGTAATCCACCCCCGTTGCAATACAGTGCTGCATGTTTGTTAGCACAGCGAGAATTTATATGACTGAACAACACATTCTTATGAGAAAACTGTAACTTAAGAAGACTTGGAGAGTTTTGTGAAGTGCTACATCTCATCTGACAAACATCAGTAATGGAGATTATGTCCTCAGGTGAAGTAACATAAAGATGATGCATTTCTTAAGGAGTCAAATTTAGCCTTCACAATGTCATACTGGCTGTTTAACAAGCTTTGACATGGAGAAAAGTGAATTCGCAGCTGTTTCCTTCCACAGCTGGTTTGCTTTACTCTCAGCCACTGAATTACAGGTACAATATGAGTTATGGGCTCACAAAGCTGTTGATCCGATAAAGACTTTATTGTTCCTTTCTTTATATTCTGTCAATACTGTATGGGTACGAAGGAGTGATCAATGGGTTTATGAGTAATGTCATCACTTTACAGATCAAAGCAATTAATGTTTGAAAGGAGTTCATGTGGCAAAACATCTCGAAACATCTTTTCCCCAGTAATTGTCATTTCAGTAATTGTCAGCATTTTGTCCCATATACTCCACTAATCAAGCTCAAACACAAATACATATTATTATATCAGTTTTGATCATGTTACATTTGCCAGTCGCCACTGGAACAAACCAGATCAACTGCACTGACATGTTTTTAAACCTTTAATCATAGAGAAGTACATTTTCTTATTTAACCCTTTAGAGCTGCAAGCGTTGGATTTAGATTTTAGAAACTGATGTATATAAATCAAATACTCTTGATATGTAGATACATATTATAACCTTGTAAGTAGAAAGTATATTTGATGTGATTAAACCCAACCAGGCCTCAGTGTTTAGGCCTACAGCTAAGTATTTATGAAGTGAATGAAACCTGTTTTACTGTATGTGCAGATTAATTCATTACAAATAAACAAATTATTCATGTACTTTAAACAGAATATGAATTTTTACACAGAATGTCAGACATACTGTTATGCACGTGCAAGTTTGTTGAATTTTCCTCAACTACTGTTTCTAATACTGCGCTTCTGCCCAGGTTTGTGCGTAACTTGAACACATCGAAGGAGGGCTGGATCGCTGCTGCTAATCTCATCACCTTCATTGGAAAGTCCACGTCTTGCCAGTCTCTCACCAGCTCAGGTATTCAAGGAAACAGTCCCAAATAAACAATTCAACACACAGCATCTGAGAGTAATCTTTGGGTTGTGTGTGTGTGTGTTTCCAATAGAAGGCTCTGGTAACCTCAGCACATCATCCAGCTGCAGTGAAGCCTACACAAACTTCTCAGACATCAAACCCTGAACTCTTCAGTACTTCCTCCGTCGTGGAACAGCCCTCCAGAATGCGAGCATCATGTTGCTGTATCTGTGCTGTGTTGCCAACATCAGTACTGTTATGAATTTTGCACAGAAAGCTGTATTTTTCCATTTTATCACACTCAAGCACTACATGTTAGGACTGTGGCACATCTTTTTTTTCTTTTTTTTTTAGCTAACTGTTGTCCCATCATTCAGTGATGATACAGAACAGATTTACACATCAGGTAACATCACAGTTTAGAAATGTGGCTTTCCTCGAGTCTCATATTTGTCTGGTTATGTTTTATGTTCATGTTTATGTAATAGATGTATGAATGAGCCAGCAGGACTGATCTCACTTAATGCATCTATTTCTGTTCAGTCTTTACATTAATCTGCACTAATTTACCATTCATATTCATTTTTCCAATGTTACTGTAATTATTAAAAAGGGAAAGAGAAATATGTGTGGCTTGTCTAGCTTGAATGTTTTCCCTTTTTCCATTTACATGTTTATTTGTATTTGTAAGAAACAACATGTATTCATCCACTAATTTCCTCCCTGTCTTTCCTTTCTTGTGTTTTTATGCTCCAACTGTCTTTTTCCATCCTGTCTTTAGAAACCTTTCCTGCCACCAGCTGTCCTGACTGTATGTGATCGTCGTCCTTTCATGTTCTCATGGTCCAACTCTTTGTGGGTTTTCATAATTGCAAATGTTTCTCAGTGTGAAGAGTCAGAGATCACTGTATAGAGATAACTTATTCCCTTCAGAAGGATTATGTTCTGAATGTAGATATTGTGAATTAATATGTCTGTCATGAGATGTTTGTTAATGGAGATGATATATTGTACATTAAGTATGGTGACGTCACTATTTTGTGACTGGTCTAATTTTTTTACATAAACGACTTGTGACAATTCAATTCCCTGTGTTTGGTTTGTCTGAGAGGGAGTGATCAGCCTCTTCTCCCACCCAGTGTAAAACTTATAGCAGAAACGAAACTGAAAACATTCAACTGGGTTGCCAGGTTTCCCCCCCTATTTAATAAACATTCCCTTTAGACTTCTATTTTCAGTCATAATAAGCTGACAAAAGGATAAGATAAAAAGAAAATCGCGCAAGACCAAATGGAGCTCTTCAGTGTTCCCATACAGATTCTGTAAAAGAGAATGAGCACAGTGAACCACTGGAAAAGAATTTTCTTAGATTTTTGGGATGTTTTAGATTAAACCGGGCAAACAACCAAATGAATTTTAGGATAGGACTAAAGACTCAACTATTTATCAAAGTATGGGTTACTGCCACGATTATTCAACTGTAAAAGCATAAAACTGTTGAAAGAAAGAAAATACACTTGTTTACACCACAGTCTCTGGTTCAGACAGAACTTTTTCTTGAAGAACTCAAAGGGGGATTTCTAAATCAACTTGGCAACCTCCGGTGAAAGGACTGGTTCATGCTTCGCAGAAGAGAAATGTATTCACATGTATTAACAGCGCTAGTAAGCTAATACCAGAAGCCATTTGTGTGTTTCGGTATTCATTCGTCTGTAGAAATGGGAAACGGTCGCAGAGCGTCCTGTGTTTTGTGTCAACGGTCAGACGAGACGAAGATAACTGGAGCTTTATCAACCAAAGACCAAGTAACGGCTCATCAGGACTGTCTGGTAGGAGGCACAAAGAGGTTTGGGGTGTTGTTTTATTTTTATTTGTTACTGTTACTTTTTAACTAGTTACAAGAGCCAGAGCAGAAAGCAGCAAGATGTGGCACAGGTCCTGCAAGTTCTTTTACAACTTGGCTAGCCTGGTGCTGTGTTAGCGTCGGTAAAGGTTAGCTTGTCAACGTCTTGCAGCAGAAGTGAAACTCAATAGAAACCCAGTTTTGACGAAAATGCAAATAAATAAATAAGTTGCAGGTGCATACATAAATAAGTTACGGGTGCACATGCAGCATGTTGTAAATGAGCTTGCACTTTGATTTAAAAGACAATAGGATCAGGTCTTATGTTTTTGCTCGACTAGATTTCCGAGTGCTGTAGTTTTGATTACTTTGCGAACATAATCTTTTGATTAAATTTATGTCGCGAAGCAAAGAAGTTGAAGACAACTGCAACATGGTACTTGCTAAAAACTAGGATAACTGCACGCTTTCGAAATATTGCTATACTTGGCGCGAATTTATTATTAGCTTCAGTAAACCTGCAATAAATGGATATCTAGCTTTGAGCAGTGGACATAAGAATGCGATTCTGACGAAAGGATCGTGTATCCGGCGTCTCACTGCAAAAATTAGCCGCGCAAATTTTCAAATGTACTGTTCTGCATTCATACTGCGTCATTAATAAACGAAATGGAAGCATTTAGTGGGAAGAGTATGCAAATCTTTGAAAAACTTTCTTTGTGGAACAGTTTTCATACAGATCGATATTTTTTCCTTCAATATTTGTTGGCAAACTGAGCAGCTTCTGCTTAATTTTGTTCCTCATTGACTTCGCTACATGGATGCTATTTTTGGTTGCAGATAGTGTATTCGCTCGCTCGCTCACTCACTCACTAACTGCACATTACACTATTGGCTTCTTGTGCATTTCAGGATCAATTTGAAGGTTCTTATTAGTGGTTTATAAATGTCTTAATGGTCATCTGACCTGCTTTAAAAAAAAAAAACTGAGTTTCTCTGGTACCACAAGCCTTTTCATTATTCTTGAAGTCATTACTGAGGTTTATGGTTTCAATCACAACGACCCATGTCTGTGGAACAGCCAGAAGACCTCAGGGCTGCAGAGACTGTAGAGAGAGGCTCAAGACCAAACTGTGAGCTTAGTTTTTAACTAAATTTTGATATATTTTTTTTATTTTTGTTTCTGCATTTTATTTTGTGTTTATTTGTGTTTTGGTGTTTTATTTTATTTGGTTTTTAAATTAGTTTTATGAACTCCTTTATGTTTTTTTTTTTTTTTTAATTCTTGCTGCTTTGTTCATGTGTCTGCATGTGACTGTGTTACAGAGACTATAATGAAGTCTGTGTTTGTAAATTGTTGTTATATACTTTGGTGTGTGAAGGTCTGTGCTTTTATGCATAAATTGTTTTTATTATATAAAGCACTTTTTGCATATCAAGCACTTTATTGATTGAAAATTTGATCTTGAAATTTGTCGGTGAAAATTTTTATCTTTTCTCCCTGTGTGTTTCCAGTTATATGCCTCTGGTTTATATTCCACGGAATCACCACAGTTTGATGACCTGTTTGGTTTCTCTGTGGAAGATGTAATGGAAGAGGTGAAACGAGGGAGCAAACTGGTAAAGACCTAAAGCTGTCAGATCCTGAACAGGTCCAATTGTATGCTGGAATCAGACTTTCATTCTGTTACTCATTTTGTCCACATTAGATTTGTTACCACTGTAAGAAGAGGGGCGCCACTGTTGGCTGTGAGATTAAACGCTGCAAAAAGTCCTTCCACTACCCTTGCGCTGTACGAGGGGGAGCTGAAGCTCATGAGGATCGCCAAAATGGAAAATATGAGTCAGTTTGATGGATGTCTTTATGTACATGAAGAATAGGCCAATAAAAACAAACAAAAAGACAAATGAGAATACAGCAAAAGATTTTTCTTTCTGTTCTTTATGCAACAGGGTATACTGCTTAAACCACCGTCACCAAAGTAAGTGAGCACATCTGCACATTCACTCTGTGTTTTCACCTATTTCTTGTCTAGTGTAGAAGGCATGACGTGCTGAATTTAGTCTTTTTCATGGCCAGAAAATGGTGATTCTGTGAATGACGTCCAAAAGCCTCAATCCTCCAAGAATCTGGATGAAGCCAGACCACCCAAGGTTTGACTGACACTAAAAAGATTATTTTTATAATTAAAAAAAAAAACAATTTCGGTAAAGGAAAAAATAAATAGATGGATGAGGATTTTATTTTACTTTAAAAATCTGACATCAAATTTTTTTTTTTTTTTTTTTTTTTTAATTCAAAGTAACAATTGCATCCATGTTTTGTTTTCATGAGGCTTATTGTTTAGCCTGTGAGAAGACAGAGGGGAATATCAGTTTGGAAAGTTTGTCTAATAGCATCGTTATGTGAGTATTTTACATACATCTTTCTGTTTAAATCTATGGATCACCGCGAGCCTACGTCACAACCCGGAACTCATGTGACCGCGAGCTGGTCCCGGTGAAAATATGCTTCGTATTTGAACGGCGTCTGATGGACTATGAGCCTCAAAAACTGCTTTCGCACTCTTTTTAATTTTTTTTCTCCGCCGGTCTGTCTTTGAAATATTATAGAAATGACGTCCAGTTATACTGAAAGTCTTACTGCCGACGCTAGAAGAAGATACGAAGCTAAACTAGTATCTGTTGGACTAAGTGATGCCCATCTTCTGCTGCTAGAACCTGGTTAGACGAACCTACCTGTACATAACATCACTTTCCCGATCTCATGATGTATTTGGTTTCATCAGGTAAGCCCCGTGTTCAAGCCATTTATTTTTTATAGAATATAAATTTTCCCCGGATTTTTAAGAAATGGTGGTATTTCTTTGATGTACTTCTCAGGAGTTTACTCTCATTGATAAAGCTATAAATTACCGGCAGTCTTATCTGTATGTAACTGGTTATGACTGTGCATGTTTATGACGCTGCAAATGCCTTTCTGCCGCTTTTTATGCTTTTATTCTTATGTGGGAACATTGATGGCAGTAATCTGGATGAACGTAATCGTTAACAGTCCTGAGGAGACGGAACAGCGGGCGGCGCTGTGATTCTGTACATCCACTGATTTAATGGCGTTTTCTATCATCTGTGCAAAAACAACTACAGGGTTTAAATAGTGAGACCACATTATATGCTTTTTTATCAGTCACAAAGTGATCGGAACATATTGTTAGATGTTTCCATGGTTTCCAGCGTAAACTGTCAGTATTTATGGGCTTGATAGCAGCTAGCCACTTAGCATGTTGTTCGGGACTTTTTCTGTTGTTTTGGGAACTGGAACAAACATATTCTCTTGTCCGTGTGATAGATATGTTTATGGCAGCCATACACAGTGGGACTTCTCGGTATTTCCAAAGTAGAATAAACGAAGATTGACGAGTAATGAAGCAGGTAATTCAGTGGCTCCCCTATGCAACGAAGCCATGTTTTCACCTGTTACCTAACCGGATGTGACGAATTTGGCGAAAATTCCCGGATGTTCGCGGTGATCCATATACTTAATTTTTCTGCCTCCTCTTACATCAGCACCACACTCTAATGACAAAAGCTTTATGTTTTTAAGGTTATATTGTGCTAAACATGCTCCTTCATCATACAAGAAGAGAATTGACAGTAATGGTAAGTGTTTCCCAGTCTTGTTTAAAGTATTTTTCTTTTTTTCTTTCATCCGTGTTTCATAAAATAAACTGCTTCCTCTTCAGGAGCTGGGCCATCTTCGTGCATCAGCACCTCATCCAGTTCAACTCACTGCTCTTCCAAGGTTTCAATTCTGTTTACATAAAGTTGTTTTAATCCCTCTCTTGTCTTATCAAACTGAGATTTTAATTGTTCTACCTTTTGCTTTTCAGAGACAACTGAGTTTTAATGATGAGTAAGTGTGAAATACTGTGCATGCTAATTCCGATTCCAGCTATTTAAAAACAGCATAATAACATCTTATGCAGTATGTTTGATTTCTCCTTGGAAATGATTTTTTTTTTTTTTTTTTTTTTACTTTTTTCTTTGTAATTTAATCTTTGCCTTTGCTTTATACATCCCACCCAGTTTTGACATTCACAAAATATAACTTTGTGAAACTTTTGAAACTCTGTTTCTCACAGGGAAGATGATGAGCTCCCAATTAAGCGGAAATATAAACGGAAAAGGACCATATCCGAGGATTCTTTAATCTCAGGTTCAATCTGATACAGGGAAAAAAAGATACAACTTTTGTATTTTTAATTATCTAACTTTCAAACTGATCTTTGTGATTCTTCTTTTTGGACAGATTTCGGATCTCTCATTCCCCCGATAGAGTCGGACATGGATGAAAGTGTAAATTCTCATCCCGAGCACCAAGTGGGTCTAATTTTTTATCTATTTGTTTGTTTGTTTTTTTTCTTCAGTAATATTGTATGTGCTTGAGACCAAAGACGTTTTATTATCTGATGTCTGGTTTTCTCTCTGTTTCTTTTTCAGCTCACTGTCCCTCTCCAGCTAAGGTACAGGGTCTTTTTCTTTTCCTTTTTGTACCGTCATTGTAAATTTGAAGAGCATGGTGTGTGTGTGTTCTGTGCTTTTTATTGGCACCTTATAAAGATTGAATTGTTATTGATATCAAAACAGTTTTGTTTGATTTGATGACTTCTGTAAAGATCATTTTCTCTGTTCTGTCTTCACAGTCAAGAACCTGAGAGACCCAGTGATTCCCTCACAGGTAAGCTTTGTGCTCAATGACTAAAATATTACAGTTTTATTTTGTTTTTTCCAAACTCTTCCTGTCTCTTCTCAGGAAATGAACCAGTCAATGATGATGTAGATGTAATCAATGATGTCGACGTAATCAACGATGTAGACGTAATCAATGAAGTAGACGTAATCAATGAAGAAGTATTCGATGATGAAGACGATACAACCATCCACTCGGTAAGTTCTCTCCGTTCAAATATTAAAAAAAAAATTAGAACACAATAAATAATTTCAAAATATGAGTTAAAAAACTCTGAAATTGAGCAGAATCAGACTATAATCAAGTAAAACAATCTCCCAGTGGGGTAAGATGATTACACTTGGTAAGACTGTGACATTGCAAAGAACATCAGAACCATCCTACATTTATAATATCAGCCATATGTGACAGTTAGAAGTCCTGTCTCTCTGTTTCCGAGAGATGGTTTGCCCTGATTACTTGACTTTACAACTGTGTCTCTGGTTATATGGTCAAGGTGCATGTCTGTCATGCAGTAAGCTGGGGTTCAATCCCAGGTGGGACTTTTTTTCATGTTGCTATACGCTTTCCCCTCAAAGCAGATAGGCTATTGTTATTGCCCTGCATTTTTTGGCAAATAGAATTTTTTCTTTCATTGAAGATGCAGGGCATGTGAGAAATGCAACGATTATAGGCTCTTTCATCTTAATGCTGCTGACAAGAGCGCTTCTCCCCAGCGAGACTGCACCCAAGTTAAATAAATAAAAAGGCTGCGACCATAGACCGTTAAGAGAGAGGGACGAACCCTCCGCTACGTCCCCCGTTGGTTTCTGAAGAGCTAAAAATGAAGCCAGTTGGGCGTGTCCCACCGTCACCATCTTGCCATGTCATGTGTGTCATCACTCCCGGAAAATACTAAAAGGGGCACAGCGCGACCGCGATACAAATGATTGACAGCTGACGTACGCTGGGCTAAACGCTAACCGAGCTAACTCAAAGCTAACAGGAGCTAACAAAGATAAGCCCCCTAAGCGGCGGGGTTAAGGTAAGACACGCTTAGACTTACTATTTGCTGACTAAAAACTGCCGTTGTACGACTCTGCTACCAACTGAGACCTTACTGAGAGCAAACTAGGAGCCACCGGTCGGCAGGCCGGGCTATTGATGTCAATCATAAAGACACGCCCTTAATTATTTGTAATTTGAAGAATAAATAACATCTAAACGAATGAGTTATGAAAAAATTCACCCCCCTCACAGTTGGTATGAAGGTAAACTTTACCTATTGAACCTAAAATGTTTTTTTTGAACCAGGCTGTAAACATGTTTATTTCTGCTGTGAAGTTGGCTTTTTTAACATGGGAGTCTGTGGGGATTTGCTCACTTTTGCAGCCAGCCCCCAGCAGATTAAGGCAGAACTACAGAAAAAGGACTTCTTCCGGGTAGTTTCATAGTTGGCCACTGGAGGTTGCCGCTTGGCTGCAACGAAAGTACAGAGTTAGTTACGAACATCAGCCTCCCGCATGGGAGGCAGGTGCTTAACCCATTTGACCAAACAGACATCTGTGCACAAAACCACTTGGAATCATACTGACAGGTAGGGCTGGACGATTAATCGAATTTAATCGTGATTAAAATTTTGCCTTTTCACGATCATAAAAACACTGTAATAGAAGAAAAACAATCCTGAAGTGAACAGACTGGTGGAGTTATAGGTGGAGTTATAGGAAGCAAACTGCAGGGAGTATAGAACAGGAATGCATGTAGACTGGGTATTCATTTTTATTGCTATTATTATCTTAAATAATATTCTTATTTTACTCCTTTACTTGTTTCTAATTTATTTCAGGTTTTTTTTAAGTTATATTTGAAGTTGAGTTTTGGTGGTTCAATAAACACTTTTTATAAAATCAATGAATAATCATGTATATTAATCGTGATTTCAATATCAGTCAAAATAATTGAGATTATAATTTTTTCCATAATTGTCCAGCCCTACTGACAGGATCCTGGATTGTCACGTTACCATTAAATACACTGCTCACAAAAAGTTAGGATATTCAGGGATAACTTTCAGTTTTTGGAGAACAGGATGATGTGCAATAGATATTTAACCATTGAACAGTGTACATGTGCATTGAAAAGTTTAGAAAAAGTCTAATTCAGCTCACCTGGAAAGGTTGTAATGGATTTTAGGTTCATTCTGACATCATACGAAAACCCAAATATCCCTAACTTTTTGTGAGTAGTGTAGTTCTACCCTATAACATCATTGTGATTGTAAAGGATAGTATTTAAACTTAAATCTTCTCCCACGCTTTTTTTTCTTTTCTTTTTTTTCAGCAGTTCAAACTCGGCATATGAGGCTTTAGAAGTTATAGTTCCCATCAATGGCAAATGCACCCCCGCCCTCGCATTTAAGTTGTCATGGTGGCTCGTCGGATCGGGGCTCCATTGATGCTGGCTTTTTATCATGGTAGCACACGAGTAAAACCCCGGGCTGAACCACCCTGAGTTGATTAAACTAGCTCAAATCAGCTGTTCTGGGACAAAAAACTCAGAGTTTCGTATCTCTGAGTCTATTAGCTCAGATTTCAGGGTACACTCAGAGTTTGTTGAACCTGCTTCGTGAAACAGACCCCTGATGTGTTGTTTCCTCCCAGGATCCTGAGTCAGAGAGTCTGCTGCCTCCCGTGGAAAACTTAATTGAGATACCTCCTCATCCCTCAGCTCTGACTCCACCCTCTGCACCGCCCCAAACAATTTCAGTTCAGGTGCAGACAATCAAGAAAGAGTATGGCGGTAAGGTCTCGCTTCTCACCATGTTTTTTCATTTCATTTCATTTGTTTATTTTTGGACAAAACAGCACAAAATACAAAACTTACCCTGTCTAACAGGGATCACAAGATAACAAGCAAATTAACCCAATATATGCCCAAAAAGGAGTGGGTAGAAGTAAACACTTATAAAGGTCCCACCCCTTCTCCATTTCACATTATTGGTCAGTCAATCTCACTGTACCATTTATCTTTTTAAAGTAAAAAAAATAATTAACATTTAAATAAGTAACAAAGTCATCTAAATAACCATGTTTGCATTCGAACAAAATATCGGAACAATTAAACCCCTAGTGAACACTAAACCCATAAATACCATATCTTGACAGTAGTCAAGCTCTGTCCTCCTTCTTGTAGCCTTCAAATATGCTTTGTTTGTACTTATTCATAAACTGTTTTATGTTTCCATATTGTTTCAATTCCTCACTTAAACTGTTCCACAACCGTACCCCACATATGTTGACACAAGTATGAGGAACACAGCAATGGTGTTTCATTCAAGATTGCTGCTGCCCATTTAAACACAGGCCTGAAATCAATTTCCTAAAGTGAGATGCTCCGGGGTTGGGAAGTTGGAAGTTACAAGCGTAACGGCATGCAAACAGTATGCAAAAGTTTGGGCTTTCTGGTAGACAAAGAGTATACACTATTTTGATTTTAAAAATTAAAGTTAATACAAATTCTTAAAAAGAAAAAAAAAACATCTTAATAAGGTTTAATTATGCAAGAAGCATTTGTGGCCACTGTGCTGATAAGTTTGTCCACTCTGCTGACCTGTAGGCTGCTTTCTGCTCTCTCTCTGTTATGGGCTATATGCACAACTCCCCCACTTCCTGAACTTAGTAGAACTCCTCTGTTTCCTGTCTTTCATTTCTGGACAAACTGATTAATCCAGGTGTGTCTGACCTCAGTAACTGGCCAGACACACCTTGATTAATCAGTTTGTCCAATAATGAAAGACAGGAAACAGAGGAGCACTACTAAGTTCAGGAAGAAGTGGAGTCGTTCATATAGTCCATTGTGGATGCATACAGTACATGCAGCACTCACACAAGGAGCCTCTTCTGCACCTTTTTAGAAATTTGTAAAGAAAACGGCAGTTTCTAGAGCTGAACTTCTGAGTCATGATTGGACTTTTCCACACTCTAGAGCAGATTCCCAACCAAGGGTCCCTCAAAAAGCACAGGGGGGCCATTAGGCTTTGATTGTTCAGAGTCAGTGTGACTTAAATTAAGGCCGTGTCCACTCAGAGATGAGTTTAGTTGTATTTGCTAGTCTTTTTTAAATCATTTTAATGTTTCATTTACATGGAATCAGTGTTTTTGGAGCCCAAAAACCATAACTTTGCACTATATCATTTATGAAATATGTTTGAGAAATGCCACAGTGCAGATGATTCCTCCTTATTTAGAAGGAGAAAAAAATGATCCCAAGTTTCCCTATCATTTATTTGTATTGCTCAAATTTAAAACAATAAAAAACAAGTTTGAAAAAAGGACAAGAAAGAGATGTCTTAAACTGGCTGCCAGGGTTTTGACCTAAATCACATTTGAAGAGAGGGATGGAATAACCAGATTGTCTCCAAAGTCCAAGGACATGCATGTTAGGTAAATGGGTCACTCTGAATTCTCCATAGGAGCGAGTGTGAACATCACTGATTTTTTTTTTTTTTTTTTTTTTTTTTGTCTCGCTGAGTTGGCCCTGCAACAGACTGGTGACCTGTCCAGGGTGTACTCTGCCTCCTGCCTGCTAGTTGCTGGGATAGGCTCCAGCTTCCCAGAGACCCTGAATTGGACTAAGCGGTATGAAAAATGAATGAATGAAGAGAGAGCCCAAATTTCCCAGTGTGAAATCAATTTTTGATATCTTAAAGGGTAACTTTTTTTTTTTTTCAACCTGGACTTTATTTCAAGGAGTTAACACATGAACTTACTCACCAGTAAAATTTCTGTATCACTTTGACTCCTTTGGAAGATACTACATTGAGTCGCGTTTCAGCGTACATCCATATACTGTAATAGGAGAGACGGGGAAGCCTCTCTATAAGGCATTATCTGCAGCAAAAACTCCTTTATTTCACCAATGCTTTAAGTAGAATGAATGAACGAACGAGTACTATTGTCCTGTAAGTTCAGAGTTACCTCTCCATTAGTTATTGGGGTTTTCTCTGCACTCTACAGGCTGCGCGCATTCCCGATGTGAGCTGCCCCATGCTGCAGAAGAGCAGTTTGCTACCCAGACACCAACAAACTGCAATCCACGAAACTCTGAACTTACAGGGCAATAGTACTCGTTCGTTCATTTATTCTACTTAAAGCATTTTTGCTGCAGAAAATGCCTTAAATAGAGGCTGCCCTGTCTCTCCCATTATATGGATGTACACCGAAGGGCAACTCAATGTAATATCTTCCAAAGGAGTCAAAGTGATACAGAAATTTTATCGGTGAATAAATGCACGTATAAACTCCTAGAAATAAGGTCCAGGTTGAAAAAGAAGAAGGTTATCCTTTAAAGCAGTGAATCTTAACCATGGGACCGCTGCCCAAGCTCGAGCCTCGAGCGCCACCTAGAGGGCCGCGAGAAAACTTTCCCTTTACACATGTGGGCTGCGAGGGCCGTATATTTTCACTATTTATGACTGGATGAGTTGCAATTTAGCCTCCCCCACCTGGTGGTGGTAATTTGTCAGGGTTCAACAAACAAGCAGAAGACACTCAGCTAGCTGCTAGCCTGTAGCAAATGTAAAAAATTGTCAGAACTAAATAATATAGACAAATGGTCCCAAAAGGACCCTAAAAAGGCAAAAATCCAATCCTATTTATTAAATACGAACTAGTAAGTGGAGATAAAGTAGAGCCGAGACGTCTGGATGGAGCACCAGCTAACGCTAATGGAAGCCCTGAAGCCTGCATCTACAAGTTTCATCGAGAAAGCAAACATCTAACACGCGTTGGAAAGAAAGGATTTTTAAGAAGAAAAAGAGAGAAAATCAGCTATTGATGCAGAAAATGGCTGGTTTGTTTGGACGTTCTTTAAAAAATTCGAAAAAAAGTTTAAATTAATAAATTGTTCAATGAAAATTTGTGCTTTAATAATCTGTCGAAACAAATAAAATACAGGTTTTTACGGGTTATTTAAATTGAGCCTTTTTATTTTCAATGTGATCTATTACTGCACCATTTTATCTCTTTTAAAAATCATTTTCCATCAGTTTTTTTTCTGTTGTCCCTCTTTTGTTGTAAAATGTTTTAGATTTTGTGTTTATAGCCTAATTCTGATTTGTTCTTCTAGGAGTCTGATTTTATTCCATGATTTATACATGTGATATAGCTAAATGTGTTTGTGACGATCTCATAATATACTTTTATATTATGTTATTCAAGTTTATCATGCCACATTTTACTAGAATCAGTCTGTTAAAGGCAGGTTAATTTGGTTTAGTTGTTAAATAAATAAACCAAAAATTAGATCATTACACTAATAAAGTGTTAAAATATGAATGGGCCATGGACCAGATTGGACTGAAAACTTGGGCCCCATCATGAGAAAGGGTGAGAACACCTGCTTTAAAGAGCTTGAACATAGAAGTGGAAGAGTGGCAGAAAGTATCAGGAGGCTTTGAGATCTCCTAATTACTACCAAAGGTTTTGGATTTTAGAAAAGAGTGACAGTATTTTTATTTTCTTCAAAGCCTTTTTGTTGGTGTTCCATAACTTTAGATTTTTTATGCTGCTCACAAAAGATAGCTCTATTTACATATTCTGAATTCTGTGCTTAAAATCAAGGAGTGCCATTTAATTCAGATTGGAGTGTAGTTTTTAAGATATTTCACTCTGGACTGTATTTGGCACATCAGTCAGGCTTGCAACTAACACAAATACTTGCAAATATAGTGGGAAAATTAGCAAACAAGTCAAATAAAATACACATACTGTAATTGTTAGGTTAATTCTTTATCAACCCTAAAGGAAGGAGACAGACAAGAAAGAGTCAACACCAAGTTAGAGTTTTAACTTGCAAGGGGAGACAGTCTCATACCATCTCCGAGGTTTTTCTGTGCCTTGCAGCTTTTTATTCACACAGGTCATGTTAGACAAAACAACAGAAACAGTAGCAGAAGATAGCAATTCTTCTTCCTTGGCAGTAATTTTCCACTGAGAGCATGTCACATACTTATCATTGATAATATAGAATTATTCTAACAGTAACAATAGTAATAATAATAATAATGGAAATCTTGAATTTAACAATCTGAGATGTGACATGAATCTCTCTCTCTCTCTGTTCTTAGGGTTGAGTCTTTCGCAATGTCCTGTCCACAGTCCTCAGCGAGACACCAATGGGCCTCATGTCTCACAGCAGAACTGTACTGCACCCCTCTCTCCTTCCTCTCCTCCCTCAGAGCACTCCAAACTTTGCAATGTTACTGATTCACCTCCATGCACCACCGCTCTAACCTCTTCCCCGATTCCACCTAAACCCAATCATCCCCTCCCCTCCCCTTCCCTCCCACCTCTCACAGCACCTCCCTTAGCCCTTCCCTCAGACCCTCCGTCAGATCCAGAGCCCAACATCAACTCCACTAACTTCTGGAGAAGCTGCAATGCAGCTGGCTGCACACAGGCCATCTTCACTGATTTCACTAATGAAATGAATGATGTCTTCACCAGAATCCAGACTGATCAGGCTAGCAAAGAGGGTAAGAGATGAAACACAATCCTCACAAGACTGCGTTGACACTGTTGTCTTGTTTAATAAAACTATCTTCTTTTCACAGATTATGATTGTGCTCTATCAGTGATGGCAGCTTCTGGCAAACTTGCAGAGTTTGTGGCCAAGCAGCAAGAAGGTGAAGTGAACAGTTTTGCTCTTGGGGTGGCAGTAATTTAAAATGACAGATGAGCACATAATGACAACCTTGGCTCTCAGCTATGATCAGAAAGGAAGATTTATTCTAGTGGAATTCAGAGTTTACCTTTACATACACAATGTACGGACTCTCAAATCATTAACCTGGGCTTACCCATAATTTAGTTTTGCTTTATTCATTCTTAAAAAAAAAAACTGTTTTATTGTATTCTAACATTTAACTTACTGTGGTTACAGAATTACAAAGGAAACAAATGGAACTGCAAAATGCAGCAGAAGCTATGAAGGAGGTGGTCTCCGTATTGAAGAAATGACTCCATCCGCTGGTGAAACCACACAGTGCCAGTTTGCAAATCGTCATCTTCTTTCATCCATTACTGTTGCTTTTTTTTTTTTTTTTTTTTTTATAGTTCTTACAGTTGTATTTAAGGTACTTTTTTATTCAAGTGTTTGCTATTTTTAAAATCTTAATGGTTGCAATAGTATTGAGACTGAATACCAAACTATAAATGATCTCTACTTCTGTCACATTAACATGTACTAAAGAATTTTGCTGAATGTTCTATAATTAACTTTTTGCACCAGTTTGGATTTTTAAGTTGTAAAAATATTTTAAAACTTTTTATAAATAGTTTTTGTACTGAAGTTTACTTCTTTTTTGCTCTGTTGAAGTGAGAAGTTTTACACCGGTTGAAGAAAAGGACCGTGTTGACCCCTGTCAAGCACTAATAAACAGTCTTTGACTTAACAAGAATGAAATTAAGAAACACTGTTTTACAGAAAACAACCAGATCAGTCTTTTTTTCTTTTTTTTATTTGCCTTCAAAGGTCATAAAATTCAACTGGCACTTCATAATACTCAGTATCAGAAGACACAATTTCTGATTTACATCTTTTGTATAAATTAGTAAATATATTCTTTGTAATACTCACAGCTAGTGCAGATACTAAACTTTAAAAATGATAATACTGTAAATATTCTCGGTAAACATCAGATATATCACGCAGATGGAGGGAAAAAAAAAAATCAGGACTAAACAAAAGCAAAAGGCCACAAGCCTTCAACTTGTCTGATATACTGCCAACACATATAAAGAGACATTAAAACCCAGTTTAACTGTCCATTACCTTTCAATTTAACTTTGTGCATTTGAAAACAGGCTATAACAGAAAAAACATTACGGAGTTGTAGCTCCCCATGATAATGCAATCTGAGCTACAAAAACAATTTAAGACTGAACTTGAATATTCTGATCCACATTTGTAACTCAAGTTCCCATGTTTGTGTTATCTTTCCACAAAGACTAAGAAACCCCTGACGAATAATATTCCCTGACTTAAAGTTGACCTAAATGGATCTAATGTGGCTTTGGATGCTGCAGCATTTATGATATGTCAATATTCAGTCAGATTTTTGTTTAACATAGCTACAAGTGCAAAGAATCTCACCCTCAACATGAAAACAAGTGCAATGTTGGAAGTAACTTGGTCACTTAAGGAGAAAAAAAAAAAAAAAAAGTGAAATCCAGTGACGGGTAAGAACTCTTAAATGGTAAAATTATAAAACATCATTAAGCCACAGAGAGCTTCTCAATACATTTAATCTCCTACTTTACACAATGTGTGTAATTTTACAGTTAAGGCACTGTGACAAACAGTTTTTGCAAATGCCCCATGTCATGATGCCAGTCAGTTTGTAACTTCATCATGTTCAACCAAACTTGACAGCGATGGTGATGATCTAGTTTCCCTCTTCACAAGCATCTGTGAGTGTACGTGCAGGTGACTACAGATAATGATATACCCAGAGAAATCTCCACCAGGGTCCTGCAGCATCCTCATCGGTTCCCATGATCAGCTCAAGTCAGTTTTTGAAAGCTCCACAACGACTTGCTCGGCATATGAAATCTTTCAGCAGATTACCATCAATCTGCCAGAAAGCAGCAGTCTGAGTCACCTCAGTCAGGTGGTTTACACAGAACTTAAAGCAGAACTCTTCCAGGTCCTGGATGACAAAAAGAGAAAAAATAACAAGTGTGTTCCCTGTTTGTTCATTGACAACTGGTTGGTTCAGTGCAGAACAAAGTCAAGAAACAGGTAAATTGTTGGCTCTGTCAAAATGTGTTATTAAAAAACAACAGAAGCAGCTGGCATGGTTTTGTCCTGGGGTAAACTATATTCACCAGCCTGCTGGGTGCAGTAACTTTTTGGGGCATTTTTCAATAGAAACAGGCAAACACACAGTATTTCTCAAACATATCAATGTTTTACATATATAACAAATAAAAAATGCCACGTTAAGGAGACATTTGATATACTAATTATTCTACATCTATAGAGTCCAACAATTCATTTCCTGTTTGCATTGGTAATTATGTCTAAATTTTTTCATTTGTTTCTCTGAGAGAAATCTTTGGCCTTGGCAATGTCAAGACCTCAGTGAAGCCTTTTAATCACTTGAGTGATGAATTAACACTAGTGGTTAAGTCTGCTCATTGGTTTTTCCTATTAAATCTTTGGGGGTGAAATTCCTTTCTCAGAGCTTGCATGCAAACCAAAATACCCTGTATTTTTAGTTCCAGGAACTAAAAACCGGGCTGCCACTGTGGTCTAAAGACCTGTGCACAAAAAGCAAATTAATCTGCAGTCTAACAAAGAGGCCTGAAGTCTCAGCTGATGGAAGAAAATACTTAGTCTGCATTCACATCAAATCTGTCCCTGAAGCTCTTTCTTGCAAGGCTGTGCAAAGAGCCATTCATGCTTTGCAAAATAACTGATGTGAAACAAATTCAGCAATTAATTGTGTCTTTAAATCACTGCTTTATTGAGCAATTAAGTATGCTGCACTCATATCATATAAGGGAAAAATAGAATAATTGAAAAAGGAAATAATAAAATTTGAAGATTTTTGGAGAAAAAAAAAGGGTTTCCCCTCTCTATAGAAAAAAAACAGAAAAATTTTAAAAAAAATTCAGAGTTTTAAAAGGCCATATAGGGATTTAACGGTTGGTTTTATGGATTTTTTTCCTTTGGGATAAAATCATAGAGATTTGGGGGTTAAAGGGAAAAAAAAATGGAGGGGGGAAAAAAAATTTATTAAAAAAATCCCCAAAGGAAAAAAAAAAAATATTATTAAAGGGAAATAAAAAGACGACAGGTTGGAGGATAGAGAGACTTCCTGCCTCCGGGAGAAAAAAGAAAAAAAGGAGAAAGTGAAAAAAAAACAATCTTTCTCCGCAGGAATTCCCCCACACCGAAAAAGAAAATTCTCTTCACATGACGGGGGAAAGCCCCCTCCTCAACACCGGAAGGGGAAGAAAAAAAAGGAAAAAAGGTGGGAGAGAGAAAGGAGAAATAAAAAAATAAAAAAGAAGGAAAAAAAAAAAAAATAAAAAAGGAAGGGAGAAGAAAAAAATAATTAATATTGTGGGTGGGGCGGGGGGGAGGCTGAAGGGTGCCCCGAAAAAAAAAAAAAGAGAAAAGGGAAAGGGGAAAGGAGAGGGGGGGAAGGAGGGGAGGGGGGGGAAGAGGCACGGGGCTGCGGGGGGGGGGGGGGGAGCTCCGGGGGAAAAACGAAGAAAGTAGGGGGGAGAGGGGGGGGGGAATTGCCGGGGAGGGGAAAAGGAAAAAAGGGAAGGAACTAGAATGGAGAGGGCGAAAGGGGAGAGGGAGAGCAAAGGGGAAAAAGAAGGGGGGGGAGCAAGAAAAGGGCATGAAGAAAAAGAAAAGAAGGGAGAGAAGACAGAAGACGGGGGGGGGGGGGGGGAGGGGAAGGGGAAGCCCGGCCAAAAAGGGGGGAAAAAAAAAAAAAGGGAAAGAAAAATAAAAAAAAAATAAAAACTTCATAAGAAAGAAAAAACAGAAAAAAAGAAGAGAAAAAAGAAGAGGAACAAAGGGAGCAGAGAAAAAGAAATAAAAATATAAACCATCCACTATATTAGAGCAGTGAAGATTTGGTCTTGATTTATTTACTGCTTTTCTCTACTTGGGGGGGGCTTTCTGATCTTGTTCACTCATCAGAGGATTAAAGACTAACAAGAACCTTGTGTCTGGTAAAGCTTCCTGCTGCTGTGTGTTATATGCAAACAGTACAAATCCTTGACACCTGACTGACTTATGGTGAAAACTGACCTCAGCGTCGTAGCGCACAGCAGCAGACAGCAGGGAGAAGGCGTTTTCTACAGTGATTCCCCTCTTGATGATGTGTTGACATAGACGTTTCAGTCGGTTCTCGCAATACGACGTGGCCAGATCCAGCAGGCCTGAACACACACAGGGCACAGACACTTCATTATGATTCAGGTTTCAGCAGAAGTTAAAAGGTATGTGTATATGTGCGCGAGTGATTCTGACCAATAGCATCTTCTGGAGGCAACTCCACATTGTCTGTGTAGAGAAACTCAAGGAAGGAGCGGTAGACGGGAAATGAGAACTGATCAATTTCAATCACCTCCTTCATGTCTTCGTTCCAGTGAGACTGGAACATCGATCTGAAGTGTTCACACCTGCACAGCAAAGATGCAGCCGTTGTAAAAACTGTTTAGACGAGATGATTTCTACTTAATATGATGAGTTAAACATCCGGGAGGTGAAATACCGACCTGATTTTGAGAACTGCTTTGTGAACATAGATGTATTTTCCTTCAACACAGAACTTGAGGTCAGCCGTCTCTGGGTTGTCAAACTCCTTCTTCAGAGACTGAGACACGGTCAAGAAGTCATCGTACTCTGGCGGGACACCAAACGCCGTATAAATATCCACAAACATCAAATTGTGGTAATACAAAGAATGAAGCTGTGATTTGTGCAATGTTCAGCTGGGAAACTTAGCATCCTGGATATACAGTATAGGGAGTTACTGTGACAAGCGCCACCAACCTAAACACAGTTTAAGATAAGGCACACGACCCTTGTTACACACATATTCCTACACAGAGGAGTAGTTGGCCCCAACTTCACGAAGAAAGCAGGAACAGCTTAATGAAGATAACAAGAAGCTCAAACCTGAGCACTTTCCCAGAACTGTGTACATTTTTTAACAGATCTGGTACACTTTGAATTGAATTTGGCTAGTAATGAACAGTTTGGTCCAGAAAAGTTCATTTGTATGCTTTAATAATTTAAACTTTTTTCTAATATAGATAACTCATGCTTTTTATAACCCATTTGTAAGTGTAAGGGTTTAAGAATGTTGTAAGCCCTAACCCTTGTAAATGTTCCAGTTCACCAGTTAAGCATTTTCACAGAAAGCAACAACACAACAAACTTGATAATTCAGGTAACATTTTAATGTAACCAGTTTTCATTTCTAGTGTGGTCAGAGTTTCAAAATCTGAAACAGGCGTACCCATAAAATTTTTTTGATAATGTCCTCCTTGGTAATATTTCCCTCAGAAATCAGCCAAGAACTGTGAAGGTCAGTTGAGCGCTATAATGAACAGGGACAGACCAAAATACCTCGAGATGCAAGTGGTTTACCAACAAAGTCAGGACAACAAAGTTGTGAAGTAAACAAATAGTGGCATGTCTCCAGTGCTTTTTTACACTGTTGTGGTATCACACCCGTTTAACAGATCTGACTCTGCCCTCCAGATGAGGACAAGTAGAAGTTTACTTAAATAAAAAGGGGGAAAACAGGGAGGCATTGGCTTTAACTCCCTTTCCCATTCTGATAAAAAATATACCCAAAGCAACCATGTTGCTTATGCAGGGCTTTCCTTGCTTAATATTTAAATTTGCACCTGAAAACTGTGTCTTTGTTATAAGAATTTAATTTACCATTTGATGGATCAGTCCTCAACAAGCTCATTTACATGTATACATGGAAGAAAAGGGGTACTCATTTGCCAGATAGAATCTTATTGGCTATTGTAGCCAGTGCGCACATCATGGAGGATCCTGCAGCCACTCATACACAGCAAAACACTGATCTTTTGAGAGGTTAAATTAGAGCACATTCATTTTTTCAAAATGGTTTCAAATTGCAACATTTACACATTTGCATGAAGTTCAGCATGACGGATCACCTCCCAGGTTTTATGTCTGCACCAAGTGGCAATCTCCAGTGGCCAGCTATGAAACTACCCGGAAGATTTACATATTTGTAGTTTTCCCTTGATCTGCTGGGGGTTGGGTGCAAAACAGAGCAAATCCCCACAGACTCCCATGTTAAAAAGGCCAACTTCACAGCAGAAATAAACATGTTTACAGCCTGGTTCAAAAAATCATTTTAGGTTTAATAGGTCAAGTTTACCTTCATGTCAACTGTCAGGGTGTGAATTTTTTTTTTTTTTTAAACTCATACATTTAGATGTTATTTAATCTTGAAATTACTCATAATTAAGGGTGTGACATTTGGATTGACATGTGGCAGACCGGAAGTCCGGCCTGCCGTCCAGTGGCTCCTAGTTAGCTCCTTGTTTGCTCTCGCTAAGGTCTCAGTTTGTAGCAGAGTAGCACAATGGCGGTTTTTAGTCCACTAATAGCATGTCTAAGTGTGTCTTGCCTTTATCCCGCCGGCTTGGGGCTAATCTTTGTTAGCTCCTGTTAGTTTCGAGTTAGCTCAGTTAGCGTTTAGCCCAGAGTACGTCAGCTGTCAATCATTTGACCCGAGGCCATGCTTTACCTATGTTAGAATTTTCCGGGAGTGACGATGTTACGACACACGCAACAAGGCAAGATGGCGACGGTGGAACACGCCCAACTGCCTCCACTTTCCTCTATTCAGAGGAGACCAGATACTACGTCCATATTTTCTACAGTCTTTGGTCTTCACACTGAATTTACCAGGGCAAATGTACAACTGAAAACGTTCTAGTTACCACCAATTAATTTCTTCTCTTACCCATGGAAAGAAGTCGCCACATAACTGAGGGTGTTGCAAAGCATGCAAAGACGTCGTCTGTGCAGGAAAAGTGCGTGAGGTGAGGCAGCACTATGGACTGGCCCCTGCACTGGCCCCACATGTACACCTGACCACTCTGGGTCTTGGCAGCTGACGTGTGTGTGGAGTGACACGCAGCAATCTCCACAATTCTGTTAAAGAAGCAGAACAAGGGGAGTCAGACGGTGCTGGCGCAGTGACAGGAGGAATCATGTTGTCAGCGATGATGGACTCAATCACCTCTCCTTCTCAGTCATGACCTGGACTGGACTCAGCTGGTTGCTCTTGTTGCCGGTGCCCAGCTGTCCATATGTGTTGGCACCCCAGGCATAAAGAACCCCCTCATCTGTTAGTGCCAGGGAGTGGGCATAGCCAGAGACGATCTGGGGAGGAAAACAATTTTTTGGTACATTTTTGCCTCACATTGAACTGAACAAGATAAATTTAAATATTAATTAAAAAAAAAACATTATTTACTGAGGCTCATCACCTGTTGCACACATAAACCTTGCAAAGCAACAAGTCGACAGGGAGTGAGCTGGTTGCCGTTATTTCCAAGGCCAAGTTGTCCATTTCCATTGTAACCCCAACCATAAACCTGCAGAAAAATGAAGAGAAGACGAGTGCTGAAACAGTCTGAGCAGCAGAACACCATCTTTTTACTTCTGGCTTAATTTAGAAACAACCACCTCTCCGTTGTCCACTACTGCCAGAGATGAGGTCTGACCACACACTATACTGACGACCACTTTGTTCTGCAAGCAGCTGGACACTCTGCGAGGTGTGGGCTGGTTTGCTGTGGAGCCTGAGCCCACCTGACCACAGTTATTATACCCCCATGCATACACCTGGGAAAAAAGATGGGAGTGATGCAATATGTTCAAATGAAAGGAAAAAAAACTGCTGAAACAATCTTAGAAAAATGTACCCATTCTCACTTGCATCCTCTACACCCCAGTTTGGCTTCAAACATTTATTATTGTGCAAAACATACCAGCCTTTCATTTCAATATGCAAACAAGTTTCCAGCTGTGACGTTTGTGCAAATCAGCACCAGTGCAAATGGTTTTTATTACATTTAAACTATGACAGTGGATCAGCTGTGCTGAAAGTCATCCTCTTTATGAAGCTGTGTTTTTAGTGGGTCTTTGTTTCCTCTTAGTCAAACTCTAGTACCCATAAAATCAGTTGATTTAAACTTAAAAAGCAGTTGTTTTTTTAACATTTATAATCATGACATTCAAACTGAGCCATTCTTGCTAGTTTCATTAATGCTTTCACAGTGGTGATGATGTGATTGCAGTTTAAACTGCAGCAGTTCCTCTGTTGTACACTGCGATTAGAGGGGGCACAGCACCTCATCAGTGCGTTTTCCAAAAGCAAACTGTTGTCATAGAATCAGCTGAGTGACAGCAGTGTCCTTTGTAGAATAGCAACCATTCCAAGTTTTCAGGTTGAAGCAAAGACAAAACATAACATTTGCCTCTGCAGCTGTGTGTTGATGCATTTCATAACAAAGAATAACCGGTAGTGATAATAGAGGTGTAAGAAAATGTTTTTAATTCCTTTGACTAAAAGTGTGAGGTACCTTTGTCAGAGTGCAATGTTGCTGTGGAGCACTTTGAAGCACAATAGATTCCTTATTGCAGAGTTCATTTTTTTTAGGTTTTCAGTTCAGGCTGGATCAACTGTTACTGGACTTTGGGTTCTGTTGGAGTTTGCATGACTAAGCAGTGCCTCCAACCCAGGGGTTGGCAAGTTTAGCCCTCAAAAGCTGCAACTCTGCAAGTATTAGATGTGTCCTCGTTTCAACACACCCCATGATTCAAAAGAATGAGCCACTGAGCAGAACTTCATAAGCTGTTGGATCATCCCAAACCTGCAGGACTGCGGCTCTCTTGGACCAAACTTGCCTACCCCTGCTCTGACCAAAGCTGAGTGAGCTGGGTTATTGGAGGGAATCAAATGATTTTCATTCTGCTCTATGCATAGTTAAATCAAAGTCATCTTTTTTTTTCATTTATTCTAAATCCCTAGACACTTACTTCTCCCGAGTCCGTCAGAGCCATGGAGTGGTGAGAGCCACAAGCCACCTCGGTGACCTTCTTGTTGAGCAAGTTGGCCGACACAAGCACTGGGGCTACTCCTTGATTGGTTGTCCCATTTCCAAGTTGGCTGTAACCGTTATGCCCCCAAGCGAACAGCTCTCCATCTGAAACACAAAGAGATTAGTCATTCTGCTGACCCCCCCGAGCTGAGAAGAAGGTAATTACATGTTTTATAAAGCTACCTTCTGTGGCCAACAGGATGTGGGGTCCACTACCGTAGCTCAGGCTCACCACCTTCTTACCACTCAGGAAGTCCAGCTTCTTAGGGACAATTGTGCTCTGACTGTCCCCTGTCCCCAGACAATTACTGCAGTTCAGCCCAAACACATACACCTGAGAAAGAGACAAAACAGAGGACATGCAGAGTGGATCAGCGATAAGGAAGGCTCAACAGAGACAGCACCCGTAAGCCGAGCAGATAGCATGTCACTTTCCGGACACATAAACATCAACAGCAGCAGGCCGACCAGATAAGTCGTCTGATGACAGACCTCCAACCTTTCGCACACTCAACTCAGGTCATAATAGCAGCACTGACACAAGGAGGTGACAAGAGCAGCAGTGTAAACATGTTTATTTCAAAATCTGCGCAGGAATAAACCACCTGCAGTTAGAGTAAAGAAAAAAAAAAGAAAAGAATTGATTTGATTAAAAAAAAAAAAAACAGACCTCTGCTCTGAAGTTGTACTAAACCAACAAGCAACCCACAAAGGTTTCATGTCTATACCCAGCAACATATGTCACTTCAACAAGATTATGGAGTTAGTTTTATTGTTTTGGTTGAATGATGCTTATAACGGCTGGAGTAAACGTTCTAAAACAGCAAGCTTCTCCTCAGATGGTAGCTTTCTTTCTATTTTTAACCATTTTAAGCCAGTTCTGTTAGCCTGACAAATAACATTTCAGACTACTTCTAATCATCAAGCTGCTGCTAACAATTAGGTAAGTAAAAAAAAAAAGGTTAGAAATCCAAGACTTGACGAAATTAACCTCCTGTACAGCAAGCTTTACATCTTTACAACTAAACAAACTTATTCGCAACCAAATTTTAAACTTCATCTTTTAACCCTTTTTTGATTGCACTAATCACGTGTTCTGGCCACCTGAAACTAAAAAAGGCATGGCAAGTTTATTGTTCACCAATTCAAAGTACTTCACATAAAATGTTAAAAAGCATTACAGCGGGGTGAAGCGGCATGTTTGGGAGTTTGTTCCAGACATGTGGAGCATAGAAGCTGGACGCTAAGCTTCTTCACATCTGGGTCTGACTCTGGGAAGTGATAAACGACTGGATCCAGATGATCCACAGAGTTTTACTTCAAGTGTCTTTGCTTCTCAAAATTATTAACAGTTGCAGGATGTGATAAATAAAATTTAAAAAAAAAAAACTTATGAGAAATATCATAAAATTAAATCTCCCATGCCTCCAAAAACAACAGGTCCCTTTAACCTGGAGTTAAGCATTACTTAACTTCCCAAGACAACACTTAAAATCTTACATCCTCTCTTGCATTGTTAACACACAGCTGTTTCCTCTGACCCCTCACCTCATCATCACTGGTGATGTAAATAGCCTCGTTAGCAGACGAGCCAAACACACTAGCCTTCCGAATCAAGGCGAGCTCCTCCTGTCCCATCAAGCTGAAAATGGGCCACTTGGCTACATCCACCATGGTTTTCTCCCTGCAAGTCTGCGGCGAGGATGGCAGGCTGAAGGGGGGAAACCTCAAAGTGATGGCAGGACAGGGGTCAGGGACAGGGGACGAGTCTGGGTCAGCAATGCCGCCAGTGTTGCTGTCACTGTTGGGAATGCATGAAAGAATACACCATCAAAAACATTTATAATCTCATTTTCAAGAATCTGAGCTGGAATAAGAAATTATTTTCATGCTGTCAAACAAGTTTGAAAACTGCAGACAAGTTAAAACTTTCCATTTTCGACATGTTGAACAGTTTAACACTGGGTTATAATTCACACACGTACCCTGCATGGTCAGATGAGAATTAAACGCTGAACCAACACATGATGAGATTAGAAACAGGCTGGGTCATGAGCTCTCATATTAGGGTCGTCATGTATAAATCTTCTTGGAGTCTGATTTTAAGGGAGCAAACAGTCTTCTACTTAAAGTCTTATGTTGCGCAATAACATGAATTTGTCTCAGATCCAAACTTTGAGGTTTTCTGAGCCAACAAGAGCCAGTTGCAGTTGGCTGAGTTGCATATTAAAGGGGAAAAAAGAAAACATATTTTCAGAATTGTTCTTTATTTTTCAAAAATGATAGTGTAGAGTTTAGAGCCATTTATTAAAGGTTATGTAAGCATGGATAGAGAGGCTGTTATACAAAAGCTTTAAGAAATAACTCTTTTAAAAAGTGTTTTAACTACAGAAATGTATGCATTAAACTGAATTGTAGGATGGATGGACAGTAAAGATGCAGACTGTGGTGAAGCAATGATAGCACACAACAGAATACCTTCAATGTAATAAATCAAAGAAGCAGTTTTATTCTGATTTATACTGTGCATTACCAGCTCAGCATGAAAACATTTGACCTTTTTTTTTTTTTTTTTTTTTCAAGCATGTTTAAAAGCTTGTTGTTTCTATTCCTCATGCAGCGGGCAAAGGCAACTCAATGTTTGAAGAATCTTGACCTATAAAGTGGACAACCATCAACCGTGATACTGCTGTACATAATGCTGTTTTCTGGGTTTTGAGGATTTCATCACTTCATAAAACCTGTTTCCAATTATTTTTAATCCAGCTCTTGTATCTTTTGGGAAACCTCTGCCTTGTCTACCCGTTTCTCTTGACCTGACTTCTTGATTGTCACGTCTGTGGAGAACTTTTTAATGAGGTTACAATAAAGATCCAGTTGGAACCCTCCAGTCCTGTATCAGGTCTTTGCAGATTCCCCCCCCCCCTCCCCCTTGTTTTTGAACATCACTTGTAGATTTTGCTCTTTAGCTGTAGTTTATTTTCTTTTGTTGTCCTCCAACTCCTTTTTTGTTTTGTCCAGCTCAACTTTTCAAAAAACACACTGCACCACCATGCAGTCATATGTCAAGATGTTACCCAACATATTGGGATTCACCTTATTTGTGCAAAATGACTTATTTGTTTCTGCCAAACTAGATTATCTTTGGCATTTTATTTAAATGAATGCAACTAAAAGGTCGGGTACAAAGAATGTGTGAAAAAGCAGCTAATGTCTAAAGAAAAACAGATTTCCACAAAGAATGAACTCCAAGAACTATAATTCAAGACCACCTTAAGATTTTCAAGACAGTCAGGTTCTTCAGAAACAGACTAAGGAAATCAAATGTACACCTTGCTGACTGCTCATGAGACCCGGAGGATTAAGGTTTTGTAAGAGACTAAACTGAAATGGTGCAACTGAAGACAATGGGGTCAACGAGGTTGCTGAAGCGAGCGGTAAACACTGCTTCACCTGAGTGATGCGCAGACACAAAACCATCGTTGTTCCTGTAACACGAAAGCCTGCTCGTTAATGTTTGCTATTGTTACAAAGGCATTATTCAGCAAACAGTCCAGCTCACACAGCTCAGCAAAACAGTGAGCGGAGCTGCTACCAGACTGATCCGTTTGGAAAATCGTCCTAATCTGCGCTGCCTTTTTTTTTTTTAACTGCATATAGTTAGCATCTTAGCCGTCAAGAAAACACAACAAAACTAAGGACGTTCCCGTTAGGCTTACCTCTTAAAAAATCAAATAAAAATAAATCGGTTTCTAAAGCAGTTAACAGTCCCAGCGGTGTGAACGTGTTTCACGAAGGTGGTCAGCGCCTGAAGGTTTTACTTTTTGTGCCGGAGCTGACGAACTCGCTCTAACGTTTATTTGCGGAAGTGGAGAGAGAAGGTCACGTGACCACAAGACCAAGTCAATCGATTGCGGACGGCACAGAGCGAGCGATTAGTCCGGGTCGGCCCCATAAACATCTAATTTGGAATAAGTATATCAGGTATAAAAAATAAATCGATTTTCTATAGCAACTGGGTTAGAAATAAGATTTTATTTCAGAATTATAAATGAAAATGGCACTCTCTTTCACTATGAAGAATTGTTAAAGAAATTTGGAATTCCAATTAATATTCATGAATATTATAATCTTTTATGCAACTTCAATTCATTTTTACAAATTACTACAAGGGGATAATAACATTACTCTCTTTACAAACATCGACTCTGCAATTATTCTGAATGGAATTAATATTAAAGATAAAAAAAAAAGTGTAATAAATTTCTTTGACAATCATTACACCCACTCTCCCACGAAGTACACTACTCACAAACAGTTAAGGATATTTGGCTTTTTGTATGATGTCAGCATGAATCTAAAATCCACTACAACCTTTATAGGTGAACTAAATTAAAATTTCTCTAAACTTTTCAATGCACTTGTACATTGTTCAGTGGTTAAATATTTATTCTGCATCATTCTGTTCTCCAAAAAAAACGAAAGTTAAATATCCCTAACTTTTTGTGAGTAATGTACATCCGGGGCATAGAGTTTCTCTAACAAAAACTGTTGCACAAATAAAGTTAAAGAAATCCACTTCAAAATAATTAATCACATTTATTCTACTGACCAATTTCTTATGTATAAGAATGATGGGTATCTGAACTGTGTACATTTTGTAACACCTGTCCAGAAAGCCTTTTACGTCTTTGTGGAAATGTGTTCATGTCCAATCTTTTGGATGAATATTGAGCTCCTCTTCTTTGACTGTTGTCATTCAAAGATTTCTTTAACTAGAAAAGATATCTTCTTCTATGGTGGCACTGTTGTGGAAAGAAAATATATCTATTAAATATTCATTTTATTTGCAAAGTACCACACTCATAAATGTAAATGGTCTCATACCATTTCCAGTATTCAGTATTTTAAAAATGATTTTTCCTTATACCTCAACGCTCCTAAGGGTCACTCTATTAAGCTATTCGAACTCTAGACGTTGACAACCCATCCTCTTAACTTTTGATGTTTATTTGAAATGTAACCCATGGTTATTCACCTGTTCTATATGAATATTACTTTAATGGAGCTAATTTGACTTTTTACTTGAAACACATTGTTAAACATATTATGAAATATTGTCTTTACATGGTTGCCCATGTTTGACATTGTAACAGTTCTTAATAAAGAAGTTTAAAAAAAAAAAATAGTCTGGGTCGGCTTTGTGCCAGGTTCATTTGTGGACAATTCAGCCAATATTTCCTACAAAGATATTCTCCGTAAGCACTCTTTTAGTATGTTTTTCATTGATTTTGTCTTCAACAATTTTCTGAAATTAAATAATAGTGGATATCATAGTTTTGTCAAAATTGACTGTGGTGGTGGGGCCGGGGGACCAAATTATTTGAAAATCAATAAAGTTGTATCACTGTGCTTTTAAATATAAACATGAAGTGGGCATGGCCACCCACAGAGGAAGCTTAATACAACCAGAACATTTAGAACTGTGTTTTATTGTTAATATTGTGATGCATTTGTTTTGTCACAGGATTTTTTAAAAGGTCATAAGAGAATCTTATGTCACAGCTCCAATGTTGGGAAACCATCCCGTCTAAAACTAGCTGTGCACCATCTGGATGTTAATCCACATTCTAAATAGGTGAAAACTCAGTAGTTGCCTCACAATTTCAGTTCAAATCTTACTTTGGTAGCTCCTGTTTTCAAAATTGCACCCAAATATTCAGAAAAAAAAAAGTAAGACAACCAAGGCCATCTGGATTTGGGTCAAGCAAAATAAATGTTCCACTTGGAGGCCTGTTATCTTGTGTTGCATTTTTTGTTTGGACTGACTGCAGGAAACCCCTATTCCTATTCAAAGTCTGAAGGCCAAGTTAATGATTGTTTAAAGCCCAGCTTGTGAAGAAGGGTGGAGGCACTGGTCTGTATCTTTTTTTCTCACCCCCAGCACCGTTTTTATCCCTCATGCAACTTAAAAAAGCTCATGTATTCATGAATCACAACACTTGCAAGCACGAAGGGTCCAACGGCTAAACAGCAAGTTTATTTTGGTTAGAATCAGAAACACAGATGATGTCCTGAGGGCGAGATGAAATGGTAAAATCCCCTGAAATTATGGCAATCATGGTTTGTGGTGTTGAGAATGGGGTAATGAGTGGGAGAAATGGTGCATTACATTGTTCAGTGAGTAAAATCGGAGGGGAGCAGTTACTCTCGACAACAGAGAGCAGCACTGACCATTCTCATGGCAAACTCCAACAGCAGGGAGACTACAAATTACTGCAGCCATATCTCCCTTAAAAGATTCTCCAGTTTAACTAAGAGTTGCTTCTTTTTCTATTCAATAAAACATAGTTTTAGTTGAAATGAAAAACAAAAGGCACAATGATTTTCAACTCATTCTTGTCTTTAATATGCACAAGAGTTGAAAGCATCAATGAGCCACCTTAAAGAGAAGAATTCAATCTAAAATTTATAAAAAGATATAAACAATCAGAGGCCAAAACGCTGTCTGTTGCTTTTCTCCTATTATTTCATTTAAAACGACTTTTCAATAGCAAGTAAAAATCTTGCAACAAACATAAGCTTGTATCCAATTCCGATACAAGGCAACGAAATCGTAAATCTTTAAAGTGGCTCGGTCTAGTCTGCTAGTTCATGACTGTACACCCTCTATAGTTTTTGTTCAGTGATAAACAGCTAGTCCCAAAAACAAAGCCTGGGCTGCTCGTTACAACCCCACCCAATATTTAAAGCCCCATGTGACCCCCCCCCTCGTCCCTGCTATGACCCCCTCTAAGTAGTTAGCAGCCAACCCGAGGGTCATAAAAGTCTGCGGGGCCAGGGCTAAGGTTGGGATTAAAGCTCGAAGCCCATCAACCCAAACCTAAACCCAAACACCAACTGGAACACGGGACGGTGCATTTTAAACAGCCCGTCACCACCACAAAGAGGGGGGGAGAAAAAGAAAAAAAAAAGCCTGTTCAAATTCATCAGCATGTCATCACAATACATATGCAAATCAAAAATAAAAACAATAAAACAAAGAAATTGCTCCAACAAAAGAATAACCTCCCCAGCCATCTTTGACAGTTATTGTCCATCTAATGACTGTCAGCTGCAGCAGCTTTGTACAGGCTTTATGTAAATATTCATATATTCATTAAACGGCAAGGAGAGATACACATCACAAATATAATTTTTTTTACAGTTATTCAAATTGAGTGATGACATGTGACCTCTTCATCAAAAGTAGTTAAGTACTGTAAAGATCAGAGCCTGTACCCCGTGTACAAGTCTAGTTTTCAGTGAGCATAGGTCCCCTTTCTGCAGGCAGACATCATTATGCCTCAGATGTGTGCATAAGACTGAGGAAAAAAAATATACAAGGAAGCTCCACAGGCTTGACCAGAGGAAGCAAAAACAAAAGAAAAAAATAATAATTGAAGTGTGGATTTCAAGAAAAAAAATGAAATAACCTTATGGTCAAGATGAGCAAATGAGGACGATTTTAGCTTCGAAGGTTTTCGTTGAAACGCCCCCCTTCTGATTTCACATTTCACAGGGGAGTCCCGAGCAAACAGTTCGCCGGATCGCAAGACGTGTACGAGCACACGCTGCAGAAATGGATGTCCTGTGGGGAGTGGGGGGTGTGGAGGGGGGGTATGAACGCTACAGCTGACTAGTTCCTCTTCTCTCAAGTCTCTGTGCCGTCACCCAAAAGGTGCTCCCGTGACAGGTATTCACATCCATTAAAACAAAAATATCTTTCCTCTGAATCAGAAGCAGGCAGTTAGCAGGTTTACAGTTGCATGTATTGAGGAAAAAGAAAAACTTATGGCATTTTCTTCACATTTTGATGTTTTGTTTTTGTTTTTAAACAGTTTGATAATTCAACAGAGGTCACGTTAAAAAAAAGTGACGTCATTGAGTCAGAAGTCCCATCAGTCAGTTTGCCACAGAGTCCTCCTTTTACCTTAGAGCCCTTTCACCTCACCACCTGCCCAAGGACTCTCCTGGGAGGGGAGTGGGGGTCCGTGGTTAATCATGGCTTAGCTCTGGGATTAACTCTTTAAACTGGGTGAGAAAGGGGGTGTGCCTGGCCATAAGGAATCAGAGCGACCAAGCGTGCTTGTGTGTATACTTGTTTGTCAGTGTGTGTTTGTGTGCATGGGTGAAGTAACACCAGAGGACAATCCAGGGGAGGGAAAGCACAAAAATAAACCACAAACAAACAGCAGTATTTCTTCCCCATGAGTGATATGACGGCTCCTAACAGAAGTATGCACACAAATCTAAGTGTCAAAAAGTGTGTATACATATATCTTATATATATATATGTATAAATGCATTTGAGTGTGTGTAAGTGTGTGCACGTGTTTGTGTCTGAAAATGTGCTTGTGTTTTTGTCTTTGCAAAGACTTGACATTTGGCAAATATATCTTGCCAAGAAGGCTTTTCTTCCTTCTGGTTTTACCTTTTAGTGATATTTAGAAGCACTGGCGGACAAAACTGACAGTCCTCCCGATGCAGGTTGCCAGATGGTGATGGTGCCTGTTGAATAACCAGGACTCCTAATAAGAGTTGCAGTTTTCTGTAAAGGATGACACTTTTACAAAGGGGTGGGGGGGGGGAGGAGAAAAAAAAAAAAGAAAGATAGAAAAGCCACCCAACAGTGCAGATGTGGGCATGGGTAAACCCTTCTGTGGTGAATTTCCATGTTTGAAGTGATGCTTTGAAAATCCTTCTGTACCAGGTTGCCAGATTGTTGGAGAGACAGATGAATATCCAGGATGATTACAGAGTACCCGTGCAACTGGTGAACCAAACATCCTGGCTTTTAGAAATTAAACTCCTTAGTTTGCATGTTGGATGCTGGGTCAAAGTTGAAGGTTCCTCCTTGAGTGGTATCAGGAAGCAAACCAGGATCTTCATCAATCTGGGATAGACAGATAAACAATTCATGGGGTCACATCAGGGTATGTTGTTAACAGAGGAAAAGTGACCAATGTAAGGGGAAGAGTCACTGGTGACAAACTTACATCATCTCCTGAAAAGTACTGATCAATAATCTCAAAGGCTAATTTGTAGATATCTTCGTTCTCATGCTGCTGCAAATTTTCTATCTTCTCCAAACCTGAAAACAAAAGAGAAAAAAAAAAGTGAAAACTTGTTTCTCTTATTGCCAACATGAGCTTTAACTCGCACGGTATATATATAAAAAATAACATTTGTTTTCAAGCATGCTGAATTGACCATTTACCAGTAGAAGACAAGAACAGAACAAAGCTCAACAGAATTAAAAGAAATGAAAACCGACCTCCACACTCCTCTATGATCTCAGCAATAGTGCTGGCTTCATCTCCTGCCATGATGAGGATATTCTTGAGGCCATCCAGGACAACCTGCACCACCTGGGAGTCTTTCACCGACAGCAGGTTACAGAACGGAGGGATGACGTTCTGCTCCACCAGGAACTCCACCTACACAAACCCATACATACACACCACATTCATACTTTATTACAACATAGGTACATGGTTACAAGTCTGGAAAACAACTTTGCAAATCACTCTCAATGATGTTCATATCTTATTACCTAGCTTCTTCCTTCAATATGACTTCATGAAAAAATATGTTACAAATTCAGAAAAACATTTACAATTAAAATTATGGACTAAATAAACGTTTGGAAACACTTAAAAATTCACCTTCCTCATTTTAAGAAACACATTTGAACAGAACGCTAAATATTTCTACATCATTGGTCCAAAAACCCATCTCACCTGGTCTTTTCTTCCACTGATGGTGAGGTTGCTGATGGCCCATGCTGCCTCCTTCTGAGTGCCAAAGTCACCCTGTAGAGAGCCAGGCTGTCACAAACATGTACTACCACAGCATACCGTCAGAATGCACCATAAAAATCTAGGCCACATTTGAATTCAGAGGCCATTTTATTAGTCAATTATCTTGCCACAAAACAAAAAAAGTATCAGCTGTACTGTTTGGTTACATTTGTGGAGTAAAACATAAAAATTCAAAGATTAAATTTGGTCCTTGTTCTCCACTGTGCACAAACCTTAGCCAGTTGGTGAATGATCATAGGAATCAGCCCGGCATCAATCACAGCTTGGACCTGCTGCTGGTTCCCAGCTGTAATGTTGGACAGAAACCAGACCGCTTCCTGCAAACAACCCGATCACAGATGGTCAAAAGCAGCACCAAAACTTTCAACCAAACACTAATCAGCCGTGTCTGGATTCAGTGGTGTCTACATTACTCTCTGGTTTCTGATCCCTTTTACAAAATAAAATTTAAACCATCTTTAACTTCAAAAGATTTACACTAAAGACATTTTTCCACAGTGGAAATGAACATATTTCCAGTGAATGCATACCGATCAACAGGCTGAAGACACTCCAAATGTTGCTACTTATCAAACTCTGTGTATGACAGTTTGACAGCGTGACAGAGCTTTCTCAAAGGCCAACACTCAACACAACTGCCTCTTTAGCTGAGCTAAAACAGACACAGGAAATAAAAAGATGAAGGCTGTGGTTTTGATACCTTGTTGATCTTCTCTTTAGGGTGTGTGAGCAGGTTGGGGAAGTGTGAAAGGACATCACAGTTAAGAACCACCTGCGTCTGTTCGTCTGTCCCTGTCACAATGTTTCCCACTGCCCTCAGAGCTGCCGTCTGAGTATGAGGATAAACAAACTTAATCACGTTGTCGATCATTTACAGAGGATGACAGTCACCATCACATTGTGGATATGAAGCAAAATCTTATGTACGAGCTAAATGAAAACAGTCTCACCTGAACTTTCACCTCCTGATGACTGAGGAGAGGCACAAGAAAAGGAACAACTCCAGAATCAATGACCATCTGGATCTGCTCGTTGCCTCCATCCGTCAGATAAGACAGAGCCCACACTGTGTCGACTAGGATCTAAAAATAAGCATTGCATTGTGGGAAATGTTGGCACAAAACAACGAATTTTTTTTTCTTACAATCTGGAAAAATCAGAAAACACTAAATGATTTAGGCATTCATTTTTCAGCCTGATACTTACATTTATATCAGTGTGATATATTAGCACACAGAGGGCAGGCAAAATCTGTGGGGAAGAAAAGTAGGTTGTGAGTGGGTTGGATTGGAATAGATTAATAAGATGAAAGGAAGAGTGGGGCAAAGTAGAAAGGGGAGGGAAAAAAACTAGACTTCACTTGTCAGAAAACAACTTTATAGTCAGACATCCCCAGGGCAATGAGGCTGATTTGGCAAGTGAAAAGTTCTGTGACTCAGCTTGCAGTGACACAGTCAACTACAGAAAGATAACTTTTGCACACGTGGATAAGAACCAATGTTCAAACACACCCACCTCTTGCACAGTCTCCATGGGAGGTGGTGGATCCTTGTTGCGGCAGAGGTTAACAATGACCCAGGTAACGTTGCGGAGGAAGGTGATCGGGATTGATGGGTTGATGAAAGAGAGCAGGGGCTTGACCACACCCAGAGAGATGACATAATCCCTGCACTGTGGACCATCACCTGAAGGGACAACAGGTCAACCGTCACAATCACTATAGTGTCTTTCAATCAGTAAAAACACACTTCTACTTAAGGTGGCACTTACCTATAATGTTTCCTAAAGCCCATACAGCCTGTTCACATACATTCTGGTGAGGAGAATGAAGAAGTCGCAGGAACAAGGGCACTGCATCTGCATATGCAAACATCAACAAGTCAAAAAAAAAATAGCCAAAGGTGAGTGCTTCTGCAACTCAAATGATGAACCTGTGTCCTGGGAACAACTGAAGACCAAAACAAATAGGAAACCATGATTGTGTCACAACACCTGCACATAACATTTCAACTGAAACCAAGCGCCGTTATCAGTAAACACCCAATGAATCATGTAACGATCCTGTTCTTCACCAAAAAACTACTGCAGAAGTACAGATGTCTCCTCAGGCCCAGCATGCAAATGTCCGACTGTTGCCTCCCAGACTTTGGCACACAAATATTCGCATGTTAACAACTCGTCTGTTGCAAGTCTGCAAGCATGCTGCCCACTACTGAGATGAAACACTAGAGTGGGACTTATGTACTTCCACTGAGACAAACTGAAACTTGTGTCCCTGTGAGACGTTTTAACACCAAAGCAGGATAGATAAACACTGAAAAAAATGAGTTCTTATGACTGGGGTGGGGGGGTGGGGGAGTTAATTTTCATTATCCATCAAACAAGCCAAATATATACAATCTGTTACATATCAGTGTGCTCTTTAGAAAGTGTCCAAAAACAAATGTCTGCAAAATGCCCAGCCATGTGACTTGACATCATGTGTTTAATCTGATTACAAGAGTCAAGCATCTGATCTCATAATTCACATTTGTTTGTTTGTTGTTTTTTTTTTTTTTTAATTTGGTGCAAGATCAAGATTTTGCTGTACAAGAGCCCTTCAGGAACAGCAGCATGGCTTTGTGTACACACAGTTGGCAGATCTGTTAATATAAACCTAAATGTTTACAGAGTGGATGTTAAACATGCATCTTTAGAGATGAATTTCACATTTCAAATGGAGAAGATGTATAAATGTCAAGTTAGTCCCTTACAGAGCAGCCATAATAGTTAGGGTCAAATGGTTTATTTTATACATCATCACATAAACGTTACCACAGATTAGCAGTAATTTTCTAAGATAGGTTTGGTCAAATCCAGGGAGGGTCTGCATCATTCCTGTTGTGGACTTCATGAATTACGAAGTCATCAGGAATGATTCAGAAACTGCTGTGAAAGCCGGAGACTTCGATTCAGTCAAAAGGGCCCCATTTGTGACAAATTAGATTTGCTCATTACATAAATGGTTGAGTGAAATTTGCTGAGCCATAGTCGACCCCAGTTAGAGGTTCATCTGAATTCATTCTACACAAATGGCTCTTCATTTGAAACTAAAAGATTAATGCTATCAATGCTGTCCATTTTCATGACTTGCGTAATAAGCAAAAATCGAATTTGACTGAAGCTCAAATAGATCAATTCAAATCTAAAAGTTGGACCTTCAGAAGGTGAGCATATGACTATTGAAAGAAAACATCTCTCTAGATTTAGATGCCAAAGACCATGAAGTCCTTCATGCTTATTAAAATATAAATCACACTAACAACTCTAATTTTAAAGTATGTCTTAGACACATCATAGTTCCTTCTAAGAAGGCAAGTTATTCTGATTAGATAACAGAGCTCTCCTTTTCTTTCTTCCATTCTGAAACTGAGGATCTTTTCTTCAAAAGCCACCACACTGAGTTAAAAAGCAAACAAATATGCTTGCCCTGCAGATTACAGATAGTATATAAACTCAGACCAGAGGGGTAACACTGAAGAAGACAGAATGTGGAGTCAACTTACTGGATTTAACCACAGCCTGAGTCTGTGCTGACGTCCCAGAGGCAATGTTGGTCAGCGCCCAAGCTGCCTCAAACTGAAGAGAGGGGCTGTGAAACGGAAAGGAAGCAAAAGTCAGCTACAGATGCAAAGCAAGAGTCTGAATTTCCACAACAGGTAGGTCAGCAAGGAGGGGTCTTAAGTTTTTCCAATGCAGACTATTCGGCGATGCCCCTCATTCACTTCTGTTTTTGGCTTTCCAGGTTTTGCTGCTATAGTTAAAACAGAATACTATTATGATTTCCAGAATTATTGCAGCATTGAAGGAAATCACAGGCTTGCAAGTGGATCCTCACACCACCCACTCACCAAATGTTAGCTAACTTTGGAGGCTATTAAATCCACATACCACAATTATTATTATAATACCCAACCCACCAACCATGATCTAGAGTTTCAATTGATTTACTCGGACTTAGCTGGGACACAAAACAATAAACAGACAATCTGGTTGTGAGTGTTGTCTGCGGACAGGAGAGTATCATTTTCATCAACATCAATCACGCAGATATTTAGTTTCAAGACCTCAGAGAAATAAGCCTGTTTTTTGGTCATGTTATACAGTGACAAATCACATATGCCTCACTGTGAGGTTTTATGTCAAGCTTGGCTTTATGCCATAATGGTAAACAATTCATCTTTCTTAATGAATACACAAGGATTAAAAACACATGAACCCAAAACAAGATTTCGTTCCAAGATAACATAACAGTCTCTTGTGGTATGCCAAGGCAAAAATCTTTTTTTTTTTTCCTTACAACATCCTCCACCCAAGCTAGTCACCCCCTGCGTCAGTGAACACAAGGTCCTGGGAATTGGGGAACTCTAAGACACAGGAATGTTGATATATTTGGCTTGGCTTGAGCTGAGAGGACCAGCCAGCTGCCCTGCATGTCTCCACACACTCATATGTGTGGACACAGTGGGAAACGACAGTCTGGTGCACACACAACCTCCGTTGCATGTAAAACCTGCTGCAGTAGCATTAGATTTAAGATAAACACTTAAAAAAAAAAGCACAAAATATTAGATGAAGGACATACTGTTAACTATATTGTAAGGGGACTTACTTATCATCCCTTTCCAGGCATTTGACTAAAATGGGCAGGATCCCAGACTTTATCAAATCATCAATGGGAGGGTTTCTGTCACTGGAGAGCAGTTTTCTGACAAAACACAAACAAAAATATATAAAAATAAATAAAAATCAAGATTATCATGCCAAATAAACAGGAAGTTACAGTATACAGACACACATTGACAGGCACTCACCTGGCTGCCTGTACAGCACTGAGCTGTATAACTGCATTATCACTTGTAGCATTCTGTAGTGGCAGAAACATATGGTAAATACAAGAATAACCAGGTGAGAGTCAAGATGCAATTGTTGGTATATTTGGGAAAGACTGACACATAACTAAATGAGAACACAACATCTTACCTGTAAAATGGCATCAAGTGTAACATTTTGCTGCAAAAACAAAATGATAGAACATGAACATCTAATTGAAATACTCCATTGCAAAAATGTAACAAGCTAGCTGTAGATGAACACCTGAAAAATGTACAAAATAGCACATACTTCATCTATTCAGGGTAAATGTTTAATCCATTGCATTTTAGTGAAATATATAGGATCTGACTGCCATTTACTTTGCTGTCATAAGCATCAAGAGTTGCAGTAATTTAGACTTTGCATGACAAGTTCATATCAAGGCTGACATCTTTGTCCTCCACATCCTGCTATCTGACACATTTATCTGTTGAGCAGAATAGGCTCAAAGCTTGATGCCCTTTAAGCATTCAGTTTTACCTTCACTTTTCCCCCTCTATGGTCTTCTTTTTCCTCATAAATTTAAACATTAAGTCTGCATGAAAAGAAATTAGTCCAAACCAGCCATCCATTATTAGAGACAGTATTTAATAATAATCAAGATTTCTGACAATATTTTAAGATGTTCACATATTTGTGCACATGCTCTCAAATTGAAACACACACTGATCAAGACTAATAAAAAACTTGAACTATCACAAGACTTTTAGAGTTTCTATGCTTGCAATACACTGCAGTTAAAGGCAGGGGGGATGATGTTTTCCGGGAGCATTTTTTACTATATTGATTACAGTCTTCTTCACACCCCGACTGCAGCCTAATTAAATGTTCTGACACAAATATTAAGAAAATGAATCCCCTGTGGAACCCGGGCAGCTAACGGCCCGTGCTTATTGATCGAATGATTGTATGTCCATCAAACTCGACTGCCGTTTGTCACCCTCCGACCCCCCCTTCTCCAACACACCTGCATCAAATGAATGGCTCGTTACCAGGCCTCTGCAGAGCTGAATGGCATGTGCATGAGGGAATTAGCAATTTGATTCAGGTGTGTTGGAGAGGGTATGTTCTAAGAAATGCAGGATAGTAGCTCTCGAGGACCGGACTTGGGCACCCTTGCCCTAGATCAGGGATCCCCAATATCCGGTCCTCGAGGGCCAGTGTCCTGCAGGTATTAGGAGCTTCCTTGCTGCAACATACCTGACTGCAGTCAGCGGGTAATTAGCAAACTTGTGCAGAGCTTGACATCAGCTCTGCACGTGTCACAAGGTGTGTTGCAGCAGGGCAGCTCATAATACCTGCAAGACACCGGCCCTCGAGGACCGGAAATGGGGATCTTGACTTGAAAGGAGACTTGAACATCTGTAATCACACCTTCTTCTGAATAAACTCTTATTTAGCTCTTTAAGGCATTTGGCAGGTAGGTTATTGAAACCATTTGAGACAATAGCAATCTGAATTTTCCATCACAGCATCATTGGCAATTTAAATAGAAAAATAGTTTTTATGTGTGTCTAAACTCACTGAAAATTTGAAAGATTCTGCACCAACATGTTTTTGGGAATCCACAAATTGGATTCTGCAGCTGCGCAATTGATAATTAAAATTTGAGGCAGAATTTTAATAAGGTTTTTTGCACCAAATCTTTTCTAGGTCTTTTCATAGTTTAAATTTCTTATGGTTTTGCAAAAAAATGTGAGTCCCTTTCTGTTAAGACTGCTTGCTCTTAAGCCTTTTCCACCATAACCATGGCTCTGAATAATGTGAAACAACGTACGTAAAATGACAAAAAACAATGCCTCATTGATTTGACACCCTTTGACCTGAAATATTGATTGGCCGGTCTCACTTCATCACAGACACACACTCACACTTACTCCTTTGAAGTCTGAGTCGACATCAGAGTCCTCCAGACTCTCCTCCTGGGGGACGTTTCTCTTCTTCAGTAAATGTTCATCTCGTTTGTTCTGACAAAAGGAAAAACACAGAGGAGTGATAAGAGAAGTTGAAAGTATTCATTCATATATTCATGAATTCTTGAAGTAAAAGTTGCATGCTGGTCTACCTCAAAAGCATTTTTCTCCCCCAAACTTTTCAATAGTCAGTACAGCCACATTTTAGAAAATAAGCACATAATCAGGAGGAAATTGCCTGCAGACTACTGTAATACACAAAGCGTACATTCACCTTTGAGGGATATCAAACCCCAGCCTAACCCCCGCCACATGCTGTAACCCTGAACAGCAGATACTCATTCAGCATCAGTCTACAAGGCATGTGAGTCAGTGGTAGGAGGAGATTCCCTTGCCCTACATTCCTGCGCATCATGCTGATGTGCGTCACTGATGACTAATAAGCTAGCGCAGTGCTTCTTGCTGCTCTGATCCAGCTAAAATGGAATGTGCTAGACTTCAGACCACCTCAGCACTCCACAGAAATTATGTTTCAGGTTTTAAAACCACAAGCTGTGCCAGTACTCTCCAAACAAATGCTGATGGCTGTGCTGCTTCATGCGTTTCTTTACCAGTATTCTCACATTTCCTCTGATATCAAAATACTAGTAAATCTTCTGGCAAAAAATCAGGAGCTTTGTTGAGAAACTAAAAATTTCCCTATACTGTTTTTTAATATTGAGTAAATTATATTGTTAATTTGATTTTCTCTTACATACATCTGCCAATGACTGAGTACAGTACGGGTTGACTTGGCACAGCTCTTCCAAGCTTCGACAGCGTCCTCTCACTGAGCACGATCAGCTGTTTATCATCTTAGCAGGTGTGAAGCTGCAGCAGAACAGACTAGACACACGACTTCACTCTGGCCGTGTCGATTACATTTACACCAATTTAGCAAAATGTTTTTATTCCATGTGACTTACAAGTGTGGCATGTAGCGTGGTTATTGCATGGATTTCTCTACAACTAGTTTGTAATTCAGAAGGTCTGAATGCTTTCTGGGAGTGATCGAAGAAAAGAAAAACAAACATTGATTTGTAAATCCATACTCACAGTTAACAAGTGTGTGTATTTATTAGACAAAAAACAAAGTGTGATCTGTGCGCAAAAATTAGATATCTGGTTTATTATGAAAATGTTCACCCAAATTTTTAAACCACTCCATGGAAGAAAGAACAGCAGCACACAACTAATGTGTTTTCCTTTTAACACCCACAGATGATTCTCACCAATCAAACAACGCTCTGCAGAGTTTCCACATCATTGTAAAGCATTGACTCAGCTGATGTAATACCAAAACTATTAAAAATCAGTTATGCTGTACTACAATTGTACAATTGAATCCCCCAAAACAAACAAATAGCATTTTAACTCTGCACAGCTGTCTGACTGTTCTGTTTCTACCATTTCATACTTCTGTTTCTGACAAACATTCATACCAGCAAGGAATAACCCATCAGGCACTGTTAGAGACAGCACAGGCTGTCTCAGAATGACAGTCATGAAGCATGTCCAAAATGTCAACTCTAGGGACGGCAGACTCCAACTTGTGTGGACACTGGACCTGCTAAGTTTGAAGCATGTGTTTTACTATTAAATCTGACAATTTGTTCTGTAAAAGGTTCTTTTGACTCTACTATCATTAAACTTTTTTTTTTTTATTGCGGGTGGAGGTGGGCAATTAGCACGAAAAAAGCAGGGTACGCAGTTTCCCAATCCCCCCACAACATGATGCTGCCACCATTATGCTTTGCTGAGGGGATGAAGTTCTTGGTATGATGAAAGGTGTTTGTGTCAGACAGTGGTTTCCTTGATGGATTAAAATTGTCTTTTAGTCTTATCTGATCAGTGGACCTTGCTTTTATACATTCAGGAAGGCCCCTACATGCCTTTTGATTAACTCAAGACGCTTTTATAAACTTTTCTGTAATGGCTTTTATCTGGGTGCACCTCTATAAATAACATCTCTGTAGAGGGCACTGCCTTTAGTACTCCCATGGACAGACACAGCAGTCTCTGATGTGGAGCTTTTCATCTCCTTCAAGGTTACCTTTGGCCTCTTTGTTTCCCCTCTGATTAATGCCCTCTTTGCCTGGACTGCAGGTTTCAATGGACAACCAAATCAAGACAGGCTTGTCAAGGTGCCAGTTCCTTTCCATTTTGTGCTGATGGATATTCAGTTATTTTCTTTAATCCAAACTTTGATTTATACAACCCCAAACATTTGTCCCGGTTTGGTGAGCCCTATGCTCTCCATGCTTGGTGGTACCTCACGACTTTTGCTTTGCACCTTTCAGAACATGTATGCATACTCAGTTAATGTGACAGACTACACACAGACAAATCGTAATTAAAGAATTCCCTCATTTCTGAATCTAATTGGTAGAAATCATTATTATTTAGGGGTCGTTATAGCCAAGGAGGCAAATTTATAGACATAAACCACTTCTGTTTTTTTCCCACATCTTTTCCCCCAGATATGTCCTTTAATTAATTTTACTTTACCAGTTTAGGCCACTCTGTGTAAGCCCATTACTTTAAAAATAAATAAAAATACAGGCTGTAACTTTGAAAAAAAAAAAAAAAAGGGGGAGGAAAAATGCCAAGAGGTGAATACTTTTGCAAGGTACTATCACATCAAATTAAATGAAAACTTCTTCCTTTTTTTGGTACCGTTTGAGGAAAGCAGATGAGGTACAATGACTTGAAAAGGGCAACTGTAAAGCAAAGTCTTTCATTAATTTATAACGGGATTAAAATTAGAAAAACTAAAATGAATACCCTTAGCAAGAAAACGCCTCTATCTTCTGATTTTACAAAGTTTTGGCAATGGCTTTCCATGTTCAAATCCAACAGTCAAGGCTGGCAATACTTGTTCTCTTTTTAAAAAATCGTCAGGAACCCCTTTTTCCTCTTGAATGTCATTACTATGCAAAAGATCCCGACCCATCTATTGTGTCAGGGGGTAGCATCACTGAACAAAACAATGGGGTCAAAATAAATAAAATTTAGGTGAAATACCCAACAAAGTGATGCAATGTACTAATTTTACTCTTCTCGTGTGCATTTACTGTTTTTCCCCACTGTGTATCCGCAATTTAAGCAAATAATACATTATGCTGCAGCCACACAAATATTTATAAATGGCATCCCAAATCTCAGAAAAGCAAAGTGAGTCTTTTCGGGGTCTGAAAATCTCATCCTGGTAAAACCTACTTTAACAGGCCTACAGCATGTTGGCCATGGTGTAGTAACAGCATCAGCTGTTTTTCTTAATTTTCCTCAAGCAAATTAAGTTGCACTTACACTGAAACTATTTTAGCTCCAAGAGAAATGAGCCAAACCAGATTTTTATGCATATGCTCCTGAGCATGACAAAGTACAATTGCCCCAAAGCCAGAAAGTGTGCTTGAACATGCCACCATGCAGAGCCTGCATGGGAGGTGTTCCAGTTATGTTGTTCGAGTTTAATTCTCTAAATTGGCCACAAGAAAATTTTTTAAAATAACTTTTGCTGTGTTCAATATCTAAAACTCGGGCAACAAACATATCATTATAACCCGTTTCCTGAAAGGCATGAGCATAAAAATGTCAGAATTTTGCATTTTTCATAACATTAGCAGCAGCTTTATTGATCTGGACTCATAGACCAGTTAACTATAATATTATTGTACTGATGTGCATATAAGTGAGTGTAACTGTGTTAAGGCAGTACATGCATCTTTTCTTACCTTTCTCAACTCAACTGTCACCTCATTTCGATGTCTTCTCATAGTCTGTAAAAGAAAACAATGATCTTGAATTATACATTGTAGATGTTTTTTATGAGTAATTAATCTATTGGGTGTAATTACAAGATACCAAGCTGATTTTACTTTGATTTCAGGGTTATGTCATTAAAAGCAACACCTTTTAAGATGCAGGATAAGTAATCCGTTTATTTTTCTTAGACCATTGTGACCCAGTCCTTATGACACCAATCGCCAGCAAACTGGAAGGTTAGAGGTCTATAAAGCAACTAATACAGCCCAAATGATAAAAGACCATTTTTCCCCACACTTTATTGGTTTTATACATTTGAAAAACAAACAAAAAAAAAGCACAAAGAGTGATTACAAGACAGCCCCCCTCCTCCCTCCCCGAGGCAAATCAAAAGGGACAAAAGGATGGAACAGATTACTCTTACAAAAAAATAAATAAATACACACAAATAGAAAAAATTTGATTTAAAATAAATAAAATTAAAAAAAAATAGGGGTGGGGGAATTGGTTTGCATTTCAAATTTGCCCAAGCAGCAAATTAATAAGGGGTTGCCATAACCAAGCAAATTTATGGCTAGAATGTTGGAGAGCCAACCTTATCTTCTCCAACTTTAAAAGAAGCAAAACCTCTCTGACCCAGTGTCTGTCGGAGGGTGGGGCAGCCCCCTTCCAATTTAATAAAATTACCCTTCTCATAAAAGACTATTTAACGCTTTAACCAATTGCTGTATTTGCGAGTCGGCTTGGTTTCCAGCTCATCCAGAACAGTTTGAGATGGTCAAAGATCTTGTGACTGTTTGAAGAGGTTCATGTTGCCTTCCTAAATAGCCTCTTACGTAATCTGGAACAGCCATAACTCAGGAGGCTGTGGAGCAGAGGTGTCTCCCAATCACAGCAAAACAACAATAAATGCCACTACACTGGCCAAAACAAAAACACTTTTTTACAGTAAACAACAGAAAAGTTAATGGAGCCCAGCAAACTTTGCACAACTCCACAACTTCCTGAACTTAATAAAACACCCTAATTTCCTGTCTTTCACTGCTGGACAAGCTAATTAATCCAGGTGTGTCTGGCCATCGTAGTCATAGTTACTGTACCTGGATTAATCAATTTGTCCACTAATGAAAGACAGTAAACAAACAAGCTGTACCAAGTTCAGAAAGTAGTGGAGTTGTGCAAAGAGTTCATTGGTAAAATTAGGTTAAACCTGTTGATACAAAAATATCAAGTGTTTTTCAGTCAATGTCTACAAAATAAAATGAATCCAGTAATTCCCATTTAAATTTTGCAGGGTAAAAAAGATGCATAATTTTTTGGCTAGATCATCTGGGATATCCAGGAAGACTAAGGAGGGACTTAGAGCAGTATGTGGGACGTCACTCCTATGCAGTTCAATGCCATTTCTAATGGTGTCGGAAATGAAGAGCGATCTGTTAAGGCTGACCTAAATATACAAAGCCAACCTGTCATTACCCCCACCCCGTTGTAGTCTGAGTCATCCATTTACAAAAACTCAAATTCATGCTGGGGCTCAAAGAGAGTCCTGGTCAGACACCCAAGATGCCTGAAATAGCATCAGGAATGCACTTGGCAAAGTCTGTCCGTCATGGTAGCCATGTGCTTGTCAGTCTGACTCCAAGTTTCAAAACAACTAGCTATGGGGCACCAATATGTGTTTTTTTGGAAGGTGATGGTGAAATTCCAATTGCCACTGTTGGATTTGGAAGGGCCATTTTCAGACTTACCTTTGTTTGAGGATTATCAAAGGATTACCAATAGATCAGAACAACCCAGCACAAGTATGTCTTTGTTAGTAAAACCTTTGGCTGAAAGAAACAATTTCTGATAAATTCCTTAAATATCATACATAACTGAATAGACTACAGTTATTTTTCATTTCAGTTGGTCCAACACTGGAAGCCTCAATCTCTGATGGTTTACAGGCATGATGTTTGGTCTTCGTGTCAATAAGCGATGTAAACAAATACTGTCAGATTTATATTTAGACTTGTTAGCTTCGTGATACAGCAGCAAACTGCGTTTTCAGAAGTAGATTCGCAAAAATGACACGAAGATGGCTCACTGGGTTTTCTAGAAAGAGTGACTTACAATTGAGGCAGACACATTTATCCCTAGCGTTTGTTATTGTAGCACAGTATATTTGGAGCATTACTATTAAGACATGAGAACATTGCAACGTTAGACAAAGTTATAATTAACAGGTCTGCTAAGTTCAACGTTAAGCACACCTAATGTCTCTTCTCGGAGATGGATTCACGCCGAAGAGCACTTCCATTGCTTTAATTTAGTTAGAACTAGCTACATATTTTACTTTACAAACTTAGATTAAATGTAAAAGGTGCTAAGGTCATAGCATCATTATCATTCAGCTAACCATTTAGTGTATTAGCCAGCAGCGCGGTTTAGCTTGCTCACCTGGAAATCCATGCTAGCAATTTGGTTGACGTTAGCGAGCTAGCAAGGTGGGGTGGATGGGCGGATGCAGACCTGTCATTTACTCAATCATAAACCATTATTTTTTAAAATAATGACTATCTTGCATGACATTCCAAGTCAGCGCTCAAGGTAATTAGAGCCATTTGACCATAAAACACAACAAATGTTAAAATCATGAAGCCGGGCAGGCCCAGTCTCGCCTGCGACCGGTGTCCATCCAACTAGCTAGTTAACGTTAGCCGGCAGTGACAGCTACATCGCTTGCCTTTAATTCTTCAAACTCCAAACATCCACATACGCTGTGGGGTGCTGCTCAGAAACAGTGGCGAATGGAGTTTGGGAAGCGACCAGTGTTCAGTGGATGAACACCATCGCCGTCAATGTTTACGAGTGAAATCGCCGACCACAGTAGCACATTTGATGACGAACTCTTTACGATAGCTTACGTTAGCTAACTAGCTAGCTGGCTGGTTGGTAGGCAAGCAGTTATAGCAGGGGCCAGGCTGCCAAACGAGGCCCATAGACTTTCAGGTTTTTCCCTTTCCCCCTCCCCTTTTATTTTCTTTATTTAAACATTAATATAATTTCGTTCAAGTTAGTTATATTTGTATCCATATGCCAGCTCACCTCGACATCGCGCCCCTTGTTTTTAAAGCTCTTGATGCGGTGGTTTTCCAAGCCGGCGTTTTCTGCCATGGCTGTACGGGTGCTATTACTCCGGCTGGCTGTATCTCCTCCGTAAAAGATGAGGCACGGCAGCTCCTGTGCGGCTGCTGGCTTCAGAGGAGGAGGACGTAACAGTTCGCAGAGTGAGGGGAGGAGTTAAGGCATACCTCCTGCTTCGTGCTGGGCTGTCCTGGTTTCCACGGCTTCCCTAGAAGCAATTCTGACAAATTCGCCGCCGATGAAGGCCGCGTCAGACACATTTGTAAAGGAATCAGTAACTCAATGCAAATTTCATTGCGGTTTTTGTGAGATTGGCTGCATATTTGACCGGATTATCAAACCATGTAACACAAAGTTGAACACATTTAGATTACAATCAATTAATAGACGCTGCCACAAGACTTTGCACAAGACGCATGTTTGTATTTTGCCTATACATTTGATGTGCACCTCATCTTCAACAAAATAATATAAGCCCCCAAAAAGAATCTGATCTATTTATTTTTTTTGTAATTTGTTTATATAATTCCACCACCTCAGTTCAACAAAAGTTGGCACATTGTAAAATCGAAAGAGCAGGCAATGGTGTGCAAATCCCGTTAACAGATTTTTTTTCCCCAAAAGAACATAAACAATATTAGCTCTAGAGACTGATGCATTCTGCCATTTCATGCTAAATATTAGACAGTTTTTTTCTATTTAATGGCAGCAACACATAAAAAAAAAAAGTTGAAATAGCAGCTACTAAAGGCTTGAAAGGTGACTGGGACAATAAGAATATTAAGAACAACTAGAACAGCACTGAACTATTTTGCAACAGGTCCATAAAAGGACGCAGAGCCTCCCAGATTTGTTTTTTTTAAAAAAGGTTGAAGTTCACCAATCTGCAACAAACTGTCCAAAAATTGAGGAAAATTGAAAGAAAAACACTCTTCAGCATAAAACTGTGAAAACTTTAAAGATCCTACCATCTGAAGATTTAAAGAATCTGGAGCTATTCTCTGTGTGTGGTGGAAAGCCTCAGGTAAAAATTGGATGCTTGTGATCTTCTGGCCCTCAGGTGGCACTGCATAAAAAAGGCACGACTCTCTACTGAAAATCACTGCATGGGCTCAGGAGCTCTTCCAGAAATCATCATCTGTGAACACAGTTAGTTGTTAAATCCACAAAGGACTGCAGGTTAAAGCTCTGTCACGCAAAGAAGAAGCCATATATAAACATAACAGAGATGCTGTCGTCTTCTCTGGATCAAAACTCATTTGAAATGGTCTGAGACGAAGTGGAAAAATGCTTTGAGGTCAGATTAATCAAAATTTGAAATTCTTTTAGGTAACAATTGACACTGTGTCTTGCAGACTAGAGAGACTATCCAGCTTGGTATCAAACAATAGTAAAAAAAAAAAAAAGCCTGAAGCTATGATTGTATGGGGCTGCATTGTGCCCATAGACCGTTAGATTGTGCCTATGCATTGTATGGGTCAGTCTACACATCTGTGAAGACGTGATTCATCATCAGTGCTGAAAAGTTCACAGAGGCTTTGGGGCAACACATGTTCCCATCCAGACAACTTCACTTTCAGGGAAGGGCTTAAATGCATGACAGCGTTAAACCACAAACTGCATCAATCACAATAGAATGGCTTTGCAGGACAAGAATCCAGGAGAACCAGCCTGCCTGCAGTCCAGACCTTTCCCCAACAGAGAACATCTGTAGCATCATGAGATGAAAAATCTGACAACTAAGGCCCAGCAACTCGAATTTTGCATTAGACATGAATGGAACAATCATCTCCTAAAACTCCAGCAACGGTAGACTCCTCACTCCACAGACATTTAACAGCCAGCTGCTAAAAGAGGGAATGTTGCAAAACAATAAACATCATCCTGAGCTATTATTTCCCATGCAATGGTCAAATATCTCAGTTTGAACTGACATGTTTATGTTTTATTGGGATTTTTTTTTTAAAGGCTTTATAAGATTTGTAGATCACAACATTCTGTTTTTATTCACATTTTACACAGCATCCCAACTTTTGGGGGATTGGAGTTGTAATTTGTTACCATCCATCCCTGCTTGAGATCTTTTGAGACCAACACCAATTCTTCATTGCGACAGCCAAGAAAAAATGGTTTCTTTTGCAAAACACTGATAAAAATGTGTCATTTTCTGTACCGCAAATCCAGTTCAGGGTCGCACATTGCTGGAGCCTATCCCCGCTATTATCAGGCAAGAGGCGGGGTACACCCTGGACAGGTCGCCAGTCTGTCGCAGGGCCAACAAAGAGACAACCATTCACATTCTTACCTAAGGCCAATTTATAGTGACCAATTAACCTACCACGCATGTCTTTGGATGGTAGGCTGGAGTAACCGAAGAGAACCCACACAAACACGGGGAGAACATGCAAGCTACTCACAGGAAGGCCACTGTTGGAATTGATCGAACCCCCTCCCCTACTGGGACTTGAACTAGTGACATTCTTACTGTGAGGCAGCGGTGCTAACCACCACGCCACCATGCAGCCCATAAAAAGGATAAAAATGATACTTCTCTAAAAAAAAAACAAGATGCCTCCAAACAGAAAATTTTAATGAATCAACAATATATGGAATCATACAATAACATCATTAGTGCAAACAGAGACAAGCGTTTGAAATATTTGACTGTTAGACTTCAGCAGCAGATATGCAACGGCAATACAACACAACAGATTGACATTTGTAGATATATTTCTTATTAGAGGCAACCAGCGCCAGCTCTGGTAATTTTCTGATAGAATAAATATACTGTAAGATTTCAGGATGAGAAAAAAGGGCTATTCAGAGAGGTAATGTGAAAATTTATCCTACTACTGCCAATACTAGTTTCAGCCATTTAAGAAATATTTGATTCTGTAAACTTATTTCTAAGCACCATCAGAAATCGGAGACATCGGTTCACATTCCAGGTGATGTCCTGCTTGCTTGCCTTTAGTGTTTTTAAACCATCTCTGTACGGTGACATGAAATGAAGGTGTCCTTATGCCCACTTTTACTGTCTCACCCTTCATTAATCTATCAAATTTTCATAGGTTAAGGGTAAAAATACATGTCTGGGATACAAATAAAAAAAAAAAACATCACTTTGATCGTTAACTGAAATAAATACAAATAAATAAACGATGTATACTAAGATGCCAGTAAAGCATTTAGCAGGTTGCATACTGGGAAAAAAAAGAAGAAAAAAGCAAAGTGAGTAAAACATGGCTTCTGATCCTGAAATATGGAAACATTTTACCACTGCATCCTTAGCCTGGTATCTATACTCACACTGTGAATGAAAGCAGCAACTTAAAAATCATTCAGTTAACAAGTTTGATTACCACTGATACAAGGCAATTATTTTACAGTTTTCTACCTGCACAGACAGTGAACCCCCCCCCATCATAACCCATCAAACCCACCCCTTTTCATAGATGCTCCATCACTGGTCCAAAGCAGTTGTAAAGAAGACAGGGGAATCAGGAGAAACAAAACAAGATGCACCTAAGCCACATATAACCATAATATCCAATAAAAGTCAAACTGTAGTGTCACAAAGGTTGCTATGAGATTTAGAGGAAGGCGGCAACACAAAGAGAAGCTGAGGTGTTCTTTTAGAAGATTTGTTGTTCGAAGAGAATCTTCTCAAATCCTTGTGGAGGTGTGTGATAGAAGTCACTAAACTGGCAGTCTAAGATGGCACTGTCATCCACTGGAATATGGGATAAAGACATTAAAGCACAAGGTTAGACAGTTTACGCACTTTTTAAAAATGTTCTTAAGTCCTGGAAACATTTAATGGCTAAAACTGGTCACGTGAAAGGCCAAAAAGTTTATCAATAAAGTGAAGTTATATTATCATAAATAATAAAAACATAAGTGCTTTACAAAGACAAAACAATAGTAAACAATAGTTCATGTAAACAAGAATTTGGCTTTTTCCTGGAGTGGGGAAAGACAACTGAAAATGCACAGAGTTGATGCATCAATGTTTCTAACATTAAATGTTATTTCTCAGCTGCGAGGCTTCGACTTTACAGACCCAGTGCGAACCTTGAAAGTCAACACCTTAAGGTGTCTAATCAATCAGTTTTTGTCTACGTACTGCGGGGTTTGGTTTAGGTCAGTGAACTGGTGGAATAGTTCATGTCTATCCTGGTAACCGCAATTTTGTACCTGTACCATTTCATTACTGTATGTCTGAATAACACAGTGCAGGTGATTCATCCCAACTACACACAAAAGTGAAGTTATATGCTGATATTTTGATTTTTGGTTTTATCGAAGGATAGAATACAGTAGGGCTCAGCCAAAATGCAGCACTTCTACAGAGAAGTTAGCTAATGAACGTGTGCAAACCAGTGGTTTCAGCACTGGGCTGGGAGGGGTCGCTAAGGAAAATAGATTGAGAATCATTATTTTAGACTTAACTTGAGAAACGAATGACCACAGCATTCATTTGAGAGACTTCTCGTGGACATTTTCTACAGTAAAAATGTCTAGATGATCAGCAGGTGAGACAAGATGTCAATACAGCAGCAATTTACTGTAACTGAAGCGAGTCAGGAATACTGCTTTATTCATCTTCTGTTGCTCTTTGCAGTTGCAAAGCAGAGAGTAAGTATTCTTTTAAGGAACACTTAAGTATTTACAGCAACAAAGTATTTCTATAAGTGTTAGACATCTTGTATTATTGTAAATGACAAGTGATATACTTAATGAGCAAAGGTCGATTTAACAATGCAGTGCTTATGCAAGTCAAACAGATTTTAAAGAATCAATTACGTTCACCTAGCTCAGGAAAAGATGCACATATGCTGCCCTCTAGTGGAATACTAATGAACTGCGAGCGCAAGTCTTTACAATAGTAACAATTTCAGTGCACCACTGAAGTTATATCAAATTGTTTTAAAAGTTGTGGATCGAAATGCTGACTCTTTAGCAAATGCTTATGTCTTCTAAGTTAGGCTATGACCAACATTTGGTTAAATTGTGGTGCAAATCCATGCAAAACTTTTCAATTAATCCTCCTCACAAACCCTACTATACAACTTCCCAGGTAGAGGTCGTCTATCAACATCTCTTTGGAACAGCGGATCTTAAAAATAACAATCCTTGATAAATTAATACAGAAACTAGCAAATATGCTTACCATAAACAACGGGGTACACAGTGCCCCGGATCCCTGAGGCAGGACAGTGCATGTTCTTTCCATTCAGATATAAATTCAGCTCCACATGGTCATATGTAATACCCTGTAGAATACAAACACACACATGTAAACACACTGCAAAACACAAGTTAACCTTTTTTTTTTTATCATCAAAAGGATCCCATTTTTAAAGAAGGACATTTTCGCCAAAGTAATTCTACAGAGAGGGAACAAGGCTTACGGGTTTGTATCCACAATAATCCTGGAGTTTTCTCCATTTGTCAACTGGGCCACAATGGCCTGAGCTTCAGTTATCACCATATAATTATGTCAAAGACCCCCCTGTTTATGCTTAAACTCAAAGCAAGACAAGAGTCATCAAACTTTTTACAGTAAATAAAAAATATACTTGTTATAATATTAGAAAAACTCCATCTGGGATTTTGTAACTAAATGATGTGGTAATCATTGTCCAACTAATACTGTATCTACAAAGTGAAAATCATCCTTTCATTCTGCTTGGTCAGGAAGCAGAGGCGTTTTCTTTCTGTAGGCATTCCCAGGACAGAAAGGTTATATTCCGGGTCTTTCCCAGAATCTCTTCCCAGTTTAAGATGCCAGAAAGAGCTCTTAAAGAGAGATGACTAAAAGGTATCATCATCACCTGAGGTCCAACCCATGTCAGCTGACTTGCTTTTGATGCAGAAGAGCAGCACACTGCTCCATAACCCCACATGCTGATAGCCATAAACTGTGGTCAACTTTAGCTGATTTCTATCCAGATTTCAAACTCATAATTGATTATGAAAGGGTAATCGTAATTAAGGTCACGTATGTATCAAATGCTGCTTTAAAAAGAGTTGTTCTATAGACCCCTTCAAGGTCTACGTCATCAGTGATGTCACTGCTGTAGCTGGAGGCAAAAACAGAGGAAAACGTGTAACTTGATGTTTTTCATTATTTGAATGCAACATTTATGACATAGCTGTAAGTATCCAGCATGCTTTCAGCTTCTCTTTGCTGTGCACACATGATGTCTGGGTTAGATGTCGGGCCACTCCACCATCGGCAGCCCGGAAGATCTTCATGCCTCTCCTGTAAGGTGTCTGGATCAGCCAGCCTGCTTCTGCTGGCATTAATGCATTAAAACAGCCGCCCGGGTCCTGTAGAGAGTGTGTCTGGACATATTCCCACTGCTCCCAGACTGAAAACTTATTTGGAAACTCAGCCATTTACAAAAATGCCACCAAAAATTGTTAGCTGCCGCTTGTCAACACAGCTCCTAGTCTCCGCTTTTGCTTCCAGGCTTAGCTCCACCTACCAAAAACCATCACAGTGTTTGTAAATTTTGAAACCATCCATCTGTCAAGCAAAAATTACTCATGAAATTAGCACAACCTGGCATCAAGTGACAGCAAATTCTGATGTGAGTATATTTTAGACAATGCAAAAATAAAGGAATTACCTAAAGCTATTGTATGCAGATAGTGACACACTTGCTGATAAAGACAGAAAAACATCTGGATATAGTTTAAAGGAGCCCCCACCTGCGATTTATGCTGGAACCTCACTCACAAGATTTTCTGCTGCACAAACCTGCACCCACAATCCATTTGTTTCAGCCCAAAACCTGCATTCATTGCCTCTACATTCTAAAAATACTTTTATCGATGTGGACAGAAAGCTTCACATGCAGATAGGTGTTGAGCTTGTATGTAGCAAATATTGGTACAAACACAAAGTACTTAAATGCATTCAATCAGGAATGCCAAACCAGTCCTTGAGAGCTACTATCCTGCACATTTTGGTGGCATCCCTTCTAAAACACACCTGAGTCAAATGGATGGCTTGTTACCAGGCCTCTGCAGAGCTGAATGACATGTGCATGAAGGGATTTGCCATTTGACTAAGATGTGTTGGAGAAAGTGTGTTCTAAAAATTGCAGGATAGTAGCTCTCAAGGACTGGATTTGGGCACCCCTGCAAAAGATGATGCACTGCAGTGTGATTGTCACTGTCAGGCTGAAAATTAAGCATTCTGCCGTGGGTTTCATGGTCCCTGCAAACCTCTAACAGGACATGTCTGAAATACAATGCAGCAACTTCAAAACCATTTGGGCATCTACAATGAGGATATCTATATATCTGGCTCGAAGCAGACAGGACTATGTGATTCCACATAATCATTTTAATACCTACATTATCTTTTGCTCACCACTTATTGTTGATTTGATCAGAAATAGTTGAAATAAAGTTATCATTTTCAGCCTCATGGATCACATGGCAACACACATACAGTATTTCAGTGTGTGGGAAAATGTTAGAATAATTCTATATTATCAATGATAAGTGTGTGACATGCACGATCTGCTTCAGTGTGACATGCTCTCAGTGGAAAATTACTGCTATGGAGAAGTACTTCTATCTTCTGCTACTGTTTCTGTCAACATGTTTCCATACAAGGAGTTGTTTTGTCTAACATGACCTGTGTGAATAAAAAGCTGCAAGGCACAGAAAAACCTCAGAGATGGTATGAGACTGTCTCCCCTTGCAAGTTCAAACTCTGACTTGGTGTTGACTCTTTCTTGTTTGTCTCATTCTTTCAGGGTTTATAAAGAATTAACCTAAAAGAAATGTGTTAAAACAAGCCACTTCAATTGATCAAATGTGGTGCTTACCACAATGTCACCCTCCTGGGGAAGGCTGTTCGCAGGTAGCCGATTCTTCTCTTCATTATTGTGGTACACAGACCCATCGTGCCTCAGAACCAGGCTGTTTGTGTCTCTGCCTAAAGGCACTTGGTTAAGATTCACTTTCTGGGTGGCCACACCAACTCCCCACACACCTAAAGTCAAAGCACAAAACTTGATTATCTAACAGTTATTTAACATTTACAATAAAGGGCAGCTGCAATGGTACATCAGCATGCAGGCCTCATGTCTGGTGCATCTAATCATCTAATACAGAATGCTACATATTAGCAACCTGTAAAAATTAAATTGAAGCAAACAGTTCCAGAAAAATACATACGGACTTCTTTAAAAGAAAAAAAAAAAGAAAGATGTTTCTCAGGTTTTATTTCCTGTAGGTGCAGGTACTGCTAAACTGAACAGCTTAGCTTAATTTTCTGTGAACTACTGACGTCATTTCTCTTAATTTCCATATAAAACTATTGTTTTTTTTTTTTTAGAGCATATCTATAAGGTAAATGACATTATTTTAAAATAGCAGATTGATGTGGTGATTACAGGGCATTATAAATAAATAGATTTTAAAAATCTCATGTTTACTTTTAAACAAAATGATCACAATGTTTTGACTCAAGAACATACAGAAATCAGTATTTTGGTGGAAAAACCATGATTTGTAATCACAGGTTTCAGGGGTTTTGGCACGTTCTCAACCAGTTTTTCAACACTACTCTCCAAAAACCTGATAGCAATCTTTCTGCAAAAAGAAAAGACCAAAAAAAGGAAAAAATAAAAAAGGAACCCCAAACAATTTATGTTTGCTTGATGATTTGTGACCAAGCACGTTCCTTTTGAGGTCATTCCAGAGGTTTTAAAGGTACAGTATGTAAAAATCCAAAGGTCAGTGGCAGAAAAATGTGATATATAATTTAAAATTTTGTTTCTATTGATGTGTAATTGCTGCACTAGAATAGCTGTTATATGTTTATTTTCTTAGAATTAATCGTTTATATCTACTTGCTGGGCGGTGCACATATGGAGTCTGCCATATTTGTTCCACCATTTTTACTACAGTGTCCTTGAATGGACAAAGCAATGTGTGTGAAGTGAGAATCCTCTGAACTTTAAAACTGTTGTACCAGCTTTGTTTGATGGGAGTTAGAGACTGTTTGGAATCAGTAATGCCTTTAAAGACATTAAAAATAGTTCCTCATAGTACAGTCATAGCTACACCTGAGACCACTGGATCCACTCACAGATGGAAACATCTTTATGTCTGGGATAATTTTGGCCACTAACAGCCACCATACATTCACTACAGTGCTTAGAATATGAAGTCATTTGAAAGAAAACATCTTTTCTTGCAATACCCATCTTCACCACTAGATGTCTAATTCTAGTAATTCTTACAAACTATGCCTTTAAATAGTTTTCAAATATGGAGATTGCACAGGCTGTTGATGTGATGATGCTCCATTGACTCCACTGGCTGTCTGGAATGGAGCTTTTGTCCTGTTGGAAATACTAATCCTCTGAGTTCCAGACACAATCTGAGCATAAGGGAGGAAATGTTTTTTAGGTAAACCTTGTATGTGGCTTTATGAAATGAAAAATACTTTATTCTATTTTGTTTCTTTAAATTTAATTATTGTAAATGTATATATATATATATATATGTATATATATATATACATATATATATATATATATATATATATATATATATATATATACACATACAGCCATGGGAAAAAATGATTTTGGTTATTAAAGGGGAAGTTCAGAATTTTTGACATAGGGCCTCATTTACAAGTGAGCCAGAATGCTACTTATCACTGAAGACGGTTTCAACATATTTCATTCCATTATTCTAGTTCCAGTGGGTCGCCAATGCTAATGCTAGTGCAAGTCAATAGGAATCTGCTAGCCTGTCATTAATAACAATCTTATCCACTCCACAGAACATTCGAGGCAAATCGTTTATAATTTCAGACTATTGGTGTAAAAGCCGTGTTAACAGAATAATGTTAAAAAAAAAATAAAACTAACCTGCGTTTCGTTGCATTTTGATTGTTGCTGCTGAGAAACTTTTACTTCCTGAATTTGGCAGCAGTGATGTCATCTGCTGCTATGTGCATGAAGGAATCTGATTACACAAATATAAAGTCTAAAATACGGCCACGACTGAAAGGCATGAGGATATGTCGGATTTTGAAGATGATTTAGAACTTTTTTCATCAAACCAACTGTCACCATGTCTCTATGAACCAGAATACACTGGCAAAGATAGTAAGCTGGTAAGAAACTAGTTCCTTAATATATAATGTTAAATTTGTCATACAAGGCTAGTTTTACTTTTTTAACACACGAGTTTACTAGTTTAACACAACATTTATACAGATAGGCTAGGTGATTAGCTTTGGATGTTCTGTGGAGTGGATAAGATTGGTTTTAATGATAGGCTAGCAGATTCCTATTGACTTCCACTAGCATTAGCATCAGCAACCTCCTGGAATTAGAATAACGGGATGAAATATGTTGAAACTGTCTTCAGTGATAAGTAGCATTCTGGCTCACTTGTAAATGAGGCCCTATGTCAAAAATTCTGAACTTCCCCTTTAAGTTCTTTTATTAATAGCTATGGCATTGTACTGCCAAAAACAGTGTTTTTAGGCATATATTTTCTTTTCTCTCTTTTTTAGTTACATGATTCACATTACAGTTGGTACTTGATTGCATAACCATTATGATTGATGACAAAGTTGATCTCTTATCTTTTTCCATAGCTGTATTTTTTTTTTTAAATTTAATGAAAACAGGAATGATAATCAACAAAAAGTCTTATTCCTGAGGACAATGGCTGCTAGCAGGAAGGATCTTCTGTATTTCTCCATCTGGCAGCGGATCTGACAAAGCCCCTATGAGTTCTTCATAGTGTTATGGAGAGGGTGTGAGGAATCCTCCATTATTTTTAGCAACTTGTGCAGCATTCTGTATTGCACAATCAGCTCCAGAGTTATCCCCAGCACACATCCAGCTACACTGCCTGGCCAAAAAAAAAGTCGCCACCTGGATTTAACTAAGCAAATAGGTACGAGCCTCCTATTGGATAATTACTGCATGGGCGATTATCTTTCAGCTGGCAACAAGTTATTTAACCCCAACTGGTGCAATGACTTGCTTCTCATTTCCTAGACAATCATGTGGAAAGACACATCCGTGGTCTTGGAAAAGATGTTAGTCCGTCTGAGAAGGGTCAAATCATTGGCATGAAGAGGTGAAAACATCTAAGGAGATGCAGAAACTACTAAAACTGGGTTCAGAACAGTCCAACGCATTATGAAAAACTGGAAGGATAGTGGACCATCGTCTTCCAGGAAGAAATGTGGCCGGAAAGGCAGATGAAGTGAAGCACCCATCATGCCTAGTGCCTACTGTATGAGCCTGTGGGGGCAGTGTGATGATCTGGGGTTGCTGCAGTTGCTCAGGTCCAGGTTCAGCAACCGTATGAGCTCAGATAATGAGGTCAGCTGATACCTGAATATACTGAATGACCAGGTTATTCCATCAATGGATGTTTCTCTCCTGATGGCACGGTCATATTCCAAATTGACTGTGCCAGAATTTATCAGAATTTATATAAATATGGTTCAGGGATCATCAGACATCATTTTCACATATGGATTGGCCACCACAGAGTCCAGACCTGAACCCATTGAGAATCTTTGGGATGTGCTGTGGTCAGACTCTACAATCATCATGATGATCTTGGTGAAAAATTGATGCAACAGGATGCAAATAAATCTGGTGACATTGTAGAAGCTTCTGGAAACACAGTGAATGCTGCCGCGATCAAAGCTAAAGGCGGTCCAACCAAATGTTAAATGTTTGACCTTTTTTTTGTTGACGACTATTTTTTTGGCCAGGCAGTGTATCTTCATCAGCCCCCTTATTTTACGCATCCTTCTGTTCTTGAGTGATAAGTTTTGCACACATCCCTTTCAGTGAAAAATTCTTTTAGCCCTCTGTAGCTTTGATGTCCTCATAAAGCAGGATAAGATGCACTGGAGGAGGGATCAAATCTTTGATAGTAATACTTAGGGCTGGGTATTGTTAAGGACCTCACAATTCAATTAGATTTTGATTCTTCGGGTTGTGATTCATAGATTTGATTCAATTTTTATTTAAATGCTTCAATATCGATTCAGTAAGAAGTAGAAATTCTGTAGTAGACTTTTAAATATTTATTTTCATGCCCATATGAATGTATGTTGAACGTTACATAATATTTTTGGGTAATAAAACATCTGAAAATAATAGTGGCAACTTCAATAGTTGCTATTTTAATGTTGTATGATCTGAGGTGGCCTGTGTCCATACAATGTAAATAACACGCTCAGCTCCCCCCACATCAGGAGGTGAATCAATTCAGAGGATCTGCTGATTGCATATTGAATTGAGCAGGGAAGTGTTGTGATGCATCGATTAATTGCTAGATATTAAGCTCTTACCAGTGGATTGGATCTTAAACTCAAAATAACTTTTGTTCTGGTGCAAAGGCGCGTTGGCCAGGCAGCCTCCAGTGCCACATATCCTCCGACCGCTCTTTACAATGACGACATCAGTGCCTGCAAGACAATCATATTAAATTCACAAATTACTCTTTTAGATCTCTTACTTTTCCATTTTTCAATTTATGTAAAAAAATATCAACTGTTTTGGGTTTTTAAAGCAAATGCATGAATTGAAATTTGAGTTTCTCAGAAAATGATGCCATTTTTCAATGTTATTTGAAAATCTGTTCATTAACACACTTTTAATCATTTTCTGAACTGAGGAAAGTAAAATCCACCAGTCTCAGTTGCTTTTTTCTGATAAATCTAACATCTCCCATGTCTGACAGAAATGTCTAAATCAAATCTTACAAATTTAAGTAAATAAAATCTTTAGAAATAACTTTTTTAAATTTTCATTTAGCTAAAGTCAATACTTAACCTAATAACTCCATGACGAGAAAATATCATGATACACTATATACTGGATGCTTTAATTTCAGAAGATTGTATTTATTCATTCATTTATTTATACATCCTTGCAGTGGAGTAAATACCATTCAGAAATGGAATTTAGAGGTTTGGCATCAAATGCATTTGACAACTTTCTCATCAGCAAATGTGAGCAACTCAATAAATACATTAGTTTTGGAAGTTTGCTGATCTGGAGCATTTTTGTGTTGACACAATGACGAGGAGGAAAGATATCACCAGTAATGACGAGGGGAAAAAACTGTTGCTGGACAATCTGGAAAGTTGTAACGACATTGCCAATTCAAAGTCCATTTTTCTTCAATGAGAAGGTTTATTCACATTTCAGCACAGGTGGACATGAGCTTAGCTGATTTTATAGCCATGGGATCTGAGCGCTTTGTTCTAGTCGTCAATTATTAACTCATTCCAGAGTCAAACCCGAGGCCATCAGTCTAACAGCTAAATCTTGGTCATAATTTGGTCATGCTACAGGACGATTTCAAACATGCCAATGAATCTGCAACAGAAAGGCTGAGGAAGAAAAGAACTAAGGCGCTGTAAAGCCCAGTCAAAGTCCAGATCTCAACTGGACTAAAATGATGTGGCAGGAGAGAGCTGTGCATGAACAAATCAATGCATCAAAGCAACATTATGAAGAAGAGAAGACCAAGATTCATCCATAATAATGTAAGAAACTGATATCATCCAGAACAACATAGTCTCTGGTACCACATGGGGCTGTACTTAATTTTTTAAACCCATTACTGCATTCTGGCTTAGTTTTTGTAGACTAAATGACGGTGTTGTTGTTTATCTGGAAGTTAAGATTACTGAACTCTAAAAGTCCGTAAGAAGAAAATGTTTTTGTTAATACCCGTCAAACATTACTGAGTCTAAAGTCGTAGGGCAAAACTGACGGGAAACATATGTGCTGAGATAACATTTCTCCTTTTGATACTTTATATTTTAATTGTATTAATACTGACGTATAGCATTACATAGATCTGAGAGAAAAACATTTACGTGCACCATTTTCATTGTTTATTGTGCGGGTTTGGTTCTGTAAATGCTTCTTCCGTCAGTGCTTCTAAGAGAGGTGCATGATGCTGACGAGACTTTAAACAGTACATTAGATGTTTCTAATATTGTGCTAAAACGCACACCGTACACGTTAGATCAATCCGAACTATCGTTTTACATACCTGCTTTTTGCATTACAAAATGGTTTGAAATACATTTAGATTACTTATACACCAACAAACTGAACGCGTTGGGACAGCAAGTTGATACTGAATGCCAAGAAGAATACATTAAACCAAGTATCGAAGGTTAGGACTGCAGGAGCAGTTGTTGGCTAGCGAGCTAAATTCAACCGCGGAAGTGGGAAACCATCATGTAGCGCAGACAAAGCCCGATAGATGTCAGCTAGGCATCATCCGTGGGAAGTTATCACGAACCCATGTGGTGAGTGTCCAGCTGAACAGTGGGCATCTCTTTGAGGGGAATATGCCCCGATCCGCCTTCTCCGCAGCAGCCAAAACAACACGTAAACATCGCAGCCATTCTTGCCCTGACTCTAGCGAAACATCCGGAAAGCAACGCTGACCATCGAACCAAAGAGCGCTCAGAATCAAAACGTTAAAAGGCTCCCTGAACACAACACTGCCACCTCGCGGCAGAAGTCGGAACTACATAAGCCCCTGCTCCCTCACTGTATCCAATCACAGTGGGTAAGATAGGCAGTTGCTCCTGATGGCATGGAAACAAGGGAAGAAAATCAAGGTCAAAATTTCTCCACGTGACTAACTAACTATTGGGTATCGATGTTACATAACCTCGAGTGAACTGAAAGTGGTTAATGGGTCAAAAGCATTATTTAAAAGCTGAATCGGTTATATACATATTCAAAGCTACCCACAAGTTTGTTTTCATTCAGTTAAGTTTTGCTGATCTTTTATGTTGCTAGTTTCTCCATTTCGCTCACAGTGAATTGATAATGTCAGCCTACAACTGTCTGTTAGGAGTTGCTGAACACTGACGTTCTTCTTCCCCCCCAAGTCAGTTAATGTAGTTGGTGGGCACACTTGCACATTCATTGCAGAGCGTTAACTACTCACAGCTGCATATGTTGACGAGTAGCAACACAAGCGACTAAAGTAATCCAGCGCAGAAACGTGCCAGGCTGGGCTAAAATCTAGTTGACAGCTTTTCACGCTGTAATGTTTTGCATGGCAACAGCCCCTCCCCCATCCGACAGGCAGGGATCTTCTGAAAATTACCCTGCAGTCACAAAAGCGTAAACGTGTAAATATTTTTAAATGAAGCTGTCAAACTACTCAAAATACCGGAGATTTCATATTGCAGTCAAAACATAACACAGTTTACTTTATCTTTAGAAAAACATATACCAATAAAGTTAGCACTAAGCTTCTTTCCGCGACCTATAGAGTTAACTGCACACCCGGAAAGGGCGAAGTCTGCACAGCAACAAGCGCCATGATTACGTTGCACTGAGCGCCTCAGCAGCTGGTGAGTGATTCTTTTGGTCCAGTAGTTGCATGTTACTATGCGCTTGCAAAATCTGTCACAGCCCTCCTTCGGTACCTTGCCAACAGGAGCAACACTAATGCGAACCCAGATTGTCGATAATTTGTCGCATTGGATTGGATGAGAGACGGTAATTTAGGGCTCAACTCAGCTAACCACCGTCCTGCTGTCCCGCAATACAAAACAAAGGGAAATAACTCGTTTTTAGACTTTTTTTCTATACCCCTTAAGTTACTAACGACGTTGACTTATATTCAGCTTGAAACGTTTTGCAAGCTTCTTGTAGCGCTAACTGGTAACAGACATCAAACAGCGGGATGTCGCTTGGCCAAAGCGCAAAGGGAGCACTTGGCAGCGCTCATGCCAGCCTTTTACGCGGGTACAGCGATGCAAGTCAGTTTCACTTTCAGGATGGGAATACTTCAGACTCTCTTGGAACGTGACTCCAAAATCTGTATCCTTTGCGATGCTACGGTATTCTCTAGTAATGTACTGGCTTTTCCGTCTCAAAGGGCGGCATCCCTCTGAATGTTGGTGTGTATTACGCTGCCCCCTTTTTATTGAGTGTTGATTTATTGGTTGTTCTCTGTCTAAATTAAGCACGTATTTGACGCCCGGGTGATGTGTTGATGTGTTTACAGGATACAATGGAGCAGCTGGAAGAGGAGCTTACGTGCCCAGTGTGCTGTGGTCTGTTCGAGGACCCGCGGGTCTTGTTGTGCTCGCACAGCTTTTGCAAGAAATGCTTGGAGGGACTCTTGGAAGGGAACCGAGGTCCAGCGTTCAGAACACCTCTCAAATGCCCCACCTGCCGCAAAGAGACCCCTCATAACGGCGCAAATAGCCTGCAAATCAACTATTCGTTACGTGGAATAGTTGAGAAGTTCAGCAAAATAAAAGTGATGCCTAAAATGTCTGTATGCAAACAACACTGCGACCAGCCTCTCAACATATTCTGCTCCACTGATTTAAAGCTCATTTGTGGATTTTGCGCGACGACGGACGACCATAAAGGGCACAAGTTCAGCTCCTTGGAAGATGCGTATGAGCAGGAGAAGGAGGCGTTTGAGAAGCTGCTTCATGGTGTGGAGAGTTGGCAGAGCGCAGATATCCTGTCCTGCCTGGAAACACTACAAGCCAGTAAGAAAAAGGCGCTCCAATCGGTGAGCAAGGACGCGGAGAAGGTGGCAGACTATTTCGACAAGCTCATCGGTGCCCTTGAATGCAAAAAGAACGAGATACTATCGGACTTTGAAACACTTAAACTGGTGGTGATGCAAGCGTACGACCCAGAGATCACCAAACTGAGCGCAGCGCTGGAGGAGCAGAAACGGGCGATGAGCATCGCCGAGTCTTTCAGGAGCGTCACCGACCCCCTGTGCTTTCTGCAGCAGATGCAAGAATTTCGAGAGAAGTTGAAAGTGCTCAAGGAGACCCCCCTGCCCTCTCAGAAAGATATGGACGTCGGCCCTCTTGTGCGCAATTTCGACGTTAAAAAGTGGGATTCCATTCAGCTCAAAGAAGTGGACAAAATCTCCGTTCCCCACGAAAGCGGCACCTACATAATCGGTGGCTCACAGATGCCAGTGCCCAGACGGATCATTTATCGGATCATTTTCTCTCTGGCTTTTTTGCTGGTTGCACTACTCCTGTTGCTACAGTCACACAACATTGCAGCTGACGTGTCCTCACAAATTGAACCGTTTGTCTCGCACATTTCTTCCCACTCTGATGCCTACCTGAAGGAAATGACTGACATGTACACAAGTGTGATGGATGCAGGTCAGGAGTGCATTGAGAAGTTAATCGACTCCACGGTTCACTTCATTAACAGTTGCAAGTTATATTAATTAGCCTCTGGAATCTCAGCTTTAATTTCCAAGAGATCCTTACTGAAAGTATTGAAACGCCTTATTTTCAATGTCTTTATCTTTTTCTTTCTTTCTTTTTTTTTTTTTTTTTTTTGCCTTTTTCAAGCTGTTACCTCGATCAAGCCATAGAATCCAACGAATCAACACTAAATCCTCAGAGGTGGCAGCTTACATTTACATAGCTAATGTAGACACTAGAAACAAATTACCTTCAACATGTGCACACTTCTCCTTTTTTATACTCTTGACGATTTTTTTTTTTTACTTGTCAAAAGTTAATTTGACAAATAAACCTGAGAAATTTGAGTCACTGCTATGATTGTTTTATTTTTCCCCCTCTTTTTTCTTTTTTTCTAGTGCTACAGAACAAATCAAGCAGCTGTAATGAGCAGTGAAAGAAATACAGTGCGGTCCACGGTCTCCCCCTCTCACTGAGCGCATCCGCACCACAGTGATGCTGCAACCTCTTCAAGGTTACAAACGTTATGTAACAGGGCCCGTGTGAAATATTCAGCAGGCTGCAGGCACGGTGCAAGAGAAGAAATACAAATATTGATCTGTGATGTTTTCATGAAACCTAAGAACTTCAGAGCTCTACTTCAAGTGAGATATAAAAGCACGTTTGATGATCGGTCCCCCCCCCCCCCCCACACACACACACACACAAGATCCACTTCAGTTCATGCAGCTCATTCGTTGCATAACGTTTCCAATCCGTCACGTTACGAATCTGCTGTTTCATTAAACGTGTTTTTTTTTTTTGTTTTGTTTTGTTTTACCCTATCCATATATAAGCGAAACCTACTTTTATGTCTAGTACCAGAACATGGCTTAGTTTTCTGGGATCTTTGCATTGTCAGTGGTCCTGATTTAAATAGGTCACCTCAAACAAGCAAACAGTAACTTGTGACAAAGTAACATTTAACCCTTTTATTAATCTTTTCTCCTGTGTTGGGATGCCTTAATCAGGTGGGGAGGGATGTAAATCCTAAAGCTAAGACCACAAAGTACATCATTAATGTCGGCACCGACCATAATTCAGGATGTACGTCATGGCACGGCTGTACATATATATAGATTTCTGTTGCTAGGCAAATATAGGATGAAAATAAAGGCGTACATTAATATTTCAATTGCCATGCCACGGAGTGTAGCCTGAATAAAAAGTTCATACAAAATCAAATCTAGCAATAATGAAAACCTATGCACACAAAATGCCAGAGCCACCGAGTCGTAATTTATATCAAACGTAGCCTATGGTGATACACACACACACACACACACACACACAAAAAAAAAAATTACAGTAGCCTAACCAAATATGAAAAATTATTAAAATTTCACTGCAGCTTATACCCGCTTTTAGAGGTCTCCTTTCCCATTTTTTTTGCACATGTACTATGCAGGGGCTTGTTTTATTAGCATGTGCTTTTAAGTCCTAGGTTTTAATTATTTTTCACGATCAAAATGCGAATCAAACTCAATTTGATTTTTTCTTGAAGGAAAGGATTTTTGTAATTTCAGTAAAAGAGAGAAAAAAAAAAAAAAAAAACAGCTGCAGTGTGTGACTGAGTCAATCCCACAGCTGTAGGCTACAGATTATATGTCCTGGATATGCACGAGATATTTGAAAATATAAATTTCAAAAATGGGAAAGTGTGTGTTTATGTATATAGCTATGAGAAAAAGGTCATAATAGTTTTAGGGATAAAATAAAGGCATTTAAATCTGCTCATAATCACTCTTCAAATACACTGATGCGGATGGTGATAATGCCCGTCTGTGCGCGTCTTTTTAAAAAATAAATGCCTACAAAAGCTCTTAAAGACTTATGACTTTAAGCATCCCTTGTTCATTTGTTTAAGAAAATTGATAACTGGGGAAAAAAAAATCTAATGAAGCATTTTGAGCCTTTTCACCTCTTTCTCTCTCTCACACACACACACACACATATAGAAAATATTTTTTAAAGTACGTCTCGTTTCTCCTTACGTTTCAGTACTTTTTTGGTATGTGTTTAGTAAATTTGCCTTAATATTATTCAAGATATAGGACAGATATTGGGCCTATTTCCGATACAGAGAATAGAAACGCTCATGTGGGTTACAGAAAGAAAAGGTCCTACAAAAATGGTCATCAAGCCTACTCTTCAAAGTCCCGTTTACAAATAAATATATATATTAAAAAAAAACACACCCTTATTAAATCAATCAGCTCCAAACTGACCAGTTGCAGCTGTACAAATCAGTTTACGCTGATTCTGAAAACATGAGACCGAGAGGCCTACAGGCCAAATTGAGGGAAATGCTGCAGCGTGCGTTCCTTCATTGGAGGCAAAAATCGGGCCTAAGCCTTTTTATATGATAGAAAAAGAAGAATCTGCCGTTACGAAAGAAAATCTTATCCGTGCAATGATAAACTGTGATCCCATGATCTCACATTGACACCAACAGTAAGGTCTGATTTACTCAGCTTGTCAAACAGGTGCAACCAGTTAACTTTTATGTGCTTTTTAATCTGCTCGTTTTATTCCAATGTACATTATCCTCATTAAGCTCATGCATTACGATTTTAGCAACAGTTTTAACATAGTTATGACCTATATATCAGAATGCATGTTTGTGCTTAAAAAAAAAGGAAAGAGGGAAGTCATATTTGGTATAATGTCAGCCTAAATCCTGACACTGCGGAGATGCCTATAACGTTCATATCGCCTAAAAAAATTCTGATCAGTGGGACGGGACGCCGCAATATTCACATAAAAGTATCTAGTTTTGCCAAACAGCATATTATGAAAATTTTTTCAGATGCAATATTGACATAAAAAAAATCTTAAAGTTATTCTCATGCTGGAAACCAGATGATTAAATTATAAAGGCTGTTATGATGAAACCCAGCAGAATTTTCCATTTAAGAAAAACTATAAATATAAAATAAAATCGCAATTTGATATTGATGAATCAGGTGTTTATAATCCAGTGTTTGTAATGATGTGTCATCGCTCACGCTGATCAGGCCTACCGACTTCAGCAGCGCTGCCGAGGCCACGCAGGCCGTCACGCGCTTGTCCTCCTCAGCGATGTAAAACTGATGAGTGGCAGCAGCGCGAGCGCTTTTCGTCCATCCATCCACCCATTTAGCACCGCTCATCCGCGGTCGGCAGCTTAGGAGAGAAGCCCAGACTTCTCCATCCCCGGAAACTTCTTCCAACTTCCCCGGGAGACGTTCCCAGGCCAGCCGGGAGACGGTCACTTTAAAACTCACTTCAACGAAAATCCGACATCCAGACCAATCAACAGCGAGATTGTGTCACGACAAAAACACGTTAGACGAAAGCATTTTAAACTTTTATTTCCCAGGTGTACAGGTACAACAGTGAATACATGAACCGTCGCCATGAAGCGGAGAGTTACGTCAAACAAGTGGAGCTCCTGGGCTTCTCAAACGCACACAGCAGGATTGTCAGTCCACTCAGCACTGGTTAGTTATGCTGATTGCGAGTGGTCAGCTTTGCTTCAGCAGCACGATCAATACTGGAGACTTCAGCTAGTTTTAACTCCAATATTTACGTGCTGCTACAGTAAAGCAACCAGCAGACCAGAGTGATAATTACCAACTTTATTAACAGGAAAATCACCTATAAAGAAACAATTCAGACTCATGAAAAATAGCCTGTTAAAATAAATGATGTTATTAGTGGTTAAAAAATAAAATAAATGCGTAAACAGAGAAACCAAGTAACATCTGTTGTGTAATCTGGCTTTACTGCGGCAGCACAGTATGGCCTGCATCTCAGAATAACCCACAAACCATTCCGTGCTGCTACAGCATCACCAGAACTGCCATCAAGGTCTCTCAGATTCTGGCTCAACATCATCTTTGGCATTTTTTGGCACTTCTCTCATGATCCAGGCATCTTTTCCAGACTACACATTGACAAGTGGTGACAGATGTATTACCCATCCACCTAAAGTCGTTCAGATGATCTCCAGGGTCAGATTTAACTCTTCCATCCACTCTATCGGATGGCAAGGAGGCTCTTGATCTGAAACACACAAAGAAAATGCAATTTAGTGTTATTACCATCAAAGTTCCCGTTAAATATTATAAAAACGCGCTTAAATACACGTGAACAATTTTTTTTTACATTCATATGGGTGTTGAAAAGCTTGAGCTATTTCAGAACTTGGTTGCAACACTTTTGTCACAAAGTCTGACTGGGCTTTGATGTTGAATGATTAGCGTGGCTGGATGTTTCAAAGCTGCTGGACAAGCATGAGGCCAGGCTCTCCACAGTCCACAGCCATGTAATGTCATTCCACAACAACCCTCCATAAATATTTCTATATGCACAGGGGTACAGTCATGTTGAAACAAGAAGAAGGGCTTTTCCCAAACTGCTGCCACAACACTGACTCAAAGTGCTGACTAAGATTATCACTATATGATGTTGTAGTTGGATCCCCCTCATAGGAGCCAAGCAGCTGAGAGACTATCCTCTAGAATCTTAAGTAGTTTTGCAGATTATTTATCTAAAATAGTGAAACTGAGAAAGTTATTCCCTTTGCAAGTTTTGCTAAACCTGAACAACTTGCAGCTGCAAATAGTATACTAATGTGAAACAGCTGACACAATGAGTTCACAATCATTTTACAACACTAATGAAATATAAACTCGGTGAAAACAAGAGGCAAGTTTAACAAGGAGAAAACCAGCATCTTTTAAAATTTTTCAACACTGAATTCATTCATTTTACTAAGCAGTTTACATAATGTGCGCATTTTCAGTCCAAATGACTTGAGGAAGAGCAGTTTTCCAGGTGCCTCACAAAAACTACTAGTGTCGTTAATCAAGATGTCAGTTCCAAGTCATCCATACACACCTGACTATAAATGTCAGGTAAAGCCATTCGAAAAGTAAATAAAAACATACACTACTCACAAAAAGTTAGGGCTATTCGACTTTCGGTTATAATTTCAGGAAAATATAAAGTGTTCATATTCAACTATTGAACAATGTACATGTGCATCTAAAAGTTTAGAGAAAGCCTAATTCAGTTCACTTGGACAAGTAGCAGTGGATTTTAGGTTCATTCTGACATACAAAAAAAAAAACAAAACAAATATCCCCAACTTTTTGAGAGTAGTGTAAATTACAAGTCTACAAGTGGAATCATGAAAGTGGCATGACCCAAATCTCCATTCAAGTTTGTCTCAACTTCTGTTGCAAATTTTTTTATATTTCATTCTAATTACCTACATATTATTTGAATTTTAATACACTACATCGTTTAATGCAAACTTGTGTGCCTGTTAATTTGTTAAAATAACTTTCCTATCTTGGTAATAATCCCAAAGGAGATTGGCTGTAGCGATTGTGTTGCCACTAGAGGTCTCAATGGACCTGTCATTATGATCTTGTCTGAAATGGACCTGATAGGCAGAATCTAATAACATACCCAACATACTTCCCTTCCAATAAGGCACTGACAATTCACGCATTTCTTCATTTTTCTTATCTTGCTTTTCCTCCCTACACACTCAAACTGCCACAGTTCAGACGCCAACACTTTCTACAAAGCCATTTCATTCACTCACTGTAAAAAAAGTTATTTACTTTTACCATTTACTTTACTCATTTTTTAACAACGATGGAAAACTAGATCATAGAAGGAAAATAATTATTAACAGGAACAGCAGATGGTCAGCTGCACCAAGATACAGCTGTACTGTCTGACAATCAAGAAGAGGATGTGGCTGTTTTGGGGTTTTTTGCACCAAAAAAAAAAAAAATTTTTTAAGAATATGACTAACTTTGTGTCACTGCCCCAAATAAGTCACAGTACAAATAGCCTTATTTTTAAATTTATTACATTACAATCAATACAAACAACTGTTCATGTCAATTAGCAGCAACAGAAAAGTCAGAAGTCAATCTTATAATCTGCAGTAAAGCTGGAAAAAGTAAATAGAGAAAAATAAGAAAGAGTTACACAAAGAGTTTGTGGACATTGGTATCATCATATAATGTCTTGCTGCAGAAAGGATTCACTGATATTTTTTTTTTTTCTGTTGTCAGTTAATACACAAGGGAATGGACACATGGAAGTCTCAAGGAAGCAGTGATAAGTGCACGAGACTGAGAAATTCAATTCAACTGGCAACATTAAATATGATACATCAGTCATACTTACAGATATAAGATGTCATGTTTTTCTATCTCAAGGCAAACGCCTTTCCTGATAGCAGAGATTAATGAGCAGGTCACTGTTCAATCTGACAGCCACAAGCAAGAGGGTGGGAAGATGCTGATGGCCGATAGGTACTGAGTAGTGTTTTTAAATGTGGGTATTATTTAACCATATGATTTAAAATCTAAGAATCATTTTTATATGCACGGCTAAATCTAGTACATGCAATTTAAATTATAAAAACTCAACACCCCCTTAAATGTAAAATGATAGTTTCCTTGACAAATTCATAACTACCATCCCAAAGTCATGTTTGCATTTATTTTCACTCTGCTTGCAGAATGAGTTGCACCTTCTCTGTTATCAATTATAACTGGCAAAAATGACTACAGATAACAATGAGATCACAAAAAGCTGAAAATATCAAAAAGTCTCTTTTCTGTAGTTACGTTAAAAGTTAATTTTTTTTAAAAGTGAAAAATGTGTATCAGTGGGGCACAACACTAGTTATACACACACACACACACACACAAAGGCATCAAAGCATAAATTACTGCTCAAAAAAGGGAACACTTTACCAACACAATTTTACTGCATGTATATATATATATATATATATATATATATATATATATATATATATATATATATATATATATATATATATACACACACACACACACACACACAGAAAGAAATATGTGGAGGACCATGCAAGAAAAAGTATGAATAGAACCTTTGCAAGACTTTTTGCTAATCTCATGTGCTAGCTGTAATGAATAACAGTAGAACATGAATTAAACTGAAGCTTTAATTGGGGCAAAAATAATAATAATTTTACCTACTCCATCATCATTATCCCCCCCAAAATTGGAAAAAAAAAAAAAAAAAATTCCAGAAGAACAAAATCCGACAAGTTGCGTCATTCCCTTTTAAGATAATCATTCCTTTACAGCTCTTCTTGAAAACTGTTTACATCAATGGCTCTAACCTCTCCCTATTTTTCTCCCTCCCCTTTCAGGAAGCATGCCCAGACATGTCACCTTCACTGCGCTGCCTTTTTAACCCATTCATGACACTTGCTCCCCATGCAATGACCTCAAAGAGTCACCTGACCCTGAGGTTGAAAGGTCAAGTAACCTCCTACACCCTGCCGGGTTCAGGGACATGGACATGACAACCCATCACCTCCCCAGATCAAGTGGTCTGGGCTCGCCTCTTCTGGTGTTTTACACAGCCTTCTGCTTGTATCAGCACAGACTAAGGGAGGTTTGTCGTGACATCTTTGGAGGGGGGTGGGGTGGGGGGGGGCTGAATACATTTCCTACCTATCCACGTCAAAAGAACTATGTTAAAATCATTACTAGTTAATACCACTTAGACAACCCAGAATAAAATGATTTTTTTTTCTCTATTCACTTTGTTATCCTAAGAGAATACATCCTTTCACCATTACAAATCCATTTCTTTTCGAGTGTAAGCCAAATAAACAACAGGTTTTAGGCTTGCTAAATTATTGTTGTGTTGGCTTTGGTAAGAAATTAACAGTACAAGTATACTATGAAGACTGTGCCACAACATTAGAATTTAGGATTAATTATATAATGAACTACTGGGTAATACCTAGACAGAATAAACCATTTTCAGTTTATGTACCATATCAATTTATCCATAATTGTAATTTTAAAGGAATCAAGTACTACACAAATTTTTATTTTGGGGACATTCTTTATCCACTAACCGTAAGATTCTCCTTCATGCTACCAATGAGGAACAGCTTTGTTCCAAAACAAAACAGCAGTGCTCTAATGGTATGTGTTAATCCAAGAAAAGCCTGTTGCATTTGCACACCCAGTAAAACATATTAGGCAGAGGCACAGACAGAGTGACGGGGATTCCCTGGAAGATTCAGCCATATATTATTTGTCACATAAACTACTGGCACATATGAATACACCAATTTCACAGGACAACCATTGCAGGTATGTCAGTGATCTTGCACTGTGGTCATGCAATAGTCCCCCCCCACTAACTACCAGGTGTGACAGAAAAACTCTTCACACTCAAGGTACATAATGTCTATACTGATTTCATGCAATGGAATGTTATACATTTGATTTCTAATAAATAATAATAAATGGATAACTATTCCTAAAATCTATATGGTGCAATTTGTGATAATTAATTTGACAAGATTAGCTGTTCTGATTATATGAAAGCATGTCGTACAATAGATCTTGTCTTCAAAGGTTTTTAAATAAATGGCAGTAAAAGTACACACATATAGTGAAAGTATGAACTACATTATGGTGAGACAACACAGATTTGCTGCAGTGTGCCACTTAAATACACCAGTTGTGTCCACAATGTGGTAAAATATTTAATCCAAACACAACTACTTTACTTGCTTCAACAAGGTAAATGAAGTATTTTAAAACACCCCTATGGTCCGCAGAAATTCATTTTTGATCCTTTTCAGTAATTTATTGCTCATTTGAGCCACCTTGAGCTTCCTTCTCCTCTCATATAAAGACAACGCAGCAATAAACAGGATGCAGACAGAGTAGCACACAATGATGCAACATCACAAGTACGGCAAAGGGGCTTGATTTACACTTGACCAATGGTTTTAGGAAAATGACAAGAAAATACAAAAGAAAAAACTTTTTATATTACAATCATAGCCATTAACACAACTGCCAACAAAGTTTTTCATTACTCTGAATTATTTTTTACAGAGCAACAAGGGAATCTGAAACTGGGATCCAAGTAAGTGTGTATGTTGTATGTGCATGCTCACATATTCAAGAAAAGAGGAAGCAAGGCCAAAGTGTAAAAGTTAAACCACACACACCCATAAACTTATGCAGTAATTACACAGACTAAACTCCTTTTTGAATTAGTGACTCAAATTGAACTAAATTCAGATCTTAACATAAATCCCAATACAGTAAAAAAAAAAAAAAAAAAAGAAAAAGAAAAAAAGAAAAAAAAAAGTTGAGTACACACCAAAATTGAATTTCCCCTCTGGGATAAATAAAGTATTTTCAAAACTGTGACCTTTGATACAAAACAAGGCTTTTGATTTGACTTGAAAGACTTTTACTTTAAACAATAGCACAAATAAATAAATAAATACAACTTGTATAAATAACTAAAAAGACACGAATGAATGTTTTCAGGAAAAAAATAATTGCAGGCATATAACTTTCCTGCTGATTTCATTTCTATGTTTGAACCATTAACTTAAACACTGTCACTGAATAGTCAAAAATACGCAGCATTTCAATGTTATAATTCACAGTAATTTCAAAACTACACATGCTGATATCACAACTGGAAATGAACCAAATTAGTTTTCATTTTCAAAAGCAGAACAAACAAGACACTTGCACACTTGCATTGTGAAAATGTCTACTCTGTGTACATTCACACACAGGTGGTACATTATCATCATATTAGGGTTAATATAAAGAAAAAATAATATTTTCTAAAAATCTGAGTATATGGAACGAACCATAGCTTTTCTTTTTTTGGATCATAAGAAATATCTCTAATTTTAGTACATAACTTTTAATTTGCTACCTGAACTGACGAAAGGATTGGGGCAAAGAAAAACAGTAGTGTGTGTCTAGTAAACAGATATGCTTGTGCAATGTCAAGATCTTTCTGCCAGTACTGTTGCAGGTAATCACATTACTACCTAAAATTTAATTATCAAACAGATAACTCACCAGCATTGCAAAGTTCTGCTGATATCTTTCTAAGCATGCCAAAGTCCGACGGTACCTATACAACAAACAAATAAATAAACAATTTAAGTATAAAGAATTATTTCATTTCAAAACTGCAAACTTTTGAGTGAATCAGAGGCAAAAGATACACCACAAATGAAGTACCTCTGTCCTAACTAAATAAGTCAACATTTTAATACAGTGACCAAACAAAGTTGACCACCACCAACTGTTAAGATTTGGGTGTAACATTAAATTGCAAAATTTTCAAACAAGCAGGTTTACAGAAAATGTGACGCCTATGTCAACACATAACAGCTAATCATATAACTGATATTTTATAATCCCACCCTTGTACAGTCTGCTAAACATTTCACCTTTTTAAAACAGGTGTAATGCTTTGTGCACTACAGTGATGCTGCATCAAGTGTACAAGAAAAATCAAAACCACTGCAAGACATGCTTATAAGAAGCATGGATCTGGCACTCATTTTCTGCAATGCTGTCACTACTGATATCAGCATAAACTAACTTTATGATTAAAAACATCATGCAACAGTCCCCCTCAAAAAAAAAAAAAAAAAAAAAAAAAAAAAAAAAAAAAACATAGCATCTGAACTAGAAGCTTAACTAGACCATTGGCTATTGACATGACAGACTTTAAATTATATCAGCGAGGAAAATGACCATTTGACAGCTTCTGCTGTAAATTGCTGAGGCACAGAATTGAAACCAAGGCCAACACCTGGAAAATAATCAACAAGACCCGTGAAAACCTGTTCCCATCACAGCAAATTTGAATACTATAAAGTTTGTGCTGAGTGGTGCAGAAAGAAGGAAGAGAAGGGTGGGGGTTCTCTGCAGTCTGGCTACAACACATGCGAGCAAGTACAAGAAGAGAGGCACAGTTTCACCAGGAAATGGGGGTGGGAGCCCATTTTGCCAGAGGGGTCTGAGAAGACAGAATGATGAGTCACAGAATGTCATGCTAACAGTCTGAAACAGTACAACGGTGCTCTACAAAGAGGGTGGAAAGCCAAATACCAGAGAATGGGGGGAAACAAACCTGTAGCATTTAAAGCAGATTAACAGTAGGCACGACAGTGAAGGGGGAGAAAAAAAAGAAGAAAAAAAAAAAAAAAAGGTTAAAATGCAACAGTATTAATCTCTCTTTTCAAAAGATTTGTATTTTCCTACACCCACTTCACTAGTTCAGGCAGATTAGATACACACTCCAAAGCTAAGTTACAAGTAAGAAAGAGTACAAATATTACTAAGACTTTTGACACTAAAATTCCACTTTGACAAAGTACAACCCACCCACTTTTAGACATTACAGATACAAAACTTAGAAAAATATCACTGATTTACTCACACACACACACAGCAACATACGAAATAATTTCAGTGGTTCAAATTAAAATATACTACTCCCACCATCCAAATTTAATCGCAATAATCTGTAATGTTTTCTCAATTGAATTAAAATGCTGACATCTCCAACTTGTGTGTTTTCTATTTTCAGTACATTTTTATCATTAAATCTACACACTCACTATTTTTTTCATGTATCTATAGCATTAGAGCAATTTGACTTTTACGATGTATAAAAATATCAGCAACCAAGTGGATGTATTGACACAGTGGCAGAACACAAGTTCTGCTTCAAGTTTTAACACAAAATAGGCAGTGCCATTAATTAATTAATAAAATATAAAATAAAATATTGAGAAGCTGTGTCATAAAAAGATCATTAAACTTAAAAAGCTGTTCATAGATAACTTTCTACTGAATACAATTATAAGGCAACTAAAGTGTAGTGTACAAAACTGCTTATTTTCTCCTCCCAATGTAGACAAAAGTGATCTCAAGACAACACATTTTCCTGATTATAAATATATATATAAAAGGGGATTTTTTTTTAAAAAAGTGGATATATGTATATATATTTGTTGCATGTATTAAAGTATGCAGGCAGGCAGGTGGCAGTTAACACACTTTCTCTATTAAAATAAAAAGGGAACTTTTAAGTTGTCCATACGGTTTACACAGACGTGATGTTTATTATTCCCAAAGCTGACAATCACATGCCTGTCACGTTTTGATCATCAAACACTATTTATTCAACATGTTTTAAATGTGATCCCACATTTTCAAGTGTTCTTACAATTCTGGATCATCAGAAATAACTGTGGTCATTTCCTCCTCTTGTACCTCTTTCTTCTGCTATAAGTTTACGAAAGGTCTCAGTTATATCAGATCATTTTATCAGTTTATTTTTCTCTCAACCAAATACCCATAATGATAAAAACTCACTAAATGAGCAAAACAGTTTCAAAATGAATATGCCACCCCCATCTCTGCAACAAATATCATAGTAAGGGCACAATCTGCCATTCTACCATTCTATTTAGCAAAATTTTAATTCAAATACAGCATATGTAGATAAAATGGAAGCACAATTCATTTACCTTATTGCTGCCGGATGCAAGACAAAATAAAAATCGTGGAAAAATGCTATAAGTAAGCACACTGTCAGATGTGATGGGCCTTGGAAAAAAGGCAATGCATGGAAAATGTACAGAGGTGCTTGCAATATCTCATTATCATCTAAAGTAGTATTTTCTGGATCCTCATTAACCACTATATTGCACTATTTGGACACCTATTTGCTTGAATAATTGCAACACTGTAAAAGATAGGAAGGCCTCACATTATGTAACACATTAAAACGATCTCTACTTACAAGGAAGTAAAAGGGGCGGGTTTAGAGGCACAATTATACGGAGGCTCTCTTTTCCTCACATATGCTGTATTTGTTAAGTAGTCCTGGTCACATTAAACATCCCAAAATGCATAAACCTGCATAGAATAGCCCATAAGGTTCCACATTTGCAATTAATGATTAGGTGCATTTTGTCACTCTTCAATAACTACTGTGTCCACGAGTCCCCCCCCCCCCCTTTCTCTCCTCCCTCCACTATTCCTAAATTTAATCAGGGTGTAGGACACACTTAAACTGTAGCGATACCGGTGTGTGCAAAAGGAGAAAATGAGACGAAAAGCAATGTCTAAGAGTCTTCAGCCTAAAACTACTACAAACTAAAAAGAAAAAAATAACCCCATCATCACCGCAAGCAAAGGGCAGCACAAGTATTAGATTTTTATTTTTATGCATTAATGTTAATTATAGCATCATAATTGGCTAAGACAGATATTCGTCAAACGTTTAAGACAGCCATTATATCTGAATCATCAGAAGTTGCGCCCTGACTGTTGTCACTTGGCCGAGAGCCACATAGATCAGGTACTGGCATCTTTTAACGGATAACGATATAAAAGCAACTATGTGGAGAAGATTTACATTTGTCACCGGTCATCCGAAATACGTTACTAACCGAGTTGCCACTAATGAGGTTTATCACTTCAACTCACAGATGCTTCACTAAAACTGGCTTGATCTTTATTAATTTTTAAAATCTAAGACATAACTGTTTTAAGGTCATACGGAAATATAATGAAACTTATCGGGTGTTCACTGTCCAACATTCAAAAACCGTTTGCAACATCTCATATGCAATTTGCCAGCTCGGACAAAATGTCTGCCTATGCTAACAAGCTTGGTAAAATTAAGTTACTACAAAAGGCACCGTGTCTGTTCTGGTCTCTCGTTTTCATTTTTTCCCTCCCAAGCCAGTGAAGGTGCCGTGTGCATTTGTTGACACTGCCGACTCTCCGCTGCTCGAGGCTGGTTGCTTTTACACCTCCCGCTCAAAACTGGGCTCCAATCCCGAATAAATAGTCCATTATAGTTCAACTTTCATTAAATAAAATCAAAGTTATGTCCCGCCTGAGTAAGAGAGCCTTTCCCATCTGGTCGGTTTTTTTTTTCTCTCTCTCGCTCTCTCCCTCGAATAATTCTCCATCACCTCCTGGATAAATCCCGCTGTATGAGCGCATTTTTCCCCTCTACCGTTACAGCGCAGCAAAGTCAGAAATCCCTCTCTGTGTTAGCACGCTAAGCTAACAAGCTAGCAGCTAGTAGTGAAGGCTGGCAAAGCTGGCCAAATGGCTAACGTCTCCCCGCCACGGTCGGTCTCTTCTGTTTCCCCCCGTATTCCCCTCCTCCAGTTCGTTAAAATTATCCAAATAAAATACATCAAAATACATGTGGCTGCAATTACCTTTGATTCTGCTGAAAAAAAGGGATTTCCTCTCTATAATCGCAGTTTGATTTTAACCGCTTGGTTTCTCCCCCGTCTCAGCGACAGCTTTATATATTCGCAGCATCCTCTCCCCGCAGCTGTTGAGGCAATCGCTGCTCACTCGAAAATGGCGCCGAAAGATACACTCCTCATTCAAATTCGATAGAGCCTCCCATTCTCCCTATTGGCTGAATGCGAAGTGGAATCCGCGCAGCTGATTGGACGCTGAAAATGCACTCTCGAATGATGTCGCAGCCCACCGCAGCGATCAACAGACAGACACAAATTAACTCTTTGCGTCCTGCACCTACTTTTTGCATGATAAACTGACGCGAGGAGGACCTTCATGTTCAAACTTACTCAAACCAGAATGCTGATGTGAAATGAATGCCAGAGTCTTACAACTATATAAATACAAGTAATATACAGCTTTCATAACACACAATAATCTATACAAGTGAGTGAAAGAAAAGTGATTGAATCAGTGCTTATGACCTTATTAGGCCACATCATCATATTCAGAGATAAAGCTATTGTGCATGGTTTAGACATCTTAATGCTGCATACAATGAGTCTAACATTAAACCAAATGTAGCCATCTGTCTTATTTTATTTTATCTGACTTATTTTATGCAAATACAAAGAATGCATACAGCTCCTCTGCCCTGCCTCCTCTAGGAAGATCTGATCATAATCTGGTTCTTCTCACCTCCACCTACAAGCCCATCGTTCAGCAGCAACCAGTCATTAGGAGGACAATTAAAACCTGGTCTACTGAGGCTGAAGATGCTCTGAGAGGGTGCTTTGAGGCCACAGACTGGAATGTCCTCTGTGAACCTCATGGAGATGACATCAACACCATGACTGAGTGTGTGACAGATTACATAAACTTCTGTGTGGACAGCATCGTTCCAACAAGAACAGTGAGGTGCTTCCCCAATAACAAACCCTGGATCACCAGTGACCTGGAAAAGCTGCTGAACATCAAAAAGAAAGCTTTCAGGGATGGAGACAGGGAGTTACTGAAGACTACACAAAAACAACTGAAAACACAGACTAAGAAGTGCAAGGAGGACTACAGGAAGAAGTTGGAGAGCCAGCTCCAGCAGAACAACGTGAGGGATGTATGGTCGGGAATGAAGAAAATCATGGCTTCAAGCTAAAGGGGGACCAGACTGACGGAGGTCTGGACAGAGCTAACGAACTGAACATGTTCTTCAATAGGTTCAGTTCCCCCCTGCTGCTAACCCAACGCACCACACACCCTCCATGAGCCCACAGCTTTCCTGTCCCACCTCCACTCTGTCACCCTGCACCTCAGTCATGGACCTGAACACAGCCTCATCTCCCTCCACATCAGGACAACCTGAGACCTCTTTTGCCTCCACCTCCAGCCTGACTGTCTCATGTGACCAGGTCAAGAAACAACTAGAAAAACTGAACCGGAACAAGGCTGCAGGTCCAGATGGTGTCAGTCCCAGAGTTCTCAAGACCTGCTCAGAACAACTATGTCCGGTTCTCCAGCACCTTTTTAACACCAGCCTGAGACAGAACAGAGTTCCTGTGCTGTGGAAAACATCCTGTCTTGTTCCAGTCCCTAAAAAACCACAACCAGCTGAACCAAATGACTACAGACCAGTTGCTTTGACATCTCACATCATGAAAGTCCTGGGAGACTCTTACTGGCTCACCTCAACAAGCAAGTGAACACCTTTCAGGACCCATTACAGTTCGCATATCGTAATGGGCTTGGGGTTGAAGACGCCATCATCTTCTTGCTTAGAGAGCCCACTCTCATCTGGACCAGTCAGGCAGCACTTTGAGGGTCATGTTCTTTGATTTTTCAAGTGCATTTAATACTATTCAGCCTGCTTTGCTATGTGAGAAGCTCCATAACTTCCAGGTGGATCCCTCCACAACCACCTGGATTTACGACTACCTCACAAACAGACCACAGTTTGTGAGACTGAAAGGTTGTGTGTCTGAGATGGTGGTCAGCAGCACTGGAGCACCAAAGGACTGTACTCTCACCATTCCTCTTTACACTGTACACCTCAGACTTCCAGTACAACTCTGAGTCCTGTCATCTGCAGAAATATTCTGATGACTCTGCTGTTGTGGGGTGTATTAGTGATGGACAAGAAGCCGAATACAGGGAACTTGTCAATCAGTTTGTGAAATGGTGCAGTAACAATCAGCTCATCTTAAATACCAGCAAGACTAAAGAGATGATTGTTGACTTCAGGAGGAGCAAGAATAAGCAACATAGTCCTGTCTACATCCTGGAAGAGGAGGTGGAGGTGGTAGAGAACTACAAATACCTTGGAGTTCAGCTGGACAACAGACTTGATTGGAAATGCAACTGTGACTACATCTACAAGAAAGGTATGAGCAGACTCTTCTTCTTAAGGAAGCTAAAATCATTTAATGTCTGCAAAAAGATGTTGCATATCTTCTATAAGTCTGTGGTAGAAAGTGCAATTAGCTTTGCAGCCATCTGCTGGGGCAGCAGCATCAGAACCAGAGACTTGAAGAAACTAAACAAGCTGATCAAGAAAGCTGGTTCTGTGCTGGGGATAACTCTGGAGCCGCTGGAGCTGATCGTTCAAAAAGAATGCTTCACAAGCTGATGAAGATAATGGAGGACACTTCCCATCCTCTCCACAACACGGTGAAGAATCAACAGAGTGTGTTCAGTGGGAGGCTGCGTCAAGTTCGCTGTAGGACGGAGAGATACAGGAATTCATTCCTGCCAGCAACCATCACCCTAAAGAACAAGACTAACTGACTTTTGTTTATTTATAATAAAAAAAAAAAAAAAAAAAAAAAAAAAAAAAAAAAAGTGAGCTTTTACAATACTGAATTTCCCTTCGGGGATGAATAAAGTATTTTTCATTTCATTTCATTTCATTTCTGTCAACTTTCTAGATACACATTACTGAGAGCTTAAGGGCTGTACCTGTAAGCATGACATACGCTTGTCTGAACAACAAAACAGAAATTAGTTGTATTTATCCTCAGGGTTACAGTACACCATTTCACCAAGATGACACCAATTACTCATCTGTCTACCACTGCTCTTCTACTAACTGATTATTAATACCTCTTATCTCTTTTACAAGTGGGTGAGAGAACTTTTCGAAATGTGTAATCATTACACAGAGACTGCAGACATCCACGGAGGCTTTGTAACAGGATGTTGTATGCAGGAGTGGTTTTAATGAATTGTTCACTATATTGAAATACCATTCTTACTGCCTTTGATATGAACACTATTGTGATGTCTATTTAAAATGTCGTCCTTATTTATAGAAAGGGTGGTTATCTGCAGTCAGGGCAGCGGCTCTTATCTGAGACTGACAGCCTATCAAAGGCGATCTATGGATAGACAAATAAAACACATTATTGCACCCATAAGATGGCATATAACATCTGGTTTATATGTAGTGTTACGTCAGTGTGTAAAGTTCTGAAACCAGGGAGATGCAACCTAAGTGACGCTAGTGAACAAAAAGAAAAAAAAAAAAGCTCTGAGTCAGTGAGGTCTAAGGGATAGTAAACACAGACGCTCATGCTGCACTTTTCCCTCTCTGTCATCCTTTAGAGTTGGCTTATTTTCCCAAGTTTGAATGGGGACATTGCTTCTTATCTTAAATTGCGCTGACATCATATTGCCCTCGCTAGTTTTGATTAAGTTTCATTCTCAGTTGCATCATTTTTAAAACTTTTCATTGATTTGCAATCCATACCTTTCAAAAGCACTTGGGCACAGCTTAACTGAGTCTATTCCATGAGAAAACTGTGGCACATCTCATTTGTCTTTGTTTTGAAATCAGACCGGAAACACTGTCTTAACAAATATACCGTTGATGTGTAAAAGCAGTAGCTACAAGATACACAGAAAAGGCTTTAGCTGCAATCAGTTTTAAGTTGTGACAAGTGATGAGAGGCAAATACTACACATTTTTTCCAGAATATTTACTTTTCTTCCTTTACATTAGTGACATTTTAAAGATTTCTGTCTTTTAGATCTTTTTAACAAGCACAAAACTTCTTTGCACCACTGTGTGCTATGGTAAAACATAATGCTTTCTACTTCTGGAGTACAAAAGCAGACTGGGAAAGAGAGAGGGCGCCCATTGTATATGCATTCTGCTGTAGTGTGGACAATAGGGCTGAGAGGAAAAAAAACACACTTGTTTACAGATAAACTGGTTTGGACAGGAAGCCAGTAAGGAGGAGCTCTGTGTTGTTAAACAGGCATGTGGAGAGTCAGGGATGAGCCAGCGAAAAACACCACCGTGACCATGAGAAGATTATGATGCAGTACTCATAGACATCGCTTGCACTAATGCACACATTCATATCCACAATACACTTATGCACAACTTCCAGCTCTGCAGTCAGGTGGCTATAGGAAAGGGTTTTTAAAACATTGCACAGTAATCTCAAAACCCAACTTCTCAAAAGTGATGAGGACAGAAATTTGGGCTCATTTAGTTCCACTGTGACAAGAATTAACAAGGCACTTATGGGTCTTTATGGGTGCCAAAACAGTTGCTCAGCTGAGCTCTGGTGAATACTACACAGTTCATCCTGCATTGTGTCACCGTCACATGAGCACACACTGCCTTCCATTAGGCAGGAGATCCTTATGACTCACGAAAACACAAGTCACATGTTACTACACAAATGAACCATGCTACTCAGACGACTCTGTTATCCACAGCAGCTTTTTTTCCTCCCTTTTTTTCTTGCAGGCCTAAATGAAATCACATCATAATGCATCTCTTCATTAGGTGGGTTGAGACCGAGTAGGGCTCTCCCTTGTATTCTGGTATATGAGCTGAACAAGAGCCACAGTGTCATGTATCATGCTGTTTGGCCACAGCAGGCTAACCCGGCTGCAAAGTTGCCATGCTGGGGTAGTTTTAGTTCACTGTAATTTGATTTCATGTTAGATGACTTGCGTGCATGGTTGGCTGTAACACTCAGCCGCTTGCCTTTCTATGAGGAGTTTTACACATTTCTTTGCTTCTCTCTTCTCCTGTGTGACTCCAAAGATGAACCTTTCACACCGTCACCAGACACGGCACTGCATAACATCAAAGGATGGAGAAACGGGCCGTAATAGCAGCAAGGACAAATCCTCCTTTATTGCTGAAGTGTAGAAAATATCAATAAAAGATGCCCTGAAAATGCAGAAAAGGGCCAAGAAGGGTCAAGGGTAAAAAAATTAAAGCAGGGATAAACATCCAAGCACCCAGAGAAGACAAACAATCTGCAGCTCTCATGTCAAATTATGCCATGAGCAGGTGATTATGTTTTGGAGCTTGCATTGTCAGCTCTCCGTGCCTGTCCTTGAACTAAATGAAACCATTCAGATCAACAGGGTTTCTTTTCATTTTCTAGATGAAATTAGGATCAATTCAAGTTGTTTCATGTATGGTGACATTTTAAATTAGAAATAAGCAGACGCACGTCCAAAGTGAGACTTCAGTGTTTCCTACCATCATCCATACACAACGCAAGAGAAAGCAGGGTGGAAAGACTTTTTCTTCAATCAAATGTCAACTAGTGTAACATTTAGGAACATTCAACACAGCACACCAAACAAAAAAACTTTCTGAACTACACAGAAACAAAGTACAGAAGACTATTAGCTTACTATATTAACGGGGCCTATTCCTTCGTCTTGGTCCCTAGAGAACACAATAAGCCCCACAGAGAACTCCATCCTACAGAGACTCTCCATTGATGTCTCCTCAGCTCCCCTCCCCCTCACAGACATCTGTAGCAGCTGCCCCCTTGTGCTCCTGTCAGCAGGGCAGTGTGCGTGTGTGTGCGTCAGTGTGTGTTTGCGTGTATGTACGGGTTGAGGTGGGGTTGGCTGGGAGGTTAGTGTGGGGCGTGTTGTGACACCTCCCCCTTTGGAGGGGTCCAGCCCGCACACTTGTGGGACATCACATTTATCAATGGCTAATAGTCACTAGCAGGTCATCCTGAAAACACAACAGAGACCTCTGACCTCTTTTTAGCACAAAGGCTGCGAGATGGTCGCATTAACCCTTGGGCGCTACAAAAAGTGCGCACACACGCAACTTCTTCACATGCAAATTTCCAATGTGAAAATCACTTTCAAATTTTTGCTTATTATTTTGTGTACCTACAAACCATAACTTAAAAAAGAAAAATAAATCCCATGACAAATAAATTGTTTAGCTTAAAGTAAATGTGTGTGTGAGGGGAGGACTTTTATAGACAGAGTTCTGCTAAACACTATCACATGCTGCGCCAGAAAGTTCAGATGTTACAGTACAAGAAGCCCTTTTTACTTCGTCTCTCCATAATCTTACACACATTCTCACACATAGCAATCAAATTAAGTGGGCATAATTCATGGAGCAGGCTTAGGCTACATGACTAACAGGGGACAATTAAAGGGGAAAAACTCTACAAGCTCCAATGGTAATGAACGCTTAGTAATAGGAAAGAAAGACAAGACTGTATTTAACAATAAGTAAAAGATTTAGTGTGGACACCGCAACAGCTGGGTAGGCTGCAAAAGCAGGAGCAGTCACTGACAATATGTGAAAAACTTCAGAGTATAAACTGTTAAACAGTGTTTACACTTCTTTAAGAAAAAAAAAAAAAAACAGATTTCAAACTAACTGCATGAGTACACTGAACATGGAGTCATGTGCCAAAAGGCTGAAGGATGCCATGCATGATGCATGAAAGATTTGACTAATAACTTCAGTGGCATGTACTTTTGCGTCCAGAGTAACGCAGCCAGTGCCCCGGCTGGTGTGTAACATAATGAGGCCGGTTTTCCGTTCCAAAGAAAGATCTTTAGGGATAGGTTTAAATACCCCTAACAAAACATGATTCATGTTGCTTCCTGGTCTAGTAGTATTTTTCTTATCTTGAGTGAATTGTCCACACCCCTCAGAATTTTTTTTTTTGAGGCAGACTGCTAAGAGGGATTACTAAGGCTAAACACAAAAAGATCTAATCCTAGGCCAGGAGAGTTAATTTGAAAAATAAGGTTTTTAAAAGCAAACAGCATACTTTGATGACTGATAGTATTTTGGACCTGCATTTCTTATCATTGACTTTGAGGACGACTGTGCAGGAAAAAATGCAATTTGAACAGCAGCTTTACCAGGAGCCATGACCGTCCACTGAAACTGGATAGAGAAATGATAACATTTATGTTAACATGAGTGGACAATCAAATCAAAATAGTAAGTTTTGGAAATCAGGGAACCCTCAAAGGTGTCTCTCAAGTGCCCAAAAAGTTATTTGCAAATGAGTGTAGAGTGCTGCTAAAACATAAGCACAAGGTGGTGTTCATGAGGCTAAAGGTGACACATGCAAAAAAAAAAAAAAAAAAGATCCCACTGGACTGCCCTGGCAAATACCTCTAATTATGCTTCTTTTCAGAGAATGTTTTAAATTTCTCCTCCTTGCATTTAACTGCATCAAAGCTGAATTTTGCTAAAGGTGTGCAATGATATTTTCTGGTTCAAATACATTCTTAGAAAACCCCGAAACCTCGTTTCATTCATTGTAGCTCTGATCAGTGAACGGCATTTCCACCACAGCGCTGTTCACATCTCAGCAGTCAGAAATGGTTAAAGCGGTGCTTTCTCATGTTTATCCGCAATCTACAGTTAAAAAGAAAAATAACTGGAATAATAATTCAAAGCAACTTAACTATGCAAGGTGTGAGGCAGAGTGTCCGTCTACCAGTTGGAGGGTTCAAAGGTTTGATCCCTGGCTTTCAATGTCCACATGTTGAAGGGCCCTTGGACAAGACATTGAACCTGCCCTGATGTGTTTGTTTGTGCGCGGTAGAAGAAAAACTGCGTGCTTCTTTTATGTAAAGCTATTTAACTAATCATACGGCTTAATATAAATCCAGACCATCTATTCCTAGCTAAATGTTCAACACAAATGTTGTTCTCTCTGTGTTAGTATCTTATGTAGATATGCTTCATATTTAGATGGGTGATGTAAGTATATATGGTGTGAAATGTTTTAAGTATAATCCTATTATTCCTACTCTTAAGCACACCAGTGCTGTGATGATGTGACGGTTATGCTCTTTTTAATTGTCCAAAATGTTATAGATTCATAGTTGTGTTTTAAATTTAAATTAGCCACCTCTTATTATTATAACTTGATTTTAGGGAAATAAAATTCCAGGTCAGGGATTTATGGAAAGTATTGCTTTGTTGTTTTTACTGGAATCTCCCTTTTAACTGAGATGATTGTCTTTATTATTCTCAAGTGCATCAAACTAATCACACCCTAATATCTATTATTAAAAACCCTTATATTGATGAGTACATTAAATGGAAAAACACTACAGTGCTTGATTGCTTGTTTCAAGTATGCCACTCATAAACCTTTTCTGTTTTCATAATTATATAATAATGATATCCTCAGAACAAAACTGCATACTTATAGTTTAGATTCCATCTTATTTTATGTTGGATAGATTATTTTCAGTTCAACTAACATGTAAAAAGCATAATCATCGACTCTCAGTCACTGCGCTTTCATCTGAACAGACAAAATAAATAAATAAATTAATAATTTAAAGACATTACAGTCAAACTTTGTTGCTATAATAACAGTTATAAGAACTGTGGGTGAAAAAAAAAAAACCCTTGCGTGTTATTGTACCCAAAACATCCTGTGTGCATTCCAATTGGAGACATTTTATGAACATCAAGTGTTGGTGAAAGACACTTTTTATACATTCTGTCTATTGTTGCAGCTTTGCAGGCACCTTCTTGTGATTTACTCTGATGTGGTTGAACAAATGTGCACAGCTGAGGCTGAACGTCTGCTTGTCAGTTTCAAAGCTGACAACATGTTGATTAATAATGGCTGCACTTGCCACACTGCCACTGAAGAAGCTGAAGGCAAGACTGTGGATGAGAGACAGATGATTTTTTTGGGTGACTTAATGCAGTCTTATTGCAGAATTTGGAATGGCTGCATTGGTCCACGTTGCAAAATGCCACCTAACGATAATCATTAAACTTTTTGGAGTTCCTTATTGCACACCAACCCAACATATATGTGTTTTATATTACATCAACAAGTCAAAAGCTGTGAAACTACAGGATTTTTAAGGTTACGAAAACATTAAAAAAATTTCCTTTTCCTTATGCAGACTTTTTTTGTTTTTGGTTAAACTGTAACAAACTTATAGCGAAACCACAACCAGTTTGAAAATACTTATAAAGATGTAGGGGTTGTTTGGTGGCATGACAACAAAGGTATTTTACTTTACTTTGAACTTTTTTAAGGGCTGACCTGCCAAACAACAACAAAACAAACAAACAAAAAAGATCAACTCAGACATAACAAAAAAATGCTTACAGGCTCACATCACATTATGTGAATACTGTTCTATACAACGTGCAATAAAAAAGACAGCATCTTATAATCACTGGGTAATAGGCCTATATTGTGAGTGTATTGTGACTACATGTTTTGGACGGACATATTATACAGTTTGTTTACCCTGGGTATGATGACTGCATTTAGCAGCAAATAGTAGAAAATCTGTTATTTTATTTAAGTTGATGTCACTAGAGTTGACATTTCATTAGATGTAATTGTCACATGAGTCTAATTATGACACAGCTGCTGCTTTTTAAAAGGAATAAACCGAAATTTCTGAGAAATGCAAGTATGTTATATATTAATGCCTCCTCTCCATATAAGTTAATGTTAAAGTCAGGCTGACAGATGCTCTCTCATTTTTATTTGCATTTAGTGGATTATGAAATTAAATGTTACCTGCTGCTGCTAGTGTAACCACACATTTAAAAGAAAAACTGAATATATGACGTGTAAACATGTTCTGGAAATGAGTAGAACTAGTACAATCTTAGCTCTCAGTCTCCAAAGTGGAAACTGGTTAATTCATTGTCCTGTTTCTGGACTACAAATTGAGAAATCCTGCGGAAGTCCCTCCCTCTACAGTCCACTGTTGCACCGCGATGATGTAACCACTTTCCAAATATAGCGTGTTGCTGATGGCTTAGCGGCGCCCTCATTGGCCGCAGCCGCTGTCACTCACCGTGACGTCACAACTATCGTGTTATTATTGTAAACAGCCCGCCTGCTCTCCACCGACGCTCTATGCCGAGCCGACTACTCCATCCAGTCCTTTGTTCATGCAGTAAAAACACCGACGCGACGAAGCTGAGTGATCGCCCGTCCGAAGCGCTCCTCAAACCTCAAAGCAAAGTTGCACACTTAACCTAAAATCATGACATAACATCCACTGAATAAAATGAGGGCACTCTGTTGTGGGCATGTTAGTTGATCATTGAGATCTTCTGGCAGCCGGCTGCCAAAGGCTGCTGCATGTATAACAAAGATAAACTGCCAGTCTGCGTTAAAGACTTACTAGTGCAAAACAAATGTAGTCGAATGGTGTGTTTTTAGACTATCACGTCATACAAACTAATATCTGGCGCTAATTATACGCAATAAAGCCACAACCTTGGTGTTTTGGGTTGACAGTTTAGTTAAACCGCCGTTGTCAATCGCCCCTTAGTGCCACGAGAAGGCTACAAACTTGTCATTCTACAAACACCATTCATGCAATTAATACTCTAGCCTGTAACTTATACCTTGCCTCGTGTATTCGACAGCGTTAAGGGACTTTACTTTGAGCTAATAAGTGTCGCAGAGGATCGACTGGAAAGACTTTTATCTTTAGAGTGACTGACACTGTACGGCGAACTACTCGAGAGGTCACACGGCAAAAGTTAAAATTACTCAAGTCAGTGTTTAATAGCACTTACTCGGTGGCCTGGGTGCGTTCCGGAGTGATCGACCGCATCTCTGTAGCTGCCAACCGGCCCCCGGTGACACCCTCACCTCGACATTTCCATCCAGGCAAGTTGACAACAAGCTTCCATTCTCCGACTAAGTGCAGTTTCAGCAAAGCTTCAAGGAAGTTGTTTCTTTTGTTCCAGTATTTTTGGTTGCGTCAATGTTGCGAAAAGGGGGAGGGGGGGCGGAGCGGTGGATACACAGCGCGACCGAGTGAGGGAGGGAATAAAAGAAAGGGGGAAAAACACATCTGAGCGCACTATACGGCCTCGTTCGCACGCTTGGCCATTTACACAGAGAACCCCTCATCCAAATCCGCGATAAAGTCGTCTCATCAGCTCAGCTCACGTGTCCGGGACGACCAGCATCCCTTCAAAGTGAAGCAGACAGGCTGCACAGCACGCTGCGCCCAGGTCCGATAGGCTGTCCAAGATCAGGCTACTACAGGTCGGTGCGCCCGTGCGCGCGTAGAGAAACTGGCCATTTGCATAGCGCGACCTGGTAACTTGGACTTCTTTACGGAGGTTTACTATAGGCTACAACCTTCCAGTTTCTGCCTTGGTTGGTGCACACAAGCGTTTACTACTCCACTTCTTCAAAACGTCAGCGCGTGTAGCAATATGCGGCTTTCGACTTCAAACTCTCCCAGTTCCCGGAGAGTGTAGGGCGGTAAATAGATGCTGAGTACTGGCGACCACCAGCATAGAGTGTAAGCAGATAAAATAGTTTACTATCACAAAAGAAATCGCTTTTAGTAGGGTTGCCTACTTGAGTTTATCGACATTTCAGAATAAAAAGCAGATCGAATCAGTTTCCCCCCTATTAGTGCAATGCCTTTGTCAGGTGACTAAAAATTATAAGCAGAAAGTTTCTTTTCTTTTCTTTTTTTTCCTCCGTGGGGAGGATAGTTTCAACAAGCAAAAATACAGATGCGGTGACATTTTTGAATTTTTAGAATTCAGGTGAACTCACTTCCTGTCTCCTTAAACGAAGAGGACCTTAACTCAAATGCAACAAGTATGTTGGCGGAAAAAAGGTGGAGAGTAAGCATACACAGCTTACTCTTTCATGCAACAAACCCGTCACCGTTCTTGGAACCGGGGGGGAGGAACATCTGAGACGGCTTACTATGCAGGAATAGGATCATGTTGGTTCATCGGATAAAAAGGTGAGCACCCTGTTTCCCCGCCGCTGTTACAGTAGCGTTGCGTCAGGAAGTTGTTGGTGTCAGTGAAGTCACCAACAGAACGCCCTCCCCAGCTTCAGGACAAGGACCCCTGCGCCGAACAAAGACAGTTCATATATACAGTTCATATATATGTATATATATATACAGTATATACATACATATATAATATGAAATATATATATTTCATATTAACATGAAATCAAAGTCAATCCTCTGCTCCTGCATAGTTTGACCTGACAGCAGACTCTCATGGCAGTCTGTCTGCTTAGTGCAACAGGCTAAAGAAAAAGGCTGCAGATAGGCTATGTAAAGAGGAAGTAAATTTCAAAAGCAGACGGAACTTAAAAACCACCATAACAAATGCCTTTTTTGACTGATGATGGAGCTTTTTCACCCCCCCCCCCCCCCCCCCCCCCCACACACACACACACACACACACACACACACACACACACACAAACGCAGGCCTGAAACTATACAGGCCCTTTAATGCTTTACCAAACTGTACAGCAATGTAAAACGTGTTAATTAATAGCAGCAGAAAAAAATAATGCCAATTATGGATGATCTATAAAAACAAAACAAACAACAGCAGCAACAACAAAAACAAACAAACAAAAAACAAACAACAACAACAAAAACAAGCAGCTCCACAAGATGTCCAAAACGCCACAAGCTGTGGATATTACAAAGTTATCTGAGCACTGTCCTCTTGCGTAAAAGAAGCCTGAGAAGTCCTGATTTTATCAACGACAAATGGGAGTTTAGATGGAAAACGGCAATACTAATTGCAGGAAATATTGCATTTATTCACAAGCCCAATTTGCCGTTTGCATGGTGAATTAATGGCAGGGGGTCAAGTTGCGTCCCATGAGCTCACGTTGTAGGTGAAACACACAAAAAGATGCAACTTATCAGAAAAGTTTGTTCAAAGGGGCTTTAATACTGTGGAAGAAAACTCACAGACGACGTGATTTATGTCAAATGAACACTGTGCCACCACCTCTTAAAAGAACAGGCGAGTTTAAGATAAGTTTAAAGCAATCTGACACGCGCATAAAAGTCTAACTTACAGGTCTGTTAGAAGTTGGCTTCAAATAGGAAGTTGCAAAATAATATCAGGGGAAAAGATCACAAAAAAGACATCAAAACAACAAGAGAGGAAAAAAAAAAGAAAACGTCCTTTTTAACCAATATGTTGTACCAAATACATATTGTTACACTTGTGCATTTTGGCATTGTGAGCATTTGTAGCGCCTGTGAAGGTTTTAAATGTGAATGTATATTCAGTTTTTGCATTTGCACGTACATCTACTTAAAAATAGCAGTATAGGATGAAAAGAGAATTTTCTTCGACTTGAAGATTTCCAATCGTAGGACCCAATTCCTTTTAGAAGAACTAAACATTTAATTGAAAGGGAAGTTTATCAGTGATATAAATCTCCTTTCCATGTCACCATGTTAGGGAGGAAATCAATACTGAGTTGTCCCGAAAAGGTGCTTTATATTTTGTCACTGGGTTTGAAATGACTAGTAAGTGCTTGCAAACTGCATTTAAGCGTAATCATGAAGCCTTAAAGTAAAAAACAAACAGAAAAACAAGCTGTAGAGATACGCACTCTCAACCACGTGTAATTTCTGTATTTTACACACATTGACAGGGTATGAATGACTTTTTGCTTCTACTCGTTTTGAAACCAGCTCTGGTAGAGCTGAGCAAAAACAAAAAAGTTGCAACAGAGCTGCGATGAAGTCTCGTGTGTGCTGGGAAAGTCAAGCTCACAGTTATGCAGCAATTTGAATATTTGCCCAACGTGTGTGGGTTGATGCAGAGTCAGAATGCAAAGAAGAAACAGTAATCTGGTGAAATTATCTGATGGGCTATGGTTCTTCTTAAAGGTCATCGATGAAGAGCAAGAAGACTGCAAAGGGAGCGCCAAAATAGTTGTTTAGACAGTTTATAATGTCTAAATTTAAATCCCACCACGACCTAGGTTCTTTTTTAAAAAAAGAAAAAGAAAAAAAAGGAATAATCTACTGTCCCCTTTTATTTGTATTTCTTTCTCTTTGTCTCATTTCTATTTTATTGTCCTATTATGACAGGTGCACATATAGGCACCTTTCAAATCTTTAAATCAACTCGAAGTTTATTAAAATGTAGCCTACTGTCCCGTGATAGGAATGTGTTATTTCTCCTTTGTTCCTCAGTAACTTGATGCAAACATCAAATTATTTGTACCAACATTTGAATTTGGGACATGGAATAAGAAGCCACAGGTTGACACTAAGTTGCACCGTGCGTCCACATTTTTCGCGTGTGGACGTAAATAATGCACGAAATCAAATAACGATGCAGAAGATTGATTTAAAAATACCATCTTTACAAAACTTCTTTAGAAAAGCGTTACGTTTGCAATCGCTTATTTATCTGATGCATTTGCAAGAGGCGAACGTGTCCGTGCGCAAAGAGCACGCTTAATTGCGCAAGAGAAGGACAGAAAAACACATCACATATTTTGTTGCAGAAGATTAAGATATTTATAATATGAGGAGCAACTGAAAGGTCATATTGTGTAGGAGGACTCTGTATGACTCGAAACGAAAAAATCATGAGCCCGCGTGTGTTTGTGTGTTTGTTTGTGTGGTGCGTGCTCAATCGCGCACACCACACAGATCAGCATCTCAGCAGATTTTCAGGCTGTGGATACTACTTAAGATAAGCAATCATAAAAATATTTCTCAGAGTTCAATAGCTTTTTTTTCCAGGATTAAGTTCAGCTCAATTTAAACCAAAATGAACTTTCATGCTCCAGGAAGCCTCAAAGATACTGGTTTTCTTACAAAATAAAGGAGGTGTGTGGATGTTAAAGGTCGTGATAACCGCACAGCACAGACTGCATTAAAACCACACTTTTCACTCATGTCATTTAGACTAAATATGGACTAAAAAAACAACAACAACAACAACAAAAAAACACAAATAATTGTCACTTTGTCAATAGTAGTCTTGTCAACTGGGGACACATCCAAGATCGATGATGTTCACTCAATTAACCTGATGGATAAAATGTCAGTGAGATTATGGATGGGAATGCTGTTTGAATGACCATGTTTATATCCAGGGTTGTGTGTCTACAGGTCCAGAGAGGAGACAGTGGGTGAGGCCTGTCTCTTCTAAAGCGCCCTGTGTCCTGAGCAGAACTAGGTCAACAGAGACCGTTGGTTGGTGAGTTGGAACGATGCTGCTCTCTCTCTCACACACACAGAAAAGAAAAGGAGGGGAAAAAAAGAAAACTGGAAAAGAAAATCCTTGCCTTCGATTGAGGGATAATTAGAGACTGTTTGACCTATTTGTCCCCTTAAATATACTGTTGCCCATTTAGTTTGGACTGGGTGGGAGCAAAGACCCTCCGCAAATTACATCACAACTTATTTAGAGATCCTTGATTTGCTGAAATAGTCAGTTACATTTCAGAAAGCTGTGTCTAAACCTCCACTTTATGAATCATTTGATTGAATCAGTATCTTTTATTGGTTATATAAAGTGTAAAAGATGAGCATATGTAGTGCATTAATGTGAGGTAAAACAAAATAAGCAGTAGGATCAAAACACAATAAAATGCAGGAATAAATTGAATGCTTTCTATGCTATAATAAAGAGTTATTATTGCAAATAAAACATGATTTTCCATGATTTTCCATGGAAACTGTCATCAGGCACAGTGATTGTTCACATCTCCTCACTGAGAACTAGTTTCCCTAAAAGCCACTTGTAAAATATTGATAGCGAAACTAAAATGGAGCCCTTGAAGAACTATGCTGATTATCTTAAATTGCCTCTTTAGTCACATAATATAGATAGCATAACCCAAGCCTGACAGGAAGTCAAACACATGTAGACCTTGCAATGCATAATGACTGTACACACAAAAGGTGTTCCATATACATAGTGTGCTGGTGTCCATAGGGACAGCAAGTGCTCTTATGATAAGTTCCCTGTCTTACCCTGCTTAGTCAGTCAACACAATAAGAATCAGCAGGTAACTTAGCGACCCAAGCCAAACACAGTTTCCAGAGGTTAAAAAAAAAAGTGAACACAATACCTTACAACAGCAGTATGTGTCCTTTGTGTTCACCTACAAAGGCCCATGATAGCTCAGATGCTCTGAAGCCTAACTTAACTTACAAACCAGTTAAAAAGGAGATTGTAGCCCCTTGGCTGAATCCTGTTTCCTCTTTAGTCTCACTTGAGCGCTGGGCTCAAGCTCCATTTGCATTGGTACAGTATGTGTGTGCGAGAGTGATAAAAGGCGCAGAGAGAAAACACACGGAAGTGACCAAACATATCAACTGTTTGAGGGTTTCAGCTTGTGCCTCATGAGTGAGGCCTATGACTAAGATCGGAAAAGAGTAGGAGTGTGCCTTTGCCAATGTTGCCATACCAATACAGCAGGGAGAAGAAAGAAAGTAGGAATGAGTGGATGGCGATTGGACTGGGCACAGACACGCCAAATATTACCAAAAATAGGCAGTGTGTGTGGAGTGGGATGCAATTCAGTAAACATTTACATTTAAGCGAACACTTTGAGCCTAAGAGAGGTCGTGAGGGAGCTCCATAAGTGTGGTTCATATGTTATGTGCAGAATGTCTATAAATGCATTTCTGTGGTTGTGAATTATTAACTTATTGTGCTCATGAGACAGTCTGCATGACGTGTTCTCTTTTTTTTTTCTTTTTCTAAAGCCAGGCACAGTATAACATACAAGCCGTCATTCCAGCAGAAGACACGATAAAGTGCAGGGACTTAAACGGGAAGTAATGACTGTATTTGCCTGCTTCCTCTTCTCTGTTCTAAAAGCATCTTGCTTTATAACTTAGTAGATCAATTTGCAGCAACAATTGCTCGCCTTTCTGAATGATAAGTTGTGACAAGATGAAGAGCTGACGTCATGACGTGTAAAGTTGCCCTCACTCCTTTTCCCGCGCTTGTCTTTATTAATGCATGGATGTGAGTACACTGCAAAATGTAACATTGGGTTTAATAGAATACTTATATCTGGTGGATATAACTTCATTTAATCTAGTTGTTAGCAATACTAATCTTACGAACTTTGGAGGGTTAAATGCTTAATAACTTAATAAACTAACTTAAGTTGAATCCATGTAATTAATACGAGTATGGGAAGTTAGTAATGGTGAGTGTGCAGGGTTTCCCACAATGCAGCTCACTTCTTTTAACAACAAATTAGAGATAATTCACTATATGAAAATTTTCAATTTTACTTCAGCAGTTGAAATTATCCAGTACTTTTTAAAGGTATTTTTGTTTTCATTTTATTTATGTGGCTATTATTAAGTCAAATGGGACAAAAAAGTCTAGATTGAGTGAAGAAAAATGTAGGCTAAAAATAAAAGATAAACTCTACTGACATGTGGGCTCTGACCTGTAGGGCTTTCTCACATGTCTATTTTTCAACACCCAAGCTAAAATGTCTCATACATTCTCTTGTTTAGTTTTCTTTAATCTTCTGGTCTTTGTATGGATCACATAGGCCTATCAGTAACAATCCTTTTTTCACTGTAGTTTCAGTGTATAGACATGTTCGGAGAAAAAACAAAACAAAACATTTTATCTGTTAGAATGATGATTGATGATGAAAATGAAGGAATAAGAATAATATCGATAGAGTTATGAGGCTGCTTTCAATTTACTGTTCATTCCTGTATTTAATAGGCCTAATTGTCAGGGCAGCTGCTGCACAATGACAGAGATGTGTGTGGTCTGAAGACTGTAAATAAAATGGACGTAGTATCCGGTTACATCTGAATAGAGGAAAGTGAAGCCAGTTGGGCGTGTCCCACCATCGGCATCTTGCCGTGTCACGTGTGTCGTCACTCCTGGAAAATGCTAAAATGGGCAAGTGTGGCCGCAGGGCCAATGATTAACAGCCCACGTTCTCTGGGCTAAATGCAAACCGAGCTAACTCAAAACTGACAGGAGCTAACGAAGATTAGCCTCCCAAGCGGCGGGATAAAGGTAAGGCATGTTTGGACTTGCTATTAGCTGATTAAAAACCACCATTTTGCTTCTCTGCTGCAGACTGAGACCTTACCATGAGCAAACAAGGAGTTAATTGTGAGCCACCAGAAGGCAGGCCGGCTTCCGGTATGCTGCATGTCAATCAAAAGGACACGCCCTTAATCGTGTAGTTTCAAGGTTAAATAACATCTAAACGGATGAGTTATGAAAAAAAAATCACCCCCTCACAGTTGACAGGAAGGTAAACTTGATTTATTAAACCTAAATGAACCAGGCTGTAAACATGGTTATTTCTGCCTTGAAGATGGCCTTTTTATATGGGAGTCTATGGGGATTTGCTCTGTTTTGGAGCCAGCCCCTAGCGGGTCAAGAGAGAATTACAATTAAAAACTTCACTTCCTGGTTTCACACTTTTCCAGCGGAGTTTGCCCCTTGGTGTGGTCTGACATTAGTTTTAACTAAACCCTGCCCATATTAAGTTCCAGCTGCAAAGCCAGCATAATTTTGAGTTAGCTACAAGTTTAATTCCTCCCTGCCAGAGGGTGTTGCACAAACACTTAGGCTGATTAGCTACTCAATTAGCATTAGCAACATTACAGAACCGGCTAACCATTCATTACCATTAGCAAATGTTTAACTTACATGTCCAGGAGGAAAGTGGCAACTTCCATGGGGCCTTTGAGCCCCTTTGCCACCTTCACCCTTATCCTGCTTCGGTTTTTGTCTGTCTGAATTGGAGAAATGTAATGCAAGGAAGATTTCTACACATGGGGAGCCGAAGTCACGCCCATCTTCTTCTGCCTCATGGGACCTTAGAACCAAAAAAATATGAATGGGACTCAATGGGAGAGGGACCCAACTGCAGTCATGATGGCCAACAAGGGCATTGCCATATATCCAATCAACGCTGGAAGTTCTAAGCGGAAATTTCTTCTTTTTGTACCTTACTAAAATCTAACCCTAACCCTGACCCTTCCCCTTCCCCTAACCACTCGAGAACACCACATGTATTTGGGTTGCAAGCCGCAGCTAGATACTCTTGGCAGCGTTTAACTTAATGACTTCCAGTATGGATTGGATGTATGGCGGCGCCCTTGTTGGCGATTGTAACTGCAGGAAGGTACTTTTGGTCAATGGGGCAAAAATAATTGTCTTCAGATCCCAATCGTTCTCTGCCCTGAATTCCAGACATGTTAGTTGTGGATTTAAATGCAAATTTTTCATGCAAAAAGAAAAATTAAAAACCATGGAGATTTCAGATTATTTCAGGTTTCGTTTTAAGCTGCTTTGTGGACTACAGCTCTTGTCGTGAGAAAGACCAGCAGCCCAAGGTGTGCTAACATGGCAATTTTAATCTGGCACATCCCTGCTTTTTTTCAAAGACAGGAAAAGAGCCCTGACAGGGGGGAAAACCATTATATGTCAGGGCATGTCGAGTGTTTCCGTTACGCTGATGGTATGATGGTTAGTCTGGTTCATGCCAGCCGCAGGGAGTGACGTCATCGCTTGCAATGAGAGCTGTAGTCTACAAAGTGGCTTCAAGTAAAAGCTGAAAAAATCAAGGTTCTTTGCGGTATTTTATTTTTCTTTACATGATTTTTAAAAAAATTTAAAGCCATAACCAACATGGAGGAGTGGATAGTGTAGTGGTTAATTTTGCGGGCTTTGGCGCAGCAGACCCGGGTTCGAACCCCCGACACAGAACCCATGTGAACCACTGTGGACCTCTGAGCAAGGTCCTTAACCCCCCCCACCAACTGCTCCCCAGGCCCTTCAAATAGCAGCCCGCTGCTCTCAGGTTCAACCTGAGATGGGTGAAAATGCAGAGAATGAATTTCCTAATTGGCTCACTAATTGGGATGAATAAAGTATATATATATATATAAAACATTTCTGGAATCCAGGACAGAGGATGACTGGGACCAGAAGATTATAATTTTTTCTACATTGACTTACATTCATGTTTTTTCATTTCTAAGGACCTATGGGGCTCACCAGAAGAGGCTTGACTTCAGCTTCCCATTGCAATCAAGCTAGCAACTCCGGAGCTAATGCTAACAGCCAAGAGTCTCGACATTGGCACGGTAATTCAGATGTAAATATTACTTTTTTTAGACCAGACAAATGAAAGAATTATTCATATGCTATCATTTCTTTTTTGTAAAAAAAATATTGTTTTGATGAAACAGTTGTAGCTATGACCCTGAGTAAGGTGAACCTAAAATCACCCTGCATGGTACAATATAAAATTTAGATTGTGTGAAGTATCTTATCTAAGTCAAAATAATCACAAGTTAAATCAACATCCTCATTCACTTACAGCATAATCAGACTGATCCAGTTTAAAGAAAGTTCTATAAACTAAAACCATTCTAGTTGATTGTATTTAATAACTTGCATTAATAAAAAATGTTTTTGAGGCAGCGAGTTCGCATATTATTTTAAAGTAAAGCCAGCTAGCTAAATTTTACAGCGTGTTAACTTTGTCAAAAATAGATGTTCTTCATACCCCCCCCCCCCCCCCCCCCCCAAACAAGCAAACAAACAAACAAACAAACAAAAAACAAAAATAAACAGATTTTCTCAAATTAATGTTATCTGGTTCTTTCATTTGTTCATCTCTGACCCATTATTTTTTGCTTCCCATCATGTGGATTCACACCCTCACATCACGAAGAGCCCTCCCTCATTCCCTTCCTATCTCTCATCCCTGCTCCTCTCTGTCCCACACTACATGCCTCTCTATTTGTAGTGTTGAGTCAGTTTGCCACTGACAGCAGTGAGTGATAAGGAAGATTGAATCATCATGTATTAGAAACACAAGCTTTCTTCTATCAATACCCTCTTAAAGGGGAAACACTGAATGTTACTGGCAGTTTGTTAAAGGGTTCAGAGATAAGACCGGCTACAAAGAAAATTAGGCGCAATCATAATCGATGTTATAAGCAGATTAAAGCAGGCAAATTTACAAAGAGCACAATCAGCGTGTTCCCAGTAGAGTGTCCTCAGCATCGGCAGTGGCTGCAGAGAAAGAGAGATGTATCACTCCGGCAGGATGCTGATCCATAGGTGTCTGGTTTCAGATGGCAGGCATGCTGGGAGCACAGTGTGGAGCACAGCACAGCCAAGTGGACAACAATGGAACACGCAGAGACACAGGTGTCCCTACCACGAACCCAACGTGAGACAGATCAAATTTATTTGTGAACCTGGGTCCATGTGTACACATGGTAATATGTTGTTGTGAATGCAGCATGTGTTTTTACACTGTTGTGCTTTTGCAATCCTTGCACTCATGTAGATGATGTATTCATGTGTGTTTGTATTAGCTCTCTGATATTGATTCACTATTACTGTAGCAGCACTTAAGCAGCACTCATGCATACTTCCCTCAGGACAGCAACACCTGCAAATGGAGATGAGGCAAGTATTCCGAAAATTAAGGTGAAGATGGTGAAGTGCAATATGAGTAAGAACAACAGGCCAGCATGGAGGAAAGAAAGAATGGAAATTCATATCACAGTCTCTCACAATGTCCATTCCTATTTTCTTTCGCTTTATTTACAAATCTCTTACTCCATTTCCTTCTTGTTCTCTCCCTTTAACTCACTGGAGGATGCTAACCCATCAGGTCCCTTGGCTCCCCTCCATGGGATGATGTCATTTCAGATGACATCACCATGCAGTGTATGTGTGTTTGTGCTATGTGTATGAGAACGTGTGCACCCCACCACCACTCTCCCGCTTCTTCCCCCTGCAGCTCTGCTTCTTTCTTCCCAGGAAAGGTGCTGTTTGACACACACCCGCTATATCCAGACCATCCGGCCAACTACTGTGCTTGCACTTGTGCTCGCGGAGAGCAGGGTCAAGGAGAATGAGAGACAGACATGGACAGCCAGGACGGCAAAAACACACATGCATACACAAAAGAAGGAGGCGAGGTGGTGTTTAGAGTGGCAGTGGTGTGATGTGAGGGTAGAGAACGAAGCGTGGAGGTGTGGCGAGGGTTCAGGGAGGGGATGGGCTCTGAGGGCCGAACCAGTTTAATTACACAACATTGCTGCTACTATAACACCACAAAGCCCAGGCATAAACTGTCATTAAGATAAAAAAGTAGTACACAGAGGAGTGCCACAGACTGTCTGAATTCTTCTTGGCTCTATTGTTTGTTGTTAACACAGTTATATATAAGACTTAACAGCCTGGTTCAGATTTCTGGTAAACAAATGAGTTTAAAGGGATAAAACACTGTTGAGGAAAATAGGCCTACTTACTTTCTGCAATGAGCAGGTTCCATTTGATGGGAAAAGTTGGAATTTCTGAGTTCCTAATAGGAAACTGAAGAACTTTCCCCTGAGGTTTCTTCTGCGCTAGAGACTCCGGGTGTACTGTAAACTGGGGAGTGAACAAACTCTTGGTTTTCTGATTCATTCAACTGGAACATGGTCGCTTTTAGGATTGATGCCATTCCCAGCTTTACCACGGGCTTGTCAGAAAAATCAAACACAGCCCAACTTCATTTCAGATTTCAAATTAGGTCTTTTTGCAACTAGTTAGCTTAGTTAAAGTTCAAACTATTTAAAACAGGCAGCCAAATTCTCAGACTTGCTAATGGGATATTCAGTCTTGAACTATCCCCTTGTTAAAAAATCTGGCCTAATCCAGATGAACATTTGACTTTTTTTTTATTAGGAAGGTTTTGAATAAAATTACCTAGAAGTGTCTATGAGGCTGCCATGATAAGACCCTGTTAAATGATGTAAATCTAAATGATAAAGAAAGGAGCTTCAGTGCTTGCTTGCCCCCTTTAGCACGGGAAACATGTGCCTGTCTGTTATGAAAGGATGTTAATTCATCCCACAATTGCTTGTGGCTTAAACATTCAAAGCACTGTTAAAAATTTTTAATAGAGTTATAAATGGGATTCATGCAGATGAACACGAGGACAGAAGGGTGAGTGTAAGCAGTGACAGCAATAGCTTTCATTTCTGTGGCTTTTCCTTTTAAATTACCAACACTGATAATGAAGAAATATATTAGATTTTATTACCAATATGACATGTCTTATGTGGAATAACATTTGAACAGCTGCAGAGACAGCTTAGTATGAAGTGTGGTTGGATTGTAATTGCATCACAGCCATCTTTCATTAATCTCATGACATCTTTTCAACAAGGTCAAGAAAAAGAACGTCCTTTGAAACATATGCTAGGTGTTTTTGTCCTTCTTTTAATGTCCATAAACTAGTTTTATGCAATCTCATGCATAAAGTTATTAAAACCACTTTTATTTTAAGTTTTTTAGTCCATTTGTCCATTTGTGTCTTTAAATGATCCCCACACACAACACTGTTTGCTTTCTATTTGTGAACAAGTCTCTGTGATGTTTCCATGCCTAGATTAAGAATAACTCATAGCTATTTACAAGCATTGCTAACCTGGATACTTTTAGCCAATTTGATATTTCCTATTTGATTAACTGGAAAGTGGTCAGCATGGGAATTATGACTTCTGAGTTTGGTTAAATTAAATACAATTAAGTGGTCAGTAACAGTGTGGTTACTGTCCACCGCCAGTCAGCTTTGCTAATCTTACTTTTGCTTGACAAGTTTCTGTGCAATGTCATCAAGGAGGTACTTGGACAGGGGCAGACAGCAGTGCTCAGCATGGTTTGTTTGGTAGAACCAAGATCCGGAGATCTGGAGATCCCAACCCTTTGCTAAGACAAGTCAAAGATTGTCCAGACAAGAATTTGCTGCATTGCTCACTATTTGCATCAAAATAAAAAGCTCTGAATCTATGTCATAAGACTTATGAAGCTACACGATCATACAGCATATGCAGCGAAAGATTTGCCTGTAATGATGTTTTTATGTAAAAACACACACATTCTCTGTAATGTCTTTCAGGCCATGCAATTACTCAGTCTGGGACAGTGGCTGGAACTGATTACATTGTTAGCTTGGACCGCACCGATTATATCAATAAAGCTGTCATTACAGACTGCTCAAAATTTCACTATAATTATATTATATTATTATTTTAGATATAATTTCACTACACTTTATATAGTGATAATTGGGAGTCTTGACACAAATATGCTGAGAAATTGTAAGATCTTTCTGACAGTTTGAGTCAAGTTGTTTCTATAAAATGAGTAAGTATGGCGGGTTGTACAGTAAAGTATAATTTATCATTGACATTGTTACCTTCTGAGCCCAGTGAAACTAATGTTAACACTGCTGCTTGTGAGAGCAGAAACTCAACTAAGACTGACAAACCACATGAAAGTTTGTTGAGTTACAATTTTCCACTGAGTTTGTATTACAATGTTGAATTGGGGGCTGAAAACAATGGACTGAATCCAAAATATTATTAACAAGTGATATATTTAATCATTGAATCAATAAGATTTCACAAACAAGTCAAACGGCAAAAAGGAAGTTTATTACAATCCTACGACTACCAGCAATGGTTTTACCACTTGGATGCCCACACATGTAGAAATTTGTTAAGAGTGCAAAGTCTTACTGTTTGTCACTATTTGTCACATTACCACCATTATTTAAGTATTGATAATGAACATACTATGAGGAGGTTTGTATTAGTAAAGTACAATATATCATGCCATTCTAGGAACTTGCAATGCTACAACAGACAATTCAACTTGCAAACTTTGTGTATGGACCATTCACGCAGTGTTTGCATAAAGGTTTGATACAAAGGCATGCAGCTTTAGCTTTGACTGCTGGTAACAGTAACCCACCCAGCACCTTCACTAAAGATCACCTTTTCTCCATCTTTGATTTTCAATTCATACAAAAAACAAAAGAGTAGTGGGAATAATAACACACCATTTATCATGTAAGGAGTATAGCACAAGTTCCGTCTTTTTTTTTTCCAGAAGTGTGCCCCTTCTGGCAACAAGTGGAAGTGATACCAATGTTGTTCACATACATCGGCTGCCTTAAAGGTTGAATATGGAATATGGACAGAACAGCAACATCACGTGTGTCTAGGTTGTAGTTGCAACGGCAGAAAAACAACTCCAGCCGCTGGGATGCCAGGCTCTCTGCCGATACGCAAGTGACCAACAGTCTGCAGCATGTCCAACAAGTAACGCAGAGGAGTTTATAACTGACAGCAAACGTTAGCCATGTTAGCAAACAAGCTAGCTTACCGATCCAGGAGAAAAGTCGCCTTTTTCTTGTTTTGACACCGTGGGAAACGTTTATGTGGGTCCATTTAGTGCAGTCTTCACCTAAATTCACCTAAACTCAAGGTTTTTCTCTTCTCAGGTCACTCCTCCTCAGAAACAGATAACAATATCTCCAGGGCTCTGAAGCAGCTGCTTCACTCGTGGTCTCCACTGTTTCCCCCTGTAGCAGCCTAACTGTGCCCAACATATTGTTGCCACACAGAGATCGTATTTGGCAACCCGCAATGGCGGCGTGTATTGGCTTATAGACGTAAATATAATGCCATCATCGAACCCGTAAAAATAAATTTTATAATTATTTTTACGCTAAATATAATTTTTTTCTAAGAAATGTTGTACTTTCATTCTGTACCCCCCCCCCCCCCCCAAACGACCTGTGGAGGTATTTTTTTTTTTTAAAAAATATAGCTTTTAATAAAAATGTTCCATATTCAACCTTTAACTTTGTTAGTCTTTAGTTTAACCGCACTCAGTCTGTGCCTGGAGTTAGAGGCACAATGTCTACTAATGTAATAAAGTTATAAATCTGCAAGGTGTTTAGAACATTAGGGTTTGATATTTTGGTAAACTGACAAACTGTATGCTAACAGTAGCAACAGGCTGGATTATAGATCAAATATCCAAAGTCACAGGCTGAGACATACTGAGATTACCTTATGAAATTACAGAATCTGCTAAATGTAACCAGTAGCAAGAGTGTATCTCTCCCCAGGAACAGACATATGGCTACATTTTCATGCTAAAAAACTTAGTATTGTGATATTATAGAAGTAGAGGTAGAAAGCCTTTATTATATCAATGGACATAATGAAGCAACAACATTTCTTTATGCATCCTTATTTCCGTCATACATATTACCTTTTTAGCAAGTAGAACGCCAGCTGAGGGTCCCGTTTATACCCTGTTTTATTCCCAGAGCAGATTGGCGCTCCCTCCATTTATCGAAAACTGCTCCAGCGTTTACCCTCGTCTTACTCCGGCGCTGGTAAGATCCCAGTTTGGCTCTTTTTGTTACACTAGAAAAAAACTTTTCTTTTCTCTGATGTGGAGTCTGAGTTGGGTTGAGAGGCACTTGAGGCCGATCTCTTGTTATCCATCGTTTAGCAGTAGTTGTCAATGTTGTCTTGATGATGCGCTAATGGCGGCAGAATACACACACACTGGCAGCAGCCAGGTGAGTGAGCATGCGCAGTGCATCACACCCACACGCACACTCCTTAGGTTTTGACCCGAATCCCTCTCATTGGGCATGCAGAAACAGTACTATAGAGGCAATTGCAGTGAATAGAGATTGACTCATTCTACACATAAGGCAATTGTAAGATCATGTAGGGGAAAGGAAAGAATAGTAGCATTTAAACTTGGGCAATGCGCCTTAGAATAGATTGTATTGCTTATAAAACATCACCCTTTCCTTTCATTATATTCCATGCTGCCACATTTAACCACAGACAGGTAAAAAGACTAATGCTCCTCCTTGTTACAATAAAATGTTATGTTGGAAAACTCCCTTTGTGACATTGCCTAAACAGTTTTGAAGACCACTTACCACCTTCTCTACAGAAGTCTCCCCCAGAAAAACGGTCCAGCAAACCTGTTTAGGAAGAGTTCAGTCTTTCCAATGAGATAGAATCTAATGACATCTATGGGGAGAAAATCACACACAAAGACACCCCTCCCCAACCTCCAACCTCCCCATTTATTTTGTCCATGCCCCATCTGATCATAACTCTTTTGGTGGACCCAGTTAACATCCAGGTGTTCTTAATGTTAAGGCTGATCATTGTATTTTCTATAGCTGCTAGAAGCCTTTGTCACCACAGCATTAAGACGCTTTGAATTTTCTCGAAAGGACAATCAAACTCGTAAACCTACAAGTGGATGACTCTTTGTATTTCTTTATACATAAGGTATCACCATGTAGCACCTCATCCTTCCAAGCTTGCCTTTAACATGTTAACATTAGGTAGGACAGGATGTTATTATAAAGATTCAGTTTCAATTAACCATGAAGGACTGGTGACAAGCAGCACCCTTAAAATTTAACCATGACTAATTTGGTACGAAGATCTCCTCACTCACGGCTGTCAAACAAGTCTCTGTGCAGCAGAGGCACTCCCACACTGAAGCACGCCTGGCTTTTATTGAGCACAGTTGGCACTGTCTGAACCAATGATGTCATCCTGGTATATGGGCCAGCAATATGGGGATCAGCAACTTTCTGAAATGAGAAACGGTAAGGATAGGCATCACGTAGTAGTACTGAAATCACAGAAAGGTAGAACATTTTTCATGTCTTTTTTTCTGTAGAGGGGACAATAGTGAGAGCTGTGGAAACTGTGCCTACAAAGCTGGTCTCAAATTACATGTTGTACGTCTCAAAATATTGAGGCATGGTCGGAGGTTTTCATGTGGCAGGGCTGAAGAGTTTTGATAAGTGGTTTTACCGTCTGCCAATGAAATCTGTTGTTTTCAGCTTGGGACTGAAACATGCCGTGATTATAACGATCAGTTTGAGGCAATAACAGACTTTTTTCTGAGGTGTGTGTGTGTGTGTGCTGAGGAGGGGATTTCATTATGAGTCCTATAGCTAGACTGGGAGGTCTGGGGCTTTGGTCATGGCGTTCACCCGTCTGTCCCATGAGCACAGGCCAAGGCCCCCGTCACCTCCACCTGCTCCATCCTCCAGAGGGGACCGGGACTAAATTTAGAACAACAAGGAAGCTCGTTTCGGCACAAGATGGAATAGAGGTTCTCCAGATTGTTGGATAACTGGGAAGTTCATTTTTGTGCCAAGCATATAGGGAGGGTATTTACATAGGAAGGTTTTCATAGAGGGAGGGATTTTTCTTTCTTTTATTTGTACTGCCTTCAAAAGCTCTAGGTACAGAATTTTTGTAATATTTTTGTTGCATTATTAATTCAGTCTTATTATTTATTATTACCTCTGCCAAGCAGGTAATGTAATTGTTTGCATTTATTTGTTTGTTAGCAAAATAACTCAAATTTTCAGGGAATGTTGATAATGGCACACTGAAGAGCGGATTAAATATTGGTGTTGATCCAGATCAATGTCTTCTCGATCCAGGGATTTTTTAAAAGCATTTTTTTTTTTTAACATTGTAAGATTGGGCAATATGGGGGGGGGGGGGGGGGGGGATCTGCTTCATGGAGGTCTGCGCTCTCTGAGTGCTTTTCTTGTTAATCTCATTATCACTTATTTCTCCATGGTTGTAACTGCTGAGGAAGTTAAAAGCTGGTGATCTTCTGACTTTTGTATTTTCTTCACTATGTTACTGTAGTTTCAAAATGTAATGTAATTCTTTTTTGCTACTGTTATCTGTAAATCCGCTCTCATTCATTTTCTTTGCTATTCTGTATGTGACAGTAGGTTTTTGTCTCAGGGACTGCAGATAGAAATTAGATCAGAGCTAAAATCTGGTACATGTACAGAGCATATTTTCCTCTGTGATTAATGTTGATGAAATGGTCCCTTTTCAATAATCCAAATTAAACTAAAAGAAACTGTTCCTTTTGTACCACCATGGTGTTCGCATGTACAACGAAATGTTGCAACCAGTGGACGGACTGAAATATCCATCACAAAAGACTGAAGAAGTTTGATCCCTTATCCTTTTATGTGGCATCACCAGAATTAAACATTTTTGTCTTGAAAAAGCAAAGCTAGAAACTAGCCATTTTTTTTTAGCCAGTTTTAGTACAAAATAACCTGTTTTGTTTTGGAAACACACTCAGATAAGCTACCAGTTAGCTCAAAGACCTGGTCACAGGGTTGCAGACCTTTAGCATGTGTTCCATATATCTTTAAAGGTGGAACCTAGAGCAATGAATTACACGTGGATTGTTTAATCTCCACGTTGGAAACCCAGGATGTGCTCATTTTTTAACTGATCTCTTATAAGCTTTAAAAGCTTCTGTGTACAAACATAACAGCAATATGTCGACTGATAAAAGTTGGACTGTGTTATATGTAATGACTTAAATTGCATTTATTTATTAAATTAGTTCAAGTAGTTTATTGCCACTATTATTACTTTTTATCTGCTTGGCAGCCATGTTGGATTTTGAGGTTAAGGTTGGTGAGGTTCTTAAGAGTACCCTACAAAATGTTTAAAAAAAAAAATTAAGTAGACGTTTGTAGACGTCTAATTTGGCATCCATCTTGCATCCTACCTGTACTCTGAGCTCTCTCCAGTCAGTAAAGTCAGCTGTTGTTGACTCTTCTCTCTTCTCTTGCTGTGTTCTTTTCACCTCTCTCTTTCTCCGATGTTGTCTTAAAGGCCCATTTATGCTCGATGCAGAGGACGGATGTATGTATGTAATTTGGTGCATTTTCGAGGGGCTTGTTGGTCCGCCACTCGGCGCAGAAGACAGAGCAATACCACTGGAAATTGCGAAATCAGTGTTGAGCTGTGTAGCTGATATGCAGGAACAAACCAGAGAAGAAGAACAGTAACCAGACGAAAACCACACAAAAGAGCATCTGTAGACATGACTGGAGCTTTTGAGGGGAGGCTGAGTGAGTGTGTCCGAAAATACACTCATATCTGTGTTACTGACACCAAGTGGTGTAGACTCACACAAAACAGGGAAATTAACTCTGAACTCAGCTCTGCTTCCTTGTGGACAAACTGATATATGAACCATCAAAACGCATGGAAGTATAAAAATGGCGACGCAGGGCAACACATGAAACGGACGTTGGCATTTACGTACATAAGTGAGCATAAATGGGCCTTTAGTTTCTTTGATGAATCAGCCATGGTGTACCCTCCAAATGGCCAGTGTGTTGATATCCAGTTGCTGGTGTGTGCCACAATCCATAAAGCAAAGCAAAACTTAGCTGTGAAGTGACGCAGTGTCTCAGAACAAAAAGTTGTGAGGTGTGGTTTTTCAGCCACAGGACACTGCTGGTCAGTGATGGTTCCATGAATATACTGTAGATAGTATTGACTATGGTAAACCACGCCCCCAAAAGGGGAGGGGCAAATAAAAGTGGACAGCTATCCCATACAATCGGACATTCTTGCTTGAAGTGAATGAAATGAATAGAGGAAGTTGTTTTGTTTTGTTTTTTTTTTTTTTTATTAAAAGAAAGGGGGGGGGGGAAAATAAAGGAAGGGGGGGGGGGGGGGGGGGGGATTTATTTCTTTCAAACAAAACAAAGAAAAAAAAGGGAGCAACAAAAGGAGAAGAAAAAAAAAAGAAAGGACATCTGGGAGGGAGGGAAATAGGGGGAAATGGGAAAAAAAAAAGTATCCCAATAATAAAAGGGGAAGAAAAAAAATGGTTGGGGAGGAAAAAGAGGGGGGGGGGGGGGGGGGAAGGGAAAACGCGAGAGCGGGGCGGCTCGCCCGCGGGGGGGTTTTTTATTTGAAAAAAGAGGCGGGAGGGAGAAAAGGGGGGGAGAGAGACAAAAGAGAGACAGAGGATTCCCCCAAAAACTTAAAAAATTTTTTGTTTTTTTTTTTTTTATTTTTCCCTGGGGCGAACGGGGGGGGGAATTATCACTATGCCATCAAAACGAGGCACATAAATGCATTTTTAAGTTCAGAAAACAATGTGCTACTTTAAGGAGAATGTTTTACAAAAACAGTGAATAATCTCAATCAAAAGTAGAAATTTATTCATGTCATTTCCCCCATGAAGGGAAGCGAACCAGTCAGTGATTCTTAAACATTACACACAGCTGCAGGTAAGATATGTTAAGCCTTTTTATATACTGGTCTCTCTATAGTTGCAGTAAAAAGTCATCCTCATTAAGCCTCTGCAGGTCTCATTTGTTCTATTATATTGACTGAATAGAGGTAGTGGCATATTTATGTGTACTTTCAAAGAGCAATGCGGCATTGTGAAATCAACAGGATGACAATACCAGTGGTTAGAGAGGTGGCAATGGTGGGGAGATCCAACATGTTGGTTGTGTCTTAGTGCCTTATACACCAGACGGATGTGAATAATCAGCAGTAATGATAGGCCTCCTGCTGTGTCTGCTCTTCTTGTCTCTGGACAAACAAACTGTAGCTTGAACACACTCTAAATACATCTTCAAACCACTGGCAAGGATGTACAATCTACGCCTGTAGAAGAAGGCGTAGTTCATCCAATACGATCTCACAAAAACTGTATAAAATGCTGATGACATTTCCACACATCTATGTTCATGATGTGATAATGTTGACAGTTATTACTTTTAACTAGGGTAAAAAAAAAAGTCTTACTAAGAGTCAGGTAGGGATTGATGACGTTTAACCACTGACCTTTAAGTGAGAGATTGCTGATTAAAATCGTGTCACAGCTTTTTTATCAATCCATTTGATTTACACATTTATACCCCAATAAGTACATTAGGAAGCAATGTGGGGTTAAGTGTCTCGCCCAAGGACACTTCGACATGTAGCCTGGGGAATGCTAGAATCAATCTACCAACCTTCTGGTCAGACAACTGCTCTTCCTCCTGAACTACAGCTGCCCCTTACTAGTTCACATCCAACGCTAATGGTTAAGCTCAGGAGCTAAAAGTACATTTTAAACAGACTTTACAGTATGATAAAAAAAAAAAGAAATTATTATAATTCCAATGAATGTATAACTGAAGTTGGGTTATAAAATGTACACTGCCACGGACTCCAAAGTTTTAGATTCATTAGTTGCAGTTTCAGTAAGATGATTTGTGCCACCTGGCACAAAACAATCGCCTTATCACAATTTAGAAGCTTACAGTATATAGCAGCTACTGTACATATGATGATGATATTGATGCATTTCTGGTGAAATGGAGCAGTGCAGCATTTGTTGAACAATAGCAGAAACTGGAAAATTGCATAGATTAAATACATGAATTTGTATAGCAAAACAGTGCTTCCTTTGTATTTCTTGATGGGTTAAACCTGTTATTTCTTGATCAATGAGTAGTCTTAGTTTGTTAGTCTTCAGTTTGAAAAAACAAACAAACAAACAAAAAAACGGTTATGTTCCAGTAAAAAGTGTTGCTTGTTTTGGAGAAATTAAGATAACAACTAAGAAGAGATTGACGGTGGCCTGCCTTGTCAAGCACTCAACTGCCACACTGGGCAGCCAGTCTGACTGATTCAACATGTTAAACCTGCTGCTGATGTGCACCAATGCAAGAGATGGTTGACTAATATGACTTGATGTACAACAGTCTTACACAAACAGCATTTTGTGGTCTATGGTCTCAATTAACGGTCTATGGTGGTCACAGAGGTGCTTCAACCTGGAGCCCCTATTCTCTTTCTGCACCACTTCACAAAAATCTTAGCCAATTTGGAAAGTATTATTTACTTTCTCAGAATTATGTTTTTTTTTGTTTTTAATATAAAAATAGAAGCCCCAGTGAACAGTGCATGAAAAGGTTAGCTTGCAGTGACTGTTTGAACTTTTCAGCATTCTGCTTAAACCCTTAAAATTCAGTTAAAGCATTTCAGTGTACACTATATGCCTTTGAGTGCAAGATAAGAGAAACATTTTCATCCCTTTTCAGGAAATACAAATATATATATAAAAAATTACTTTGCCATACGTATATTGCAGGATAACGAATAAAAAGAGGTTGCACCAAATGTGATTTATTGTTATTACTGTGCCCATTTATTTATGTCAGGGTGTATGCATAAAGACTTTTAGTTTGATAAAATGTTATACCCTAAACAACGTTAACTATATTTGTACACTTTACAGTTTGCCATGCCAGAGGCAACAAACTATAAAACTAAATTTGTTCAACTGAAGGTGTAACAAACCTGACACCACACAATGGGATGAAATGCAAGCTTTTTTATGGTTATAGTTCTTATGATTTTTCTTTATTTTTTTACATTTCTAAATAAGTTAAATTGAAGATTTAATAATTTAATTGAAGATAAGATTGAATAGTGGATTGCAAAGTTGAGCTGAGATGGGCTAGGTAGGAGTCTACACAAACTGAGGTGAACTCAAGCCAAAAACTCTATCAGCACTTCTCAAAGAAAAAAAAGGAAAAAAAAAAGCGTTGTAGACTGAACATGCACACACACATGCACACACAGCCTTTTAAATACACTCGTACAAGTGCATTTCCACTCCTACCTTGCATGCACCTGTTGTCCTATATGGCTCATGCAGCTCTCCCTTAAACAGGAGGTAAAACACTGAGAATTTCCACCTGTGCGTGGGAGGTGTGTGTGTGTGTGTGTGAGTTTATGACTGATAAAAAAAAAAAAGAAGATAGTAAAAGAGGGAGGAATGCACCAGTGGCAGATTTCTCCATTTAAACACACCCTTATAACTCAATCCCCTGTCCCTTCGTCGATCTTTGTCCACCCTTCGAACCCTTGTCTCCCCCCCACCCATTGCCTGCCCTTCACCCTGTGGGCTCAAAATGTCGCCCTAACACTGACATGTTTTGGGTCATTTCATCTGATGGGATCTCCTGGGAGAAATTAGCATGTGCAAAAGAAAAGTCCACAGTTTTAAAAGCTCAGTGTTTCCAATTTGTGGCCACATGCTTCAAATTAGCCACGTATTTACTAAGGTCAGGGACTGGGCACAGTGCCCGAGGGGGAGCCTGTGCAGGAGAGTAAGAGAAAGTCCAAGAAGCAAGTTGGCTTAATTGCAGTCCACAGCTGTGACCATAATTATCTAATTATTTAGTTCAGCCTATGTAAACGAATGCACAGAAGCATAACTATTTCAACAAATTATTGTCTGCTCGGTGTAGAAGTTTAATATAGATACAAAAATAAGCAAAGGAAAGGTCTTGCTTGCCTGGGAATTAATTTTACTTTACGTTTAAGGAACTATGAATGGAAGACTGAAAATTAACACATTACTCCCAAAGTGGTGTTTTAAAATAGGCTGAATGTGATTACATTAAGAATCAGAAGCTGCTTTTATTCCTAACACAGAAGAATATGAAAATGTGCGGCCTGGCTTCTGTCAGAAACCTTAAGGACTGTTATTAGTCACTTTTGGTTCTGCAGACTTGTTTTATTTGTACTGAGGCCAAATGACATCCTTATCGCATCTGTTGTGTGTTTGCCTTGTTTATATCACGACTCGGCCTTGGGTGAGGCTTTTCAAAGTGTGTATGTGTGAGCATGGCAGTCTGTGTGTGTGTGTGTGTGTTGTGTGCGCATGAGAACACACACTTTCTGTGCGTGTGTGCAGCCAAGCCTAAAAGCATTTAAACAGGAATGGGAGAGGGTCTGGAATCCTGGGATGACATCATTATCCATGATGTAATTTCTGCAGGGTGACTTTGCCACATGTGATTGCTTGGGTGAGGTCACACTTTCACTTCTAACTCCCTGTAATTGACAATGAAACAGTGGGTCACCGCTGCAGATTGAGCCATGTCAAATTTAGCAGCTGATTAGGTAGTCAGAAATAACAGGAAAAATGTGTTGCCAGTGTTTTTATTTCAAGTACTGCAACAGACATGAGATTCATCTGCTAACTATTTTTACTTGAATCGCTTCAGTCTTCCTGGATTTGATATTTGTTCATAAGTTACTTTCTTAATGTACGAATTTATGATAAATGCTTTTCGGCTACTGCTTGTAACTGCATTTTTATTAGATTTTCTCCACATATTCTCACATTTAAGGGCTGAGAATTGCCATAATAACAGTATCAAACATGGCATAATTAGTTTAATTTTGTCTTCAAGTATCATAGTTCCTTTTTGATGAAAAAAGATTTTTAGAGGGAGCTGTAATTTACCTTTTGTTTCGACTGTCACTTCAGTCTTCCTAAAGACTAATCCGGCCAAACGTCACAACTAGACCGTCCGCCATTGCCTGGGGAGCCTTTCTGTACATGTGTAATTAGAACAGATGCGAATCAGACTTTTTTCTTAAGAATATGGAGGAAATCTGGATGGACTGTCGCATTCCTGGTTGTTGGAACGGCAGTGGAAAACTTTAATTGTGGTAATAAGTGAATAAGAAGATCACAGACATTTATTTCTGTCAAAAGTGGATGATGCTGCTGCTCAGTCCACTGATGTCAGTGTGTTCGTATTGGGGAGGAATACCGGACACACGGAGCAGAGGAGGAATAACTGCTGCCACGGCGGAGAAAACACTGGATTTAATCCCCAATAACAAAAACGCGACAAATTTTGGCGAACACTCATTTATCTGACACCATGGGTGAATTCCAATTCCTCTCTTAACCCTCAATCTTAACCCTCAATCTCAAAAATGCGCACTCCCACGAAGTGCAAGTGCTGTCCCGATTCTCAGAAAGTTGAGGGGCAAGCTTGAGGGCTGAGTCGCCCTCAATATTGAGATTGACACCACCCTTGTGAGTAAGGGCTACCCAGAATGCAAGCGGCAAAGAAGGCGAGCGACAAATCTTAAAGGTTGAATATGGAATATGGTCAGAACAGCGACACCACGTGTGTCTAGGTTGTAGTTGCAACAGCAGAAAAACAACTCCAGCCGCTGGGATGCCAGGCTCACTGCCGATACGCAAGTGACCAACAGTCTGCAGCATGTCCGACAAGTAACGCAGAGGAGTTTATAACTAAAAGCGAACGTTATCCATGTTAGCAAACAAGTTAGCTTACCGATCCAGGAGGAATGTTGCCATTTCCGTGTTTTGACCCCGTGGAAAACGTTTATATGGGTTCATTTAGTGAAGTCTTCACCTAAATTTACTCCAGGTTTTGCTCTTCTCAGGTCACTCCTCCTCAGAAACAGATAACAATATCTCCAGGGCTCTGAAGCAGCTGCTTCACTTGCCGTGTCCACTTTTTGCCCCTGTAGCAGCCTAACTGTGCCCAAAATATTGATGCCACACAGAGATCGTATTTGGCAACCTGCAATGGTGGGGTGTATTGGTTTGTAGATGTAAACATAATGCCATTGTCAAACCTGTTAAAATTTATTGTATATTTATTTTCAGGCTAAATATAATTTTTTTTAAGGAAATATCCTTTTTTCATTCAGCAATCCTCCAAACGACTTGTCATGGTATTTGTTTGTTTTTTTTTTAAGTATATAGCTTTTGATAAAAATGTTCCATTTTCAACCTTTAATGCTCCGATGTAAAAAAAAAGAATAAGAATAAATAAATAAAATGTCAGAATACTTCAGAGATCTCCGCATAACAAACCTATAGGTTGTCATTACATTAGATGACTGTCCAACGCTCTAAATACAGATATTCACGCTGCTTTCCATGTTGGCAGATATGAGGTAGTTAAGACTCGTTCCCCAAGCAATGGCGGCGCCACATGATGGTGCAATACACAAAACGCTCGTCGGATTAGCCTATAGGAATGTCTGGTACTGGAACATTAGGAAAGAGTCTTTTGGGCCCTGGGGGGTTGTAGGGTAGGGTTTTTGTGGACTGGGCTTGCCTCAGACACTGTCAGATCCAAGAATTTGGAGGCTGACTGAACACCTCAGACTCATTGTGACAATTTTGATTTTCCAAAGCAGTTCATGTTTGGCTTATTGCTGTCCTGCAAAATGGGGGTCGGTCAGGGAATGCTGTTGCTGTTGTACTTGGGTGCAAGTGTCACTTTAGTGAAATGAAATGAAAAATACTTTATTCATCTCAGAAGGGAAATTCAGCATTGTAAAAAGCTCACTCTTTTTTTAAAAACAAAACAAAACAAAACAAAACAATATAACATTTATATGAAATGATAATATAACAAAAATCAGTAAGTCAGTCTTTTTTTTGTTGTTGTTCTTTAGGGTGATGGCTGCTGGCAGGAGTGAATTTCTGTATCTCTCCGTCCTACAGTGAACCTGACGCAGCCTCCCACTGAACACAATCTGTTGATCCTTCACCGTGTTGTGGAGTAGGTGGGAAGAATCCTCCATCATTTTCATCAGCTTGTGCAGCATTCTTTTCTGAACGATCAGCTCCAGCGCCTCCAGAGTTCTCCCTAGCACAGAACCAGCTTTTTTGATCAGCTTGTTTAGTTTCTTCATGTCTCTGGTTCTGATGCTGCTGCCCCAGCAGATGGCTGCAAAGCTGATTGCACTTTCCGCAACAGACTTATAGAAGATCTGCAACATCTTGGTGCAGCTACAGCTTTAGGTCTGCCTTTGCTCCGCCTAACATCAGAGTTACCAGTCAGAATGCGGATCATCAGCGGATCCATTCCGCTGTGCAAGAGGACTCCTACATGACTGTGCAAGGCGGATCCGTGGCGAACAGCACAGCTGCCGCGGATCTGCGGCGCTGTCCTTTGCTATCTGGGGTTTCCCAGCAAAGTCCTGTTGTGTTTTGCTTCCGCCGTCTTCCCTGAATCTGCTACGTCACGCAACCCCCACGTGGTTCAATATGCGCAGAGACAAAATTCTACAGAAATGATCGGAATGACTGTTTACATGAACATTTTTTTCCGCTGATCAGATCGTAAAAAGGTTTAAACCACCCCTCTCGATCTGATTGGAAATTCTTTCCGATCGAGGCCGATCGGATCAGCTGACATGTTTAGATGGCCCATTTTTATTCTGATTGGCGTTTGATCGGATCAAAATTGTGCCATGTAAACGCACTGAGTGTTACATTTCCAGTCGAGTCTGTTGTCCAGCTGAACTCCAAGGTATTTGTAGTTCTCCACCACCTTCACCTCCACCTCCTCTTTCAGGATGTAGACAGGACTATGCTGCTTATTCTTGCTCCTCCTGAAGTCAGCAGTAATCTCTTTAGTCTTTAGTGTTTATGTATAGACTAATTAAACGAGCGTTTTGTGTGTTGCGCCATTTTGCGGCACCGCCATTGCAAGGGGAACAAGTCCCAATTACCTCCTATCTGTTAACATGGAAAACAGCGTGATTATTGGGATTTACAACATTGGAAAGTCATCTAAGGTACTGACAACCTATAGGTATGTTATCCGGAGATCTCTAAAGTATTCTGAATTTTTTTTTTCTTTTACATCAAAGCATTAATTTAAACTATTATTCATCTCTGAAAACTAGCTTTAATGACAAGCCACACTGGAATAACACGCACATCTCATGATTACTTATCAAAGTTTTTTAAAACTAAACTCTTTCAAAGGTCGCTACTTTTCTATTTTATCACATATTTGGCTTTTGTTATTGTTTAAGGACTGTACAGACCACGTAGCCTTCACATGTCCTGCAGATGAAGCTAAAGGCTGCAGGACACCATCTCCGTGATCCGTTTGTATTTGCGACTGTTTTATTTTCTGGTCTCAACGTTGCCCTGATCAGAGCAAATAATGTTATATTTCACAGTATCTCCCAGATTAGTCATTAACTCTCAGCTACACCACAGCTGCCACTGTTAGGATTTGCTAGCATGATAACATTATGCGGTGCGTCATTTTCGGGAGCATAGATACGAGAAATAAAGTGTCAGATTAATGAGTGTTCACCATGATTTACCGTGTTTTTGTTGTTGGGGATTGAATCCAGTGTTTTTTTCCACCGTGGCAGCAAGTTTTTCCTCCTCTGCTCTGTGAGTGTCCGATATTCCTCCCTGATATGAACACACTGACATCAGTGGACTGAGCAGCAGCACCGTCCAGTTTTGTCACAGACAGCAGAAATCTTCATGAAATAAATGTCTGTGATCTTCTTATTCACTTATTACCACAATTAAAGTTTTCCTCTACTGTTCCAACAACCAGGAATATCCATCCAGATTTTCTCCATGTTGTTAAGAAAAAAGTCTGATTCTCATCTGTTCTAATTACACATGTACAGAAAGGCTCCCCCTGCAATGGCGGACGGTCTAGTTATGGCGTTTGGCCGGATTAGTCTATATTCCAGGATACAGGTATTAGGAGAACATTGTGTTGGAAAAAGATAAAGCAGTGCTGCTCACACTCACCGAAATTAGTGTTTTATGTGTATACCCAAAGGTTCAGTTATCATAAAAAATAGAGGCTATAGTCTGTCACGCTTTTCAGAATCCCTGTGGGGCTAAAAAAAGTGTTTACGGAGCGATTCGATTAGCAAAATAATATGACAAAACTTACCTTGCATCACAAATTATACATTACATTTCGAGGAACTAGTTTCTCACCAGCAGCGGAATGATGCATTGGTAAGACAGGAGAGCGATGCTGTTCAAAACAAATAGAAGTGCGCCACAGTCTTTGCACATTTTCAATAGCTTATTAGTTTACAGAATTAAGAACAGCAATGGGCAACATGCTTTATAAGTGTTTAACAGAAGCCGCTACTGTAATCAAGTTCCTTCATTCACTTAACGGCAGATAATATCACTTGGCTGCCAAATACCGGAAGTAAAAATGTGTTGTTGCTGAGAGACTTTACTATTAAAATGTAATCCTATACAAAGTAAGTTTTATTTGTAGGATTATTTTGTTAACACAGCATTTACACAGATATTCTTATGTTATAACTGATTTGCCTCGGGTGTTCTGTGGAGTGGATGTGATTGTTATTAATGACAGGCTAGCAGATTCCTATTGACTTATGCTAGCATCAGCATTGGGGACCACCAGTAACAAGAATATGAGATGAAATAAGATGAAACTAGCTGTGTTTGAAATCGCTCCCCATCACGGATGTAGTGCACTATACAGTGAGCACGCCATTTTGTAGTGCTCAAATTCTCTTCATTACTTTTCATCCACTACATCATCCACTACAAAATGCCCACAATGCACTGTGAATGTAAGTGTACAAGTGATGTACCCTACATTTTACTCCCGTATACCACAATGCAATGCAACCGTATTTTGTGATTGCAGGAGAAAAAAATGGCACAGCAGCAGAAACTTTTTTTTTTAATCCACACTTTATTGGCAATTCCATGTAACATAAACAAATTTGCAGCAGCGGGAACTGGGAGAGAAGTGCAACCACTCTTGTATATAAATGTAAGTAAAGTTAAAGTACCAGCATTTGCGGTAGTGGCGTTTTGTGTAGCTTTTAACAATAATGGTATTTCTTCATAGCAGGAAAGCTGCCTATTGTTCATAACTGTTACCCTACTGCTCGTGGCAGCAATACCTGGCGCATCTGCTGACATCACCCCATAAAGTGTCCGAAATCTCCTCCTGTTGTTCCCTACATAGTGTACATGATATAGTGGACTACATCATATGCACTATGTAGGAAATAGGGAGTCAGTGGATGAGTGGATGATTTCGAACACAGCTACTGTCTCCAGTGATACTGTAAGTAGGTCCTTGGCTCACTTGAAAATGCGTCCCTATGTCAAAAATCCTGAACTTCCCCTTTAAGGAAATTTAGGGGTCATTGGAATAAGAGTGTATGGACAATGGATGGATGGATGTTATACTCTAATTACTACCATAATCTAAAATCACATGAATGTTGTTCTTTTGTGGTGAAATACTGCAATCCAAAATATCACAACATATCACCAAAACAAAACAAAAAAATACCCCCCCACCCCCACCTCCCTCCAAAAAGAGAGAAAGAACAACAACAACAAAGGTACATATAATTAAGACTTTGAGGTCTTTGTTTCAGGTCTCTGTTGGTCCTTTACAGACCACCAGAAACAGCAAAAACACTCAAGGTGATATGTAAGACATTGTGGTGATTGCTCATTGGAAATCATCTGAACCTGTGGTCATTCTAACCCAGTTACTCATCTCTTGAGCATTTTTTTAGTTGTCTGAAACAGAATGTGTCAATGGAAAATGAATCAGATTCACATAAGACATGTTGACTTAAAAACTCAGATGTTTTCCAAATTGTCTCCTCTGAAACTGTACTTGTAGGTCATTTGTTCAACTCTTTCTTGACTGCATCATTTAGCCCACATCCATCAATTTATCAAAGCATGAACATGCTCACACACACACATGAATACACAGGCACACATGGATAGCTTGAGGCAGGCCATCCATTCTCATTAGTACCCTGTTGCAGTCGGCTGACGGTAAACTGAGCGTGTGCCAAAGTCATAAACTTGCACACCCTTCCCGCCATTACCTCATAATTATGATATCACACTAGTGTCTCACAATGATGACATCACGCAACCAGATTCACGGCCTCGCCTTTTTCGATTACATTACACTTGGCCAGTTCATGCCAAGACCCTTATCCTGAAAAGCCAAGGACAAAATGCAGACTGAGAGGCTGGGTCCACGCTGAAGAGTAATGACCAATTTTACAATTGAGATGAAAGTGTCTGGTTCTACTGTTGTTGTCCAGTGAGAAGAGCAAAACCGTAAAATGAAATTTCTTGTTCACACTCAAAGATAATGGTCCTAGCAAATAAATGAGTTATTACCTTTCGGATGGAAATTTGCCAAAATCCTGATGTCATATAACGTTTTGCTCTCTCTTGTCATGACTAATGAAGTAAGCGGTCTGACACTTTGTCAATCCATTCCTATACCTTCAGGGTGTAAATATTTGCTGACATACACAATTTCATAAAGCAGTTAAATGATTGTGTAAAATGCCAAATGAGTTTATTGATGAGTACGTCATAAAAGTGAGCGCCCTAATGTGAAGTCCTGCAGAGCAAGTTGTTTCGTTTTAGTGGAAAATGACAGTTCTGACATAAAAGCATAGATCCATCACAGGGAACAATTTTACTAAAAGACTGGCTGGTTACTTTATGAAGCAAACAGGTCAATCCATCTTCTGAGGTAAAGGCTGAACATCAGGCTCTTAGCTGTCATTGCTTTGTAGTCACAGACATGTGTCCTGCGTGTTCATGTTCATTTCAAGTGTTGCTAACTTGATATCAAACTAAACCAGGCAGAGGTGGATGTGGCTCAGAGTGGGTTTCTTTTTATAAAGTGTGAGAGGACTCAAAAAGAGGCAAAAATTATGTAAACTCTCAGGTAGAATCCTTGATAAGAAATGACAAAGTTTCAACGAAACTCTCTTCGACAAAACATTTAGACAGAAGCAATAAATATTTATACGTTTTATGTTCATGTGTGTTGAATTTATACATCTGAATAGGGGAGCTGGCAGCTCTTTCCCCAACATGTTATCTTCCACTATAGATTTATGTGAAATGAACATGATGACTTTGCTCCCAAATTGTCGCAGTACGCCTGTGAAAAATCCAGATAATCTTTTAATGGCCTCAGTTGTCAACTGTCTCATTGCACAGCTCATAAATCTGGGAGTGGAGAAAGAAGCCCTCCACAGCTTTGGGTCCCTTTGACTGTTTTGTGTCTGAAATTGAATCTCTTCAAAGTGAAATAGAGTATGTGTTACATCTAGAAAGAGTCAGGGAGGCAATGGGTCTTTGCTCTGCTGGTAGGGGCTAGAAGTTGCAGCTGTGTGGGTTTGAAAAAAATATTCTTTGTTAAAAAATGTTATTTTTAAATGCACTTATATTTTGTTATTGCTGCCATCCAGTTTTGTGTTCTTTAAACTCAGCTACATTTTTCTTGTCTTCTTTTTTTTTCTTTTGAAAAGCAACAAGTAAGAAAAAACTTGGCACAAAAAGTAAGGAAATTTATATTTGGTCAGTTGTGTCTCTCGTTCAGCAATATACCAATTGGTGTTGTATTACACATTGTTGGAAAGCCTGATTTGTCACCTTTATCACAGGGTGTAAGTTTTTAGGATCATGCTTCTGTGTAATGAGGAGAACATATCAGGACATCTTGGGACATTTTTTGGGGGGGACATTGCTAACAATTAGCAGTGTTGCTCATTCCACAGATGCATGATCCTTACAATTTGTACCTTGTGGTAAAGTTGTCTAATCAGGCATTCCAGTGACATAAACCAGTTGATATTAAATAGAAGAAATAACTGACCAAACACAAATTTTCTTAAAGGTACAGTATGCAAAAAATTAAACTTCAGTGGCAGAAAAATGTGATATATTTTTCAAAACTGTGTTTCTATTCATGTGTAATCACTGCACAAGAATAGCTGTTATATGTTTATTTTCTTAGAATGAGTAATTTATATCTACTTGCTGCACATATGAAGGCTGCCATATTTGTTCCACCATTTTTACTACGGTGTCTTTGAATGGACAAAACAATGTGTATGAAGTAAGAACCCTCTGAACATTACAACTGCTGTACCAGCTTTGTTTAATGGGAGTTAAAGCACTGTTTGGGATAAGTAATGCCTTAAAAGACAAAAAGTAGTTACTCATAGTACAGTCGCTGAGACCACAGGATCCACTCACATCTTTATGTATGGCGGAATTTTGGCCACTAACGGCCACCGTACATTTACAACAGTGCTTGGAATAGGAAGTCATTTCAAAGAGAATATCTTTTCTTTCAAATACCCATCTTTACCACTAGATGTCAGTAATTCTTACAAACTGTACCTTTAATTTTTGTGCTGGTTTATTTTCCGGTATAGTTGTTAATACCTTTTTTTCTTTCTTTAAGTGAGTTACATACAGACTCTATTTTCACTTCTATGATGAGAACAAAGTTTGTGCCAGGAAGAACATCAGAAAGCTCTCACAGAGTGGATACAGAATAAAAAGATAAAAAGATGGAATCATCAAAAGAAACTATCAGGATAATATTAAATGAATAATTTCTATAACATCCAAATGAGGCTTTGTCACTGCTAAACATCTGCCATTTTGGAAATGAGTGACAGAAACAGGAGACATTTAAAAGAATAATTCAAATTTGTTCTGTATCCTGTGTGAGTTTGATGAAAAGATTGAAACCACTTTCAAGTTCACTCAATAAAGTTCTGCTAGTTGCCTGGCAACCCCTTAATGATGGCAAGTCTCCAGCATGTTCCTATTAAAAACAAAACATAGTCTGAGACTTAACATGCTGTGGAGGCACAAAATGTAACTTTTATGATTGTTATAAGTGAATAAGTGAAACATTACAGAGTTAATTAAAGGTGTTTATATGAGGATTGGATATAAAAAAACATTTTCCCAAATTTATGCAAAGCTGATCACACCTGCTGCCGGCTGTAGCCCTTCATTTTACAATTCAGTTCAGTTTCACATCAAGACACATTTGGTTACTTTATGTTGGTCCATAAGTCAAATCATAATAGTTTTACAATAGGCTATAAATGGTGAGACAGTTCAGTTTCCTGGCAACTTCTCCAGAATGTGCCCTGTTTCTTGTTAAATGCCAGTCTGTACATGCTCCATCTTCCTGCAGGTGAATGTAGAGAATAGATGTAAGGATGGATGAATGTCAGTTTAACAATCAAGAACAATTAAAAGTGGAGCGTTAATAAGCTGAATGTTTTGGAAGGGACTTTTTGAACCTAAATAATAATTTTTCCCAAGGTTAACTGAATACCAAAATTAAAATGACTAAAACATATTAAATCGATTTAGAAATATCATGACAAACTATATGGTACCAGACAAAAAAAAAAAAAAAAAAAAAAAAATCCCAATCTGTTGGGTAAATAGTCATTTTTTACCCCAATCTCCTCTGGACATGAGTGTTTTCCATCTGTAAAGAAACCCTAACACTCATAAGACAGGAATACACATTATGATAAAATAATAGGCCTAAAAAACAAACAAGAATGGAAAGCAAAGAAAAAAACAGGCATTTAATGATTTCACAGTGTTTGTTAGGGAATGATATGCATTTTACATTACAAATTAAATAAGCTTGACACAAGGTAAGGAAATTTGTTTTTCTTAAACATTTGGTGTTGTTTTATTCACTGGTGAAAAGCCTAGTTAGTCACCTTCAAAACAAGGCCTATCTTGTAATATTTTATGCTTCTGTGGAGTGAGCAACACAGCTAAAAAAAATGTGAAGAGCTAAAAACAAACAAACAAACGAACAAAAGCCAGAATCGCCTGCGAGTATTCACTTTTGTTTTGAGATTCAAGTGCTGCTAAATTTGATTTATATTGCACTTTTCATAACATAGAGCAGCACACAGTGCTTTACACAACAATTAAATATCAAATTGAAATAATTTCAATATCAAATTAAAAATAATCTTCCACATATCAAAGTACATAACCTAACGGAATTAAAAAGAAACACACCTAATCATTCTTAATCTCTCTCACACACTCATTCATATAAAGTACACTGGGGCCCCCGACAGTGTAAAATAAGAAACGTTTAAAAATGGCCAGTATGGGCTGCTATTTTTCTTATAAATCTGGGAGAGTGCAATCATCCAACCCACCAAGTAACTCAAAGCAAGAGTGAATGCAAACTGAAGAATATTGGAGGGAATTTTTGGGGCCCTACTCACACATTTGACCTCAATGCTCACTCCACAGAAGCACAATCCTTACAAGTTATACCTCATCGTCAAGGTGACTTAACAGGCTTTCAAACTATGTGTAATGCAGCCCTGACTGGTAATATCAAAGTAGGGAAATAATTGACAAAACATACCAAACTTGATTTAAGTAACTTCAAATGGTGAACCATATTTGTCCTGCCTTTGCTGGTGTCATCAGCACACTGATACGCTAAAAAAGAGACACATGCTTAAAAGATTCAACTACAGATGTACTTACTTTATGCCAGCAGGGGTTCTGGTGTACAGCACCCCCTGACAGGGCCCAACCTGAGAGAGGAGAAGAACAGAGTCTGGGAATTTCAGGGTCTCATAAATAAACAAATAAACACATTTCATTCGTAGAGTACTTATTCTAATTACAAGCCTGGACTTGCACTGAGGAGTCTCTAATTTTTCTCTGAGTACAGAGACTTGCGGAGCCGTCTGCGGCGGACCAGCAGTCGGCAGATGTAATTACCACTTCATCTCTGGTCCCTGGTACACAGAGAAAGAGGGAGACACTGAGGGAGAGACAGAGAGGGACAGCAAGAGAGAGATTTATCCTGGTAAACAATAATTAGGGTTGGGGATGGAGTATTGTGGGACGTCATAGGCGGGACGGAGTAAAGAGGTAAAGAGAAGGGAGAGGAGACTGATGAAAGCTCGGCTGAAAGCATGAGAGTTAGTATTATTAATAAACCCCAAACATTGGTGTTTCATTTAGATCTCCAAATAACTTGCGCTTGATTGGTCCATACGATAAAATTAGAGTATTTGAGTCCTACAAGTGGTAAAATATGAGCTGATAAAGTTGTATTCAAAAGAAAAAAACATTGTGTGCAGTATGGATGTCTAAACCTGCTCAGCCCATTTTACAAAACTGCTCTTTTTTTATTATAAAGAAGAGCTTAAAACTGATTTGTTCTTGTTAATGTTTGCCAGGCTGTCTTCACACCTTTCTTCAATTTACTGCCTCATGTCTAACTTTCTTGACATATTTTCATCACCATAGTAGCACTATAGTGTACAAACAGTGGTAGGAATCTGTGATTCATTGTTGGCTCTCCACTGTCACTTCCCTGTACAGCTTTTAGTTCCTCTTTACTTTTAAAGTAATTTCTTAAGGCACCTGTTTGACTCCAGAAGCTTTTCTCAGTAGCAACAGATTTTTGGAGGATTCTTTTCCTCACCTGCTTCATTTCCAGATCTGGAGAAAGGGACTAAATGATCCCTCACTGTTTGGAAGCTTGTACGTTTGGAGTACCTGTACTTTAGGGCTTGAAGTGCTAATTCTTCTGATTCAGTCCGGTTGAACATTCCCAGCATGTTGACCTGCTTCTGCTTCAACCATCTCACGCGGCCTGATTATTATTTTTGTTTTATATCTATATGTAGAGTTTGATAATTATGTTGCTGCTGTCTTGGCTATGACGAGACACTTTCACAGGTTATAAATAAAATGTATTTTTCATTGGAGCTGGTAAAATCTGTTGATTGATAGCAGCTGTATTCTGAGGCACATATAAAAACACCCACACCTCAACACCTCAACACAAGCCTAAAAAAAAAAAGTGCAACTCTGCCAGATTTTTAATGAATGCAGCTGAAGCCCCTCACTGCTTTAGTCTGTGTCCTACCCCCCCACCAAACATAGCAGCAAAAGGAGACATTACGTCCACATTTCAACTGCCTAACAGTGGAAATACCCCCCCCCCCCTTTAAATATCTTCTTAATTCCTGGAAAAGCCCATTTGCCCTTACTTGCCCTCGTGAAACTGGGTCAAGGAGGAAGGTCTCAAATTCATAACTTTGTCTCAGAGACTGAAAATCAATGTCCTTTTATACAGTCCAAAGGAGGAAGCAGGTGGTCAATGAAACAGGCAGGCAGAGGAATTCAGAGGGCTATAGGCAGAAGGCAAAATACACAAAGCACTAATTATAGAAGGGCAGGAAGTGAAGATGCCTGAAAGTGTACTAAATTTAACAGATGAAACAGTTCAACTGAAGCAACTCCACAAGTGGAGCTAGGTGTCACGTTTACTTTTGTCAGAAGGTTGTCAGCAAGTTTTCAAGAATTTCCAAATCTCCTCATCCCTTGTCCCTCCACATATTGAGATGATGTGCTGCATTTTCAGTGACTTCTTTTCTAAATTCCACAGTTTTGTAAGATTGAATGAAGTAATGATGAAGTAACAAGGATATTGTTTGCATCATTGCATAAAATTATAAGTCACATTGGCTGAATTGTGATGTCTGTCTGACTCTAGCTCCTAACGCTGTTAATATACGGTGCATCATTATGTATAAAACCTTAGAATATGAGAATTATGTTATTAGGCTAATGATATGCCATGCTGTGTAGCACTCTGACTCATACAGGTCTGTTAGGTTAGCGCTAGTCAGTTTTCCAGACTTTAAGCTAGAGGGAGAGAAATAGAGAGAGAGGTTGGGGTGGGGTGGGGGTGTTAAACATAAACAACAGCCATAGCTACAGATATGGTGGCACTGCCTCTGTGAAGACTTGTCAGTTCATTCATTGGGTTAAGCCGCTCTCAATGTGTGAAAATATGCTTTAGACTGACACACATTAATGGGCTCTATGCACAACTCCAATACTTCCTGAACTGAAGGCAACTCCTTTGTTTCCTGTCTTTCATTACTGGACAAATTGATTAATCCAGGTGTGCCTGACCTAAGTAACCATGACGACAAACGCCAGACACACCTGGATTAATGACTTTGTTCAGTTATGAAAGACAGGAAACAAAGGTGCTGGCTGAAGTTCAGGAATTAGTGGAGTTGTGCATAGAGGCCATTCAAGTGGTCATCAGATTCTCCTGTCAAATTCTACAGTAAAACATCAATAACTTTATTTATGTATTTATTTTCCTCACAGGGATCATCACAGTGGGGATTGGCTTGTTGGGGTGCTTCAAGGGGGTCCTGTACTGTGGCTCTGGCCATAGTTTGGACCCCAGCCTGCCCTGATCTTGGCACTTCCAGTGGTGGTGCCCTCCGTTGTCATGGATGGGTTGGTTTCTGGTGTGGAGGATCCCCATGTTATTGTTTCTTCATTTCAGTGTCAGGCCAGATGTCATGCTTTAATCTCCATTTTATATGTTTTTGTTAAGGAGACAGATAGTAGAGACAAATTGTTATGGATTATTATGGATTAGAGAGGGGGTGGGGGCAGGTATATTTGTGAATTGTGTGCGTGTGGTTTCAATCATCAGGTGTGTGCTCTCGTATGCTAAGTGTATATGGATGAATATATTTTTGTATTCTAGAGATTATTTTTATCATTGGTTTTTATAATGTAACTAAAGCACTTTGTGCTGCTTTGGAATGAAAGGTGCTTTGTAAATAAAGTTTGATATGATTTGATATGAGTAATATGAGTAGAGGAACACAAAAAGATTCATACAAAAAAAAGCAAAAAAATGCATCCAACTACATAAAAAAGCATGAAAAAATGCATATCCATTGAAAAGTAGGCTCTAAAATACAGAATATCTACACAAATGTTTTTTTTTTTATTCTTAGATAAAGTGGCTTGATAGAAAATAGTAAAAGAATGCAACTCACTAAAAGTATAAATTACTGTGATATTTTCCGGCCTTAATGCTTACTTTCACAGCAGTCTTTTTTTTTTACTTTTCACACAGCAGGGAAACACAGATGCAGTTAATAACATTAATGTGAGCTCAGTTCGCTTTAGTGTCCATGACAATAAACCAGCATGTACATCAGCATGACCTCCCCATAGAAGAATGCAGCCATCATTAGTACACTTGCACATTTCCTGCCATGACATATCAGATCGTCAACTATGAAAAACCTATATTCCTCATTTGAACAGAATTCTGAAATATTTACTTCTTCATCCATAGATGGTTCCTCAAGTTGCAAGACATTTAAAGATTTTTGTGCAGCATCTCAGTGAGATTTAAATCTTGACAAGCCCTTGCTTAATGCACAGGTGTCATACTCTAGTCCTTGACGGCCGTTATCCTTGAAGTTTTTGTTGTTACCTTGCTCCAACACACCTGACTGAAATTAAGCTGTTGGATTCATGCAAATAACAACAACAATCTGCAAGATAGCAGCCCTTGAGGGTCGGAGTTTGACACACCTGCAATGGATTTAATAAACTGCCTCTAGTCATAATCTAACTTAAATGTCCAATTCTGGTTCAGCTTCATTTTCCTGACATATAGTCTCATATTATCTTCCTCAATGCTGAGCAGGATTATGAATTGCTTTTGTGATTTATCTCAAATGATTTGAAGCTATTTTCTAAACTCTTTCCTAGATTCACCAACATTTTAAACATTTTTTTCTTCTCTTCAATATGGTGACCTCAAAGCTCCAAGCACAATGACAAAATGGAAAACATAACATCTCAAAAATGGAACAATTCACAAAAAACATTTACAAGAAATGCTACAGCATTTCATTCTTACTGAGAAATTATAACAAGGGTTTTGCCTTGTGATTGGACAGAGCAAAGTCTCTTGCAACAGGATGATGCCATTTCCTATTTTCCTAACTCAGACTGTGTGTTGAGGTGATTCCAACTATATCTAGCCAGAACCTTTGATCTGGCACACCAGCTCAGGCTCCTTCCCCACCAGAAAAGTAGTGTCCCACATCCCTAGAACTGGCTTCAGCAGCCAAGGATTGGACCACCAGGTGGTGAGTCCACAGCTAAGGGGTGGGCCATGTCCCCCTTTTGGGCTGATTCTGACTGGGCCCTAAGGACATATATGTCTGGCTGCCTTCGTGTCCCATATCCAGGCTTGCTCCAGAGGGGGGCCCTGCTAACCCAGGTCTGGGCAAGGGAAATTTTGAACCCATGATCTTTCTCTTCATAGGGGTCGTCTAAGCAAAGCTATTTATGTGGAAAATAAAAACGAATAAGGAGAGGATCAACTTGCATTTGTTTAAAAAGTATGATGCTGTTTATCATAAAAAGCTGGAAAATGTAAAAGGCTTTGTTAATCACCACACAGTTAATGTTGAGGCCATCTTAGGAGTCTCACACAGGGGGAGGGAAAACACATCATCCAGTGGCCTCACACAGAGCATCTGATGCTGGGAATAAGGAGTCACCATCTTGAGCAACGGGTAAGGGGAAGAGGAATAAGACTTTACGGGAAGGAATACTTCCCCTGTGAGAGAACTGGCAGACCCCTATACATGATTGTGTGTGTGGGTGCACACTAAGCATGCGTGTTACAACCTGGATTTTGCAAACATGCATGAGTGAATAGCATTGCAGTGATTCCCGCATTCCCAACATTCTTTCACGTGAATTTCCAGGCAGCGTTAGGCTCACTGTTCCCCAGCTCTGACATCACCAAGGGGGTTCCACTGCTTTCTACATTCTTCCTCTCGCTCTCTCACAATCCCACCCATATTTGGAAGTGAGAGGAAGGGAATCCCAGATGATGACTCAAAGGCTTCTGTTGCACTGGGAAACTCTCTGCACATCTGTTTTCATCTGTGAGCATGTCTGCTGTGATGGAATCAATGTGTGCATTACATCCATGAGGTAGAAATGGAGGGCTGAATTCAAAATAGTAATTTTGCTTCAACAGCAGTGTGAAATCATAGCCTGTGCCTTTATGAACAAGGGAAGAGTAGCACCCTAAGTGATGTTATCTTTCTATTTATAACCTGCAGCCACAGCAGATAAAAATGCCTTTTTCTTTTTTAGAAATCCTTAAGTCAGATGATGAATAGAATAAAATTACAGCCTTTGTAATGCACGTGGAGCTGGCATAAATGCTCCAGGCTGAGTCGATATTGCAAGCTGTAACCAGTCACCATGCATTGGACTGCCACAAATGAGGCCACAGCAATAGATAGAACTACTGGCTGTTCAATGTGCTCAGCAGAGTGTGACCGACCAGCTACAGCTTGGCGAACGGCAGGAAAATCTCAGGAGAGGTTTATTGGAATCACCTTTTTTCCCCCCTTTTCTTAAGAAAAAGCCAGCTAAAAAGTGAGACAGGAAGGAGAATCTTTGGGCTGGATAGTAAGGGACATGTGTTCTTCTGGTTTCCCTTTGTTGGATGCATGATTGATGAGGGTTGTAGCGTTAGGTTGGGGAGAGTATGAAGGGGTTTCGGACTGGGGGTCCAAAGCCATATCTGGACCTAAATTTAGATCCACTTTGTTCTTGTCTGTACGCTGGTGACAGAGCACTTGGCTCTCTGGGGGTGTCTGTGGTCCAGTGTATCAGAAAGGCCGCTGTTGTTCTCCCTGGCACTCAGAAACACAGACGTTCCCTAAAGCAGCCCTAAATGAAAGAAAGGCTTTCATGGAATATTCTTTTTTAGCTGCATAGACTGTGGTGTATGATACTCCCGGGACCCATAAAACAAGTAATTCATAGACAATATCTCACCCACGCTCTCTTTGCCACAGACTACAGCAACATAAATCTAACTGATTTCAAGGAGGAGCTGAGGCAACTTTCAAAGAGTTTAAAACATGTGTTGCTCAAATCAGGGCAAATAGGCTTGGAAGAGAAATTATTCTTACACGGACAAAAAAATAAATGAATGTCACTTTATTTTTTAAATTATGTAAAGTGATACGGAAAAAAAAAGAAAATAAATGTTACAATTATGTGAAATGAGCAAGTCAGAGAAACATACAACAGTAAGTTGCCATGTGCTAAATCTCATTTTCCTTTGCATCATGCTGTTCCCTGCAGGGACACTGCATGGTGATGTTTAAAAAGCTCAGTCACCCAGCATGCAAATCTCTCTCTTCCACATTACGAAAATGAGCTAATTAAAAACCTGTTAATGGTCTATGGTGTGCATCATCAAAAAGGGGAAATGAACAGCTTAAAAAAGCTATATAAACATATCAGTTCAACAAAATGATGACACAGCTATAATTAAATAAAAGGGTTGAAGACACACTCAAACAACCCACTCATCCCCATTTGAGCATGTACATAAGCAGTGCAGGAGGAGGGAAAAAATACACATAACAACAACAACAACAAATGAGTCAGTGAAAACCAACTGGGACACACAGTGTCACATCCTGAGAGAGAGTGAGAGATGCCATGCTCTTATTGAAGCACAGATGGATCCTTCAATCTGTTATGAGCCACAGTGCCAAAGGACAACTGGCCACCAAACATCTTGCACCTGAGAGCAGAGATCTCAAAGCCAAACCATTAAAGACGTATCCGTTAAGAGATTGGTGGGAAACGAGACCCAAATGATTTGATGAAATTGTAGTAGAAGTTATTGGGTGACCTCTAGTGGCGGTGCAGGGAATCAACACACAGGCGTGACGTCATCACGGGACGTACCACCGTATTTAACACAGAGGTGAAGACGGTAAATAAAAAGTGAAAAAAACGATGTCTCTTTCGCCGATTGAGCGCCTTTTCGTGTCTAAATAAAACAAAATGCATTCTTTTGAAACAACCCAAATTAAATGAACTATCAAAGCTGTAATGAGGATGTTTTTTTGTCCGTGTGGCGGTGGCAGGAAGTAGACGCTGAAAGGCGCCTCTGTGGAGGCGCCTTTTCTGAGCTCACGTTGTCGGGTGGAAATAGTTTGTTTTATCGAAGGCTAGCCATGGTTACAAGTTAAAAGCTCCCCACACAATCAAAACGCAGCTAAAGAAACCTTTCTGTTGAGTTTAGTGAAACAACATGACCTCGAAAAAGAAGCGAACGCCAAACACAGGGAATGGCAGTTGGGTTGTTATCGCTGCAGGTAGGTCAGGCAGCGCCAATTATGCTAACTAGATGTCTAACAAACTTTGATCATGATTATCGATCATTTTTTCTAACGAGTGCAGTTCTTAACTGTAATATGTGATAGCACGCCCTTGACTTATGCTATACCTAAGGGGGAGTTGCTTTAAAAATAAAACTTGAATATTACTGTGCAGCTGAGTGTTAGCTGTAGAAATGAGATGGAGCAGTATTGTTGAAATACCCCTTAGGGTTTACAGGGTTTTCGTATCTTTCCTAACTGTTAAAGCTATTGTAACGCTTTTTTCCACCCCTGTTCACAGACTGTGTCACAAACACTGAGAATGTCAACACCGATCCAGCTTTTGTAAGACTGAGGAATCCCTCAACAGGTGCAACTTCACTCTTATTTCTTGACCTGCAACTACAGTTTATTTTAATATGATTTACAGTCTTCCAGAAGACGTCAGTGTTTATAAGATAAACAGTTTTCATGCAGCAGTAAAGACAAGTAAAAAACCTAAACTGCTGAAGTTCCTGCATGTTCAGCAAAGTTTTTCACAGCACTTTGTTTCTGTATTTTGACATGTGGTTGCAGAAGTGAAAGTAACACAGTTCCTTGTTTATCCCTGCTGCAGATGGAGCTTCGTTGTACATGCTGAGCAGTGGTGATGTACAACTGTTTGAGGTCAAAGCATTCGAAGAAGATTTCCGTTCCTGGTTTGTTGGACAAACTGTACAGAGAGGTGGGTTCTGTGCCTCATTACAGCGTCAGCTCTCAATCTGTTTATTCATCACAAATACTGCTCCATATTCTTCTTATCTCACCGTAAATCTCCATCAAAACTTTTGTTGCATGTAACATAGTCTTTTAAACATAATTTGTAGGTGTTTACCTTTCAGAGCTTAAATCCTCTTCTAAAAACTAAATAGTAATAAAGATTGATAAAAAGATAATGATCAACTTTGTTATATCAAAATAATTTTATACTGATTACAAATGCTACAGTTAACCACCAGGTCTGTAAATAAGTAGGTTTAAAAATTGTAAGAATATTTTTCAATGTTGTTTATCATCTTAGATTTCTAATAAAGCTGATGTTAACTCTGAACATTATTGTCATAATAGGTGTTGCACTTAATGTCTTGTCACTGGCGTTGTGTGACTAATGCATTTCTGACGCTTTTGTTTTCTTTAAACAGATGGGAGACTTATGTTTGTTACACCAATGGATCCTCTTTATCTAATTTTGCCATATTTGATTAAATCTGGCAGAGAGGTAAGGACACAGGTCTTGTTCCACTGTCTGAATAACAGCTAATATTAATAAAATGTTAATTTAAAAACAGTCTGTACTGAACTGAGTAAGCAGAGAGGCTGGAAGTTTCTATCACACTGCATGTGAACAAAATTAGTCACTAACAATATGTCAGAACATAGTCAGTCAGTCATTTTCTGTACCGCTTATCCAGTTAAGGGTCGCGGGGGTTGCTGGAGCCTATCCCAGCTATTATCAGGCGTAAGGCGGGGTACACCCTGGACAGGTCGCCAGTCTGTCACAGGGCCAACACAGAGAGACAGACAACCATTCACGCTCACATTCATTCCTAGGGGCAATTTAGAGTGATCAATTAACCTAACATGCATGTCTTTGGATGGTGGGAGGAAGCCGGAGTACCCGGAGAGAACCCACGCATACACGGGGAGAACATGCAAACTCCTGTCAGAACATATTTAAAATACATATTTTAAATTACATTTTTTTTTTTTTTTTTTTTTTTTTTTGTCAGAACATATTTAAAAAAAAAAAACTCAAAGAAAGGTTCACTATTTTAAAAGATGACAATGCCCAGATCTGTCAAACTGAGAAAGAACGGTTTGGGTTGCATTAGACATCCTTTAAACACATAAAGTCCACCGAAGAGTTCAGAGAATCTTTGGGATGTTCTGGATAGGACTTTACACATCTTGTGACATTACTAAGCTTATTTAAACAATGCAACGGCAAATGCGTGCTGTTGTCAATGCTAGCATATCAGCATATCTGTCTGCTCGTATCATGTGACATCAGCTGTTCTGGAGGCCTTTCAGAGCGTTGCTTCCTTCACCTCCCAAACACTTGATTTCCAAACTGTTTTCCTCTGAAAATGAGCATGCAGATGAAGGGGCTCAGGGTACTCCACTACTGCCAAGATAACATTTACCTCCATCTTGTCTTGTTTTTCAAACAAGATATCTGAACAAGATACAGTATATCCATTTAATTTGAGTCAGGTGTGTCAGAGTGAAGATGTATTGCAAACCCTGCAGGGCCTAGTAGGACAGAGTCAAATACTCATCCTCAACTTAAATGTTGGAATCTTGAGATGAATTACATGAGATATTAGTAGATGCACCTCACTCTCTGTTTAACTTGACTCATAATGATGATTTGTATGTGGGGAATTGGCAAGCCGGTTTGTTACAGAGGATATAGTAAATAGGCTACTGTACTTTATATGTAATGACACTTGACCAATATGTGGGAAAATAAAATGGCAGCTGCTTCACACAAAGGACTGTAGAATAAGGAGGGTTAAACTAAGTTAAAGCCTAAATTAAATGTAAATTAAGACCATTATATGCTGACTTTATCATATACACTGGCTTTATTATTGTATAATAAAATGCTTGTCGGAGGAAATAAGACAGTGGTGTTGTGTGTGGAATAGTTCATGGAAAAATGTTGAAATCACCTCGAGGCAAATACCAAACCCTCAATAACCAATCTGTATTTCAGCTCCTCATGTCTGACAAGTCTCACCATGCATGTTGCCTGGATTGGTTTGGAGAGTTGGATGACTTGTTGAAATGTTAAAACTGTCTTCGTCACTCCGCTGTACCTCAACAGTCCAATCCTTATTTGCTCCTTAAGTGTGTTCTCATGAAACTTGTCTGACTGAATCCATGTTTTTTTAAGGCTGTTGTTGGTCCGAGGTTAAAATGCTCAGCCACAGTGTTGACGGCAGTGTTCCCAACTCCAGTCCTCAGGACCCACTGCCCTGCATGTATTGGAGGCAACGCTAATTTTTCCACACTTGAATCATATGAATGGCTTGTTAAAATGCCTGCAAAGAACTTAATGAGGAAGTTTGTGAATCTGAATCAGATGTTGGAGGAGGAACACATCAAAGACATGCAGGGCAGTGGGTCCTGAGGACCGGAGTTGGGAAACACTGGCTTAATGTTTCCTAATGGGAGCAAATAGGGCTAGGCAAAAAAATTCTACTTTTGAGATATTAGTTTGTCAGGTAGGAAATAAATGTCTGAATTTTGGGATTTGGGATATTCTTAAAGAAAATGAACAACAAAAACTGTTGTCAGTACTTCGAGGCAGAAGCTGGAGTCTGAGGGAAGCTTTGCATTCGAACATGAGCAGAGTTGCCCCGTTGTTCACTCAGAAAAAGTCTATTTCTGTTTGAATAATTATGTTGCATGTAAACATGACTAAAGTAACGCAATTTTTAACTTTTCTTTCTATTTATGCGGCTCAGGAGAAATTCCAACCTGTGGCCCAGGTTGTTATGGATGAAGAATTCCCAGCTTGTTCAAGGCTGCTCAGCTGCGCACGTTCCCTTGCCTCCTTGCACCACATTGCAGATGAAAAAGGTGAAGTTTGTTTGTGTAGGTCTAAATCAGTTACAAGGTTAAGTTTCATGTTTGGCTTAAATGTTGTTTCATACTTCTAGAGGTGGGAAGCCTGAAATTCCATCGATACAGTCAAGAGCGGACTATGAACTGGTTAAAGAAGAAGGTGAAGACAGTAAACTTAAGCTGCAATACAACACAAAATATGTCAGAAAATTGTGAAAATTCATCTGTTTGATGTTTTTCTGCCGTAGGTGGAGAGGACGGTTGTTGCCCTGAAGAAGAAAAATATCTCTGTGGGAGAAGGAGTAAAATCTTCAACATATGTCAGAGTCAAGTCTGAGTCCGATGAGGGTAACCAGACTTCAAAACACTTCTGTTTAAGACAAACACAATTTTACATTCATTTAATTTTCCTCCAGCATTTGAAGCCTAATCTATGCAGCAGATATTGATGCTCACCAGTAGATGGCAGTAGTGGTGTATAGTTTTTGTGCATGTGCTGGGTTAATCACTAAGATGTTGCCTCCAATTTTCCTCCTTTTCCTCAGATTTTAAATCACCCAACATAAAAAGTATGCATTAATAATGAGGGGTATGGTGGTTTTCACTTTCTTTCTCTTTTCTTTATGACACAGAGGATTATCTACGTTATGCCCATGGTCTGATATCAGAATACATCAGTGAGAACCTGAGCAAAGCCCTCCTGAAACACCTGGGGTAATTTAATGACAATGAGCATTATTAGTTTCAGTTACATTGGCATTTTTAATCAAACACTCCTCTTAAATGAACTCCGCAGATTACCAGAGCTCACAAGCCCAAAAGAGACGGAGCCTCCCTCCAAGGTACGTCTGCGTTCACAGGAAAACTATATAGCATATTTTCACTTCTGCATGTTGCTGCAGCTGCTCTGCTCCTTTTTATGTCGTCTTCCACCTCATTTTAACATTGTTGCATGCTTGTGTGGCGTAACTGTGGTTTTAAGGGCTGTAGTTTGAGGCCAGTAGAGCCAGTCATGGTGTTCCTGTGGTGCTCTATGTCATGTGAAGCATCTCTTACTTCCTCATTTGGCAGAAGCGGAAACTTTCAGACAAGCCGGTGGAGGCAGGAGAAGACTACACCAAATTCAACAGTGCAGACTTTGCACGGAAAGTGAGTGTATTGGGAGCAGTCTGCCTGCAGAGATGAAAACATTATTAGAGGACTCAGTGGCTTTGGATGTTATTTGATTCAGCAGTCTACTGTTTTTGTTTTTTCTTTTTAAATCTTTCAAGTCATTTTCTCTGTTGCCGACAGCTTTCTTTAAGCTTTGCGTGTAGATTATAGACGTGCCAGTGGGGCTTACCTTGTGGAAACACGGTGTTCTCATATCGAATTGAACACCATTATAGATAATGAATTCTCTGCTGTCTCTGCACAAGGTCATTGGGTTTTATTGATCCCCCCCCTCCCATTTTTTTGTCTTTCCACTTATTTCAGCCACCCAAGAAGATGACAGCTGCTCAGAAAACTCTGGCAAAGGTGGACAAGACTGGCATGAAGCCAATGTCATCGTTCTTCAGCCCTAAGGTCAAAGCAGAAAAGAAGTGACTTTTGTATGGGTTGTGATTTGTAGACAAAATATTTCTGATAAAATAATTGGAAAAAAACATGCATTGGACGTTTTATTTCAATTGCGTTTAAAGTGTTTAAAGTGAACAGGATAAAAACAAGCGTATTATAATACAATTTTGATTAAATTTAAGCTGATGTATACTTTTATGTAAGTAAATAGCTGGAATAACTCCTTCCACTTGCAAAATGATGTGTTTGTTACATTATTTACCCCACTGAGGTATGTACATTTTCTCAGTCCTGTAGGCACTAAATAAAATAAATATTTCTTTTAGTGCATCATAAATACTAGAGACAGGTCTTAAAAAAAATCTGAACGACGAAAACCAGATAAATCAGCGTTGCTGGTTGCCAGTAACTAAGCATGGAAATTAGCTTTGCTTTAATCCTGCATATTCACATTTTCTGTGTATATTAATATGCACTGTCCCTTTTTAAATAAATATGATAAATAAAATGAAAATAAACCATAAATGTATTTTTCACCTCGTGCATTGACTTTTGAGATCCAAACCTCTTTCAGCTTTAGCAACCATATATGCAGCAAAATCTCCCCGGTTTGGAGCTTTTCAGACAGCTTAGGCCTTGGACTTTGCCTCGTCGAGTGAATGAAACAGACATCTCTGCTGCTGTATTTGACTTGAGCATGAAAGGAGCCATTGTTTCATTTTCTTGTTGGCTTTGATACCTGGAAGGAATGCAGACACAGATCTGAACTTTACATCATAAGCTGCCAAAATTCCATATCAGTCACGATATTGAACGCTTCTCTTATTTACTTCAGTTCAAAAGGCATCTTTGAAGAAATTCTATGAACAGATCGGTCAAAGTAATCTCAAGATGTCATGTGGATTCTTAAAAAAAAAAAAAAAAAAAACATTTTAATTGAATTTAGACCATCTCACAAACATCCGAGTTATAATCCTCTTGGTATATTACACTCATGTCCAGTATATCTGATATCACCAAAGCAAGCAACATGCTACTGAAAAGGCTTTTTTTTTCTTCCTATGGAGGCACTGAGATGTCACAGCATTAAAAAAAGGGGGAAAAAGCTGTTAAAACCCTTGCAGCTTCAGTTTTCAGGGTCTTGGAGTTTGTTTCTGCTGGTTTATTGTCAGTGCAGTAGAGAGGATTAAATGATGATGCTCATTAGTAACACTTGTATATTTACCAGCCACAATTCTCAGCCAGAGTTTTCATGTAATTTTCTTTCCTTAATTGTTAATGTCATCAGTCATAAGTTGTCCAGAGGTATTTTTAGACAACAAATTAAGCAGAGGTCTCTCGTCATCGTGGCAGTGCTGGTAGTTTCAAATGTCCATCAGGCTTCACTGCTTTTTTAATTTAGGCTTGAAGCGCAGAGTCTGGAACGCACTCTCCACCACTTTCGGCAGGTGGATCGGGTTCCTCTGAAGTCGCAGTCTGCTGCGTGTGGACCCACTCTGGGTTTTCTTCTTTGGGGCACTTTGATTGGCACAGTTGTGAACCGCTCCTTGTTTGGAGTCATCTGGGACTCGAGGAACCCTCAACACCCAGTTGGAGTGGAGGTCGTGCTCGGCAGAGCTGGAAGCCACTGTTGGACAAACAGACAGAAAAAACTGAGATGAGGCTGGAAGTGGGAGATGGTTTTCATTTGTGCTGTAGGTCTGAGAAGATACTGACTATATAATCAGCCAGTTATTTGGTTCACGCAGAATTTGGTGCAAATCAAATTACCAGCTCTGCTAGAAAAACCCACATAAAGTACCTACATTTGCAGTGTTTGACATCAAAATGTGATCATTGAACCTTTTTAAGTTTCCAGAAGGGATTGGGCATGAACTGATTGGGACTATATTTCAAAGTTGTTTTTTTTCTTTAAATGATTTGTCCCTCTTACGATATATTAAGTGTCCAGCTCCAGAGGTTTCCCTGCTTTAGCACACTTGGTTCAAATTGAATGAATCTTTTAAACAGCGTGTTGTCTAATGTTGATCCATTAATCTGATATCTGTGCTACAGCAGGAAACATCCAACACCTGCAGGACAGCAGCACTCAAAGGTGAGCTTTAGACCAAATGTTTGGACTAATCCCACCAAGTTGCAAAGACACCAATAAATAAACTTACAATAAATGAATAAATAATAGATAAACTTGAGAAAGGTCCGTAACCCCCACCAACTGCTCCCCGGGCGCTTTAAATAGCAGCCCACTTCTTTCAGGTTCAACCTGAGATGGGTTAAAATGCAGAGAATGAATTTCTTAATTGGCTCACTAATTGAGATTAATAAATGTATATTTTTTTATTTTCAAAACCAAAAGCACTATAATTTTTCGGGAAAAAAAAGCAACCAAACAACAAATGTTGCAGTCCATAAAGATGTTTTAGCAAATTTCATGAAAAAAAAGGAAAATTCACATTTTAGCAAATGTGCTGGTTTTCTAATAACAATTCAGAAAAAAGTGACTATTGATTCTAAATAATATGCTTTTCAACTTTTTCCCCCTGTTTTTTGTTAAAAGCCTAATAATTTTTTTTTCACACTATAGTTTGGCTTTTTTTTTGTATTTTCTGAAACGAAATGAGAAAACAAAACAGAAATTTACAAATATTTTTGTAAATTGGATGCAGAGCTTGTGCTGGAATGCAATTAACATTTTGCAGGTATTCCTAATACAAGTGCAGTAATTTGAAGTAATTTTTCAGCTGTCTAATCTCAAACAAAAAGAGATTAAATGAGATAAAGTAGCTGGAATGGAAATAAACCAACTGAAATAGTATTTGTATCTCCTAAATTATGTATACAGGGTAATTATTACACAGAAAAATAACTAGATCCACCAAAGGTGTGCCACTGCTGTGGCCTTGATGCACACTGAACCTCATTAACATAATTGGAAACACAAATGCTTCTGCTAAAGTGTTTTAATATTCCACTGTAAGCTATTATTTCTCAACAAAAAACGCACAAGCTTCACTCAAGTATAGATACACTAACAACTATAAAAATATACGTAGTTTATGGCTCATCTAATGCTGAGTAATTCTGATTCAGCTTCTCATCTGAAAGGTGTTTAGTAACTACAGCTGACAAAGTTCAGTTATGCTCAAAAGGTTACATACCCCAGAATTCATATTTCCGAAGGTAAAAATGTAAGAAAAAAACTGTTTTTGTTTGATGATAATGCTCTTACCCAAACAGTCATGAGTGAAATAATTTTCTTATGAATTTATATCCTCTAAAAAAAATTGCCCAAAGAAATCACAAATTCTACCAGGTATAAATTTCCATCCCACAAAGAGGAGAATCAGTACCTTGGTGAGTGCTAACCCACATGAGTGATATGGCAAAATGACTGCAAACACCAGTGTGAGCACCATTGATGTGTCTTAGTGCTTTTGGGTCACTGGATGGCTCAACCTCTTCTTTATCTCAGAAAAAAAAGGAGGCTCATTCCTTCCACATTAATGAACAACGAAAAGCTGGTAGAGTTAAGTGGATGAATTGTGACTGGGCCAATGTAATTAAAAAAGATTCTCAACATAAGTAAATATATAAATCACAGAAGCAATGGTGCGGTCCTCAGGAAAAAAAAAAAAAAAACATGATTCAAGTAAAAATAAACACTAACAATGCAGTGATTGTAATTATTGCTGCATTAATTTGTAAACTTCTTTGTAATGGTGAAGATTATTTTAAATGTCTTTTATCTACCAAAAAACATCCTTTATATTGTGGGTTTATTAAGTTTTTATATAACAACAACAACAATAGTAATAATAATTATTATTATAACATTAATATTTAGTAGTAAGGCAAAATGTCAGTTATAAAAATACACCTATAGGAGAGTAGGTTATTTAAACACATTTTCTCTCATTTTCAGGCTCATAACCTGAGGCATATTAGTCTGTAAACATCTCCAAGACTGTTCTTGTTTCCAGTAGATATTATTCCCACATTTAACTCACAGGACAGTCAATAAAGGAATTCCAAACTTACCTATGAAATCCACATCGGCGTGACCATCATCCATATAAGGTTTGCGCTGAGGTTCATTGTCACAGCTGGCGATAACTTCATCAAAGAACTGCAAAGTGTCCTCCTCATTGCTGACTGGAGGAGTTGCAGGTTTGGCTCTTGATATCTGAAGTTAAAATGGTTTAAACATTTGCCTTTTACACTTCCATCTATGTGCTGTGGGAGAGAATGATGTGAGCTTACCGGTTCTTCCTTCTTAGGAGGAGGTTGGGGTGCGGGCTTCTTCTTTGAAGACACTGTGGCCTTGGCGTCGCTGCTTTTCAAGTCGCTCACACTCTTTGTGTACTGCCGTCTCAGAGCCACAAGCGCCTCCAGATACTCCAGGCAGTTCTGATTCTGTGTGTACAGCCATATCCTGTCCTCTTGTCTCTGATAATAGTACAAAGTGGACTCGATGCTCACTGTGCTCTTGCTGCGTTTTAAAGTTGAGCCCTCTGCTGTGCGAGTTTTCTCTCCCACCACAAGCATAGAGGTGCTGCGGACCAGCCTGACTGTGCAGGCTTTATGGTAGTCCTCCTCAGCCTGAAACCCACCACCAGCATCCCGCCCTCGGTGTCCGTGATGGTTTGGACGGAAAACATTATTGATCTTCCTAAACATTCCTCTAAACTGAGTCTGTCATAGTTTCAAACTTGCCTTTTAGATCCCTCGATACGTGAACAGCATCCATCCCATATTTCCTTTAGACTGACCAGTCGCTGTCCAGGGTGCTGAAGTTTCCAAAGGGCTACTCAAAGGCACAAGCAGATCTGAAACAGGTGTCCAACCTCGAGACCAGAATGTCCCTTATGTTATGAGATGTTGCTCAGCAACATTGGTGTAGCAACAGGCTGGTAACTCGATACCATGTGCTGATACTGATCAGCAGTCCTGTCAGATGTCTTAGCCAGCAGGAGACTAAGTGGGCAAAAATGACAAGCAACCCAGCTGGGAGTTTAGTTTGTAGCTGCAAATCTACCAGTTTATAAATGTTTGTGTCAGATGGAGCAAAGGGTGATAAAGTTATAGTTAAGAAGCTGAGGTACTGGCTGGATAATTATTTGGAAGCAAATATAAAATCAAATTAATACAAAAATAACTAATTCAGTGTATAATTGGTATGGAAATTGCAACAAACTCAAGAGTTTAACTGATGCTGAGTCATGTCTAAGGTTTCCTTGCTTAATTAATAATAAACCATTTTCTCTCTGGTTTCACAAGCTGCCATTGTTGGGGCTCCTCTGTTGTAAGAGCAGGAAGTTGAAAGAAAAGCATCTTACCTGAAGCGAGCCAGGTAGGCAGACGTGGGCTTTCATGTCAGAAAAAATCCTGGCCTTAAATAAAGCCTGAAAAGTTCCACCACTTTCATCACGCGACTTATTCAGAGTCAGCGTTGCTTGAAAAAAAGGAGGTAAATGAAACTAATTTAAAGATTTTTTAACTGAGGTAAAAGAGCTAAACGTAAATGAGGAACCAGATGACCACTGTAAGAGTTTCATAGAGGAAATGATGACTATAACTGAGCTGGAAGTTAAACTTCTGCTTTGGTCTGGACACAGGTAACAGGAGGAATAAAGCGTTAAGCAGTAAACATTTTTTTTCCAGTTTAATGCTGCATTCCAACCCAATGGGTGGTCACCTTTTATAAAACGAAAAGAGGAATTGGAAGAATCACTTTCTGTTTACGGATTTTTTAAAACGAAATTATGTCATTAAAATGACTTTCTTCCGCTTTCCACACCTGTTTCTACACAGAAATGAAACGTCAGCAGTTTTTTTTCAGTTATTTTCATTACTCTGAGTCAGTCGCCTCATTTTAGGCAAAAAAAAAAAGTCTTAAATTAATTGTAATATAGACAAAATAGGAAATATTTAAGAGCCATTCAACAGTTTTGTAATAAAGCTGTGAAAACAGGAGATATTCAGGATAGGGGCAGTTGAAACAGCAAATATGCAGAAATGTGATGAAAGTGAAAAACTCTCACACTTCCTCTTTTGCTGGTATAAAACATCACATCTGCACTCCTGCTCATACAGATCTTGAAAAGTGCAGATTTCTAGACTATGAGTAGAAAATTGTACATTTGTGAGAAACCTAAACCGACATTCAGACACAACCTGTAAGCCAATTTGGAGACTGTGACTCTGGTCCAAGGTAGGTTAATGTCTCAAGTGATGTTAAAATGGTTCATTTAAGAGGTCAGTGTAAGACCTGATTGTGTGAGTTACATTGAGCTTGTCTTTGTTTTACAGTTTAGCATTTACACTATTGAAATGGTTATCGGAACAAGAATTAAGGTTTATACTAATTTTACAATTTTATTGTGTCTTCACACTGTTGGCTCCTAATAAGGTGTTTTTAAAATCTCTAAAGAGCTCTTATCATCTGAGATAAGGTACTTTTAGTCATACTTTTTTGGTTGACTGCATTTTGAGATTTTTTTTTTTGAAAGTGTAAATGTAAAACAACAGTCTAGAGCCTGATAGATCACTACCTCTGGTCACATCTTGAACAACATATGATCTTTCTTTCAGCCATGCTTTGTGAGGGTAGATTGCTGAGCATGACCTACGGGGAGGTGGAGGAGTCGGACTCCCTCCCTCCACAAACATCTTCCTGTAGTGCACATAATCCATCTAAAGCCACCTCTGCACGATGCTCCAGCAGACCTGCCCCACTCGTTTATCACAGCTCCGTGGAGCCCACAGATGGTTCAGACAACACCAGTGCTTCGCTGGAGTTATACATTTCTCCCTTGCAGTCCTTACATCTCCAGGGAGCCTTTACAGGCAGACAGATCTCCACAGAGATAAACATCCCAGCTCAGGCTTGTTCAGATGGTGACACCCCTTTTTTGGTTCCCTCATTCTGCCAGAGCATTTGTAAAAACTATAGTGACCTCCACATTGGAGGCGACCAGGTGATGCCTCTCTCGGCCAATGAGGGTGAGCTGCGGGTCTGTACTGAAGCGCAAGCTGTTGGTCCTTTTCTCCAGTCCTGTGATGTCCCCCCTGCTGTGGAGGATTCTCCCCCAGAACAGGCATCTCAGAGCAGCCTGCTGCATCCACTGAGGAGAGGTTCCAATCACTGGAGACAGGGGAGCGGCCGAGATCTGAGCTTTTTGTTCCAGGGACGAGAGGGTCCATTTTCCAACTCCTTTCTAAATCACTACCTGGAGCAAAAGCTTTTGGATTTATACCAGCTCTATATGATGGAGAACATGGCAAGGGGAGCCTCAGGTTCAGATTCAGAAGCTGGCAACATCTGCCCTCTGCTCGGTTCTGAGCTGGTTCTGACCAGCCTTGATCAGATCACTCTACAGCTCAGTCGAGAAGGCAACCTGGAGGCCGGCCTGGCTAAGGACATGGTCCTGAGCTGCCTGCTGCGGGTGGCTGGTGACATGCAGTCAAGCGAGATCAGCACTCCCTTCCTGCAAATTTCAAATCGAGAATCATCGAGAGAGCAGCTCACAGACAATAAAGAGACATGATCTGAGGGTTCAGGAACACTTCCAATTCTGCTTTTCATTTTTCTTTGTTTTTATTTGCTCTTCGTTATGAAGGAAGTTCTGTATGTGATAAATTATTACATGCAACCGTGGTGTACAATATTTACACATTATTTTGACCGGCATTCAGTGTTTGAACATGTGTTGTTTTTGTGCAGTATTCCCTCATAGGACAATAAACAAGAACTGAAAACAGAAACTATCATTTCCCCTTTTTTCCCAGAGTACATTAATTTTACAGCAGTGAAATGCAAAAACACCATGCTGCGGCTTTATGTATTGCTTCCTATAAATAAGAATCAAAATTTGGTATCATTTATTTATCCATCAGATGTGTTACTTTGAGGTAGAGCCAAGTGCATCATGGCTTTACTATTTAATTTGTACTGTAAATTTTGACCTCACTTAAAAATATGTTTTGCTTACTTGCTGCCCCTGGCCTTCACTGTGCAGAATAATGTACTACTTGTGAAAAAATGATGACTGAAAAACATGCAAACAAACAAAAAGCCACCATCTGGTCTGACAATGCTTTTATTCTAGACTAACACCAGCTGGTTTCTCTGCACTCACAGTTCTTCACGGTGCTGCATGTTTTTTTTTTTTTCCCCCTATCAATCTCAAATGTTTTCAAGGATTTTCAGTCTGACCTCATGATTTTAAGAACACCACTTTGTGCATCACAGCTTCTGTTCAAAGTTCTCCTTGCTGTTGTCAGTTGCTTTGGCTGTATGTTTGGAGTGTTTGTCACGATGCTGAAATAATAAACATCCTGATGGCATCCCAAATTTGGAAAAACATAAAGGTCTGAAATGCCCACTGTGAGAGAAGAGCTCCCCTTCCTCATCAGACAAACCTCCTCACTGGCTATTTTATTCTTTGGCTTTCAACACAGCACGAGACTCTTTGTGTGTTTTGTGATTTGTTTTAGTTGTTGGTTTTAAATTATTTTTACTTATTCATTTTTAATTGTTTTATTCTTTTAATTTTTTTTGTTTTATAATGGTTCTAAAAACAACTGTACTATTTGCTTGATGTATACAGCACTTTGTTCCAACTGTAGTTGTATTAAAGGGCTTTATAAATAAAGTTGAGTTGAGTTGGGACACTATCAGACTAATTTTATACTCAGATGTTTTTCTGCTCACTTTAAGTGCTTTAAACAGGAGAATCAGGTGAGATTATAAATTATTGATTTTGTAAAAAGCTTGTCGTAAAAAAAGTTACCCTTTCTGCTGACTGCCAGCCACTTACCAGCGACTTGTCTGCTCATTCAGCCGCACAGAGAAACGTCTGTGTACCCAGGGGAAACAATTTCAGAGCATAAATGAACGCCCAGAACAAGGACATTTCCACACGCCAAGTTTGGACACCGTGCGTGATGACGTATTCGCAGGACAAATCGTTCAGCCAGTGATAGTGCACTGTTACTGCACTATTACTGCACCACTTCTGGCGGAAAAAGGAGGAACTTTTTCATGCCCAGATCTGTAGATAGGAGAAAGGAAATGCAGGATGATGAGGTAAAAGGAAGGCAGATGTAGAGAATATAATGACAAAAAGCGCTGCACAGGCAGGATAAAGTCTGTAAAATAAACAAACAAAAAAACTAGAAAGAACAAGAAACCGACTGATAAAGGTGGAAGACGGGAAAACTATGAAAACAAGGATCCTGTATATTATATATAGACCCCTGTTTGTCTGTGTGTCTGTGTCTATATAAAACAGGAAACCAGACAGTATCAGAACTGAAGAACAAACACTTGAAATGCAAACCAACAACTACACCAAAACCGCCAAACCACTGCAAAGCCTGTCATCACTCAGCATGCAGATTAAAAAGTCAAGTTTTTAATGAAGTATTATCTCGTGTCCATGTCCTCGCCACAGCTCTCCAACGGTTTGTTTTTTCTTTTTTTCTCCTCCCTTTACTCCTTTTACTCTGCAGGACATGGCATTCAAAATTAATTTGAAATCTTGATTTAACAGTTTTCCACTTTTCCTCTGACCATTTTAAATGAGCTTTGAAGATAATGTTCACATGAGGGTTTTTTTTTTTATTGCAGGATGGAGCTTTTATTACAGACTCTTGAATCTTTTTCCATCTGGTTGGGAGAGAAACAGCAATTCACCTCTTGCATCTGAGAGGGTGTGCCTCTCTGAAATGCTCCTTTTAAACCCAGTCATGTTGCTGACCTGTTGCCAATGAACTAATTAGTTGTAAAATGCTCCTCCATTTTTCCCCCCAAATTTGTACCAATGACTTTTTCAGCCTTTTGTTGCTCCTTTTCCAACCTTTATGAGATGTATTGCAGCCGTCAAATTCAATATAAGCTAATAATTTTGATGAAATGTCAAAGGTTTCAACATCTGATGTGTTTGCAACTCATAATGAGATGGGGTAATGAGATTTGGCAGATGGTTGCAGTTAAAGTATTAAAAGAAGAAGTGTTTAGGTTTTTTTGACCGATATATGATATCAAATGATCATTTAAAGGGGAAACTCAGTAACTTTTTTACCTCAATAAATGCTTTTCGGAACCCCCGTGGGGCTAAACAAAGTGTTTACGGAGCGATTCAATGTTTCCCCCCCTCCCGCCGGGGCCTCTGGCCTGCGAGCAGCTAAAAACAACTTTGCCTGCGCCGACCCGAGCAGAACTTGCGACAACAGAAACCACTGTACGGTACTCAGGTCCCCTATCTACCGAGCTGCTTCCAGTGCTGATTTGAACCAGACTACCAGCGCTAATTCGAAGAAAACATTTCTTTAGCTTCACACCACCTAAACACCGGCTCCTGGCTCTCATAACCAACTCTTTGCTGGACCAGAGTGATTCACGTAGCTGCGCTGCCTGGGCACCGGGTGAAGCATCACTGCTTCAGGCTCCATAATCACTTGTCACGTCTGCAAAAAGTAAATAAAAGTTCGGATTCTTACCTGCTACTCGCCAACACCAGTGAAAAATATAATCCACGGCATATTTACCCGCAAATCGCGGGTAAAACGTCCCGTTTCAGAAAATACAGGACTTTGCTTTGAGTAGAGAGAAACGAGGTGCTGCTACCAACGCAGCAAAGTAGCATCAACAAGCTAGTAAACGCTTAGAAATATATCCAGGAATCAAAATAGAAGAAAGACAGGTAGAGAAGCCGTCTGTGTGCTGTGGGGGTGTAAGGGGGGGTTGAACACGACAGTGAAAGGGCGCCACAAGGGGGAGCCCCGAGCTGAAGTTACTGAGTTCTGCTTTAAAGTGAAGCACCACTGCAAGCAAGGTGTAACTGGTTGCTTCTACTGGTGGAGCAGGTTTGAACTACTTTGTATGAAATGTTTCAATACAAGGACAAAAGATAAATCTGTCGGATTCTAATATGTTTGATGAGAGAGGAAATATGTCAACACAAAGCTCTGCACCTATTTTTTTTATTTAACTTTAAAGCCCAGGTATGTGAGAATCACTGTGGTGGTGCGCTAACAGAATGCAAACAACATAGTAAAGCTCTCTAGCGCATCGTCGTTTTAACATGTTATTACTGAAGCCGGAGAGTCACAAATGTGAAAATGTCAATATCTTGCACAAGTTCAAGTGTCCCATCAGGGGATAAGATACAGAACGATACATAATTCTGCTTCCTTATTGATGCCAATGAGAGGGTTGGTACTTGGGTCTTTGCTGTCTGACAAGAGTGAAGATATCATCCCTCACCCTCCTTAACAAAGAAGTTATAAAACATGAGGAAAAACTCTCTGTAAATACAGCTGAAAAAAGCACGTGGTCGCCTACCGGTATGACTTCTGTGAAGAGTAACAGCAACTGAAAACTGTTGCAACAGAGCCTTTCCACTGTAGACTAACAATTTAGCCGTCTTTGCCATTTTATATTAAAGCACTAAGCCCCGAGAAGCCGCGGGTTACAGCAGTTTTTGCGGAGTCCCCCTCCGCCATTTTATAAATAGTAGCAAGTAACAGTAAATTACTTGACTAAGTAGCTGCTGGACTACCTGTTGCCCTGTTTCTAACATAACGCCAAAATAAACTTCACTGGGTGAATTATCCTGCAACCTTCGCATGAGTTTTGATGTCTCTCTCCCTCATGACTTGCCTTCATCGGGTCCATGCTACACCGATGTATAGGCTACTCTGATTTTCTCTCGGTTATTATTTCTTCTCCTCCGGGGCAGAGTATGGACGGCCCTCTACTGTATTTCAATGGAAAATGGCAAGTTAAAGCGACAACATGCAACAACGGGGATTCACAGCTAAAATGCGTAAGGCTATTAAGTTTTTACCTTTTCAGCCACTACATTTGAATATGGCGGTGCAACATGGCAGCCTTCGGTTGGGTGGGCCACCACCTATTTACAGTATTTAGAAACAACTCATTCTAAGCCCCAAAAACACATTAATTTGAGTGCGATTGTGATTTGACATCAGTCAAATACATATTTATGAAAGCAATATTGGATTTTGCTAATAAAAAGCTAAATTAGCAACACACTGGACTTTTAATCTTTTACTGTTTGTGAGATTTTAGACATTTGAAGAACTCAAATTCAAATAAAACCATGTGAGAGGTTTACAAGGAACTTCCCATTGAAAAGTTACTATGGCTACATGCTGCTTTATTGTAAGATGATAGAGGCCAAAAAGTAAAAAAGTCCCCCACTGGTTTAACCTTGAACATTATGTTGTAGTTTAAGAGCTTATGTGGTGGAAAATCAAATAATTGAATTAAAGCTGTTAAAATATAATGAAATATAAAAGCATAAAGCTGCATTTCAGGCACCTCAGAATTGTACTTAAACTGAAAAACTTGATGCACTACAGTAATTTTCACAGTAATGCCTTTTTGCAATGCTGCTATGAAGTTCGGCAAAACAGAAATGTGATGTCTAAAAAATCTGAAAAAAAGGAAAAAGAACAACAACAACCAAAAAAAACAAAAAGACCACATTTAGATCAGCTACTTGGAAACAGGTTGTATTGATGTATCGATTTCCCAAAAACATGCATGACTTTCTTTTAATGTCTGCAGTTTATTAAACAGACACAAGGGGGGAGCATTATCACTCAATTTATTAAGCCCTAGCTCTTTCCCCCTGCTGCCTTAATCCTCGTTCTGCTACTGTATATCTATCCGGGTAAATGCTTCTTATCGTCAGCACTCTTCTGCTCTCAGACTATGATGTCATCAGGACTGGGCTGTAAATCTGTAGCACGCAGGCAGTCATGATCTAACACCAAATTTTACTCTGTGCTTGTGATACGGCTTTGTGCTCCAGATAAGACTATCTAAGCTGTGTGGTACATCTGGGAAAGATACTGCACAAATTGTACAAATGAGACACGGCATGGCAACAAACAAATGCATTTGCACATTATAAATGATATTTATACCCTCCCCCCAACCTGTTTTTTTAAAGTGTGTTGAAAGACCTGCAACTCCATTCCAGCCCTGTCTGGCCATGGCCTTCTAAGCCGGTGTTTGATCAGCTTCCTTGTTTCCTGTCCAAACAGAAAACCACAGGAGGAAACTGTGTTTACCGAGCTGAGTGGCGCATAGTCGGAGTCCTGTGAAGTCTCAAGGCTGCAGAGACACATGTTTGGTATTTCTGCTTCTATCCGGGTAGAACATTCCAGGTAGATGTTAAAAGAACCAAGTCCTTAAAGACCTAAACAGAAATGCTCACATATAAATCTGATTCTCTCAATGCCAAGCCTGGCGGTGTGAACACATTCAAATAAACTGATTTCCACAGACCTTGGGCAAATGAAAAGCAGACCTGTTGTTCCAGCGGAGGTTGTTTAGCAGAATTGTTTAAAAGGGTTGAAGGTAATGCAACATAGAGCAGGGTCCCTCATAGCATTTATTCAAAAAGCCTCCACTTCACCAAACTGAGCAAATCATGCACATTATTCAGCTTCCCGTCCTAACAGATCTACAGACATCTCACCATGTTTGACTTCTGCAAAAGAGATTGAAAAAATCAACTAAGGGGCAAAGATTAAAGAAAGATTTGTAATTAGTAGCTTTTTCTTTTAAATGGAAAGTACAATTGAGGTCAAGTGGGAGAGAGAGAAGCTGTAGATGAGAGCAGGGACAGAGATGGATCACACGAAAGGCAAGCTGGAGAGATTTTATAAACCTGTTCTCTCATGGCTTAGCAATGAAACTAAAAGGGAGGCTGAGGCACTGGAGTGTCTTTCAGAGGTCCATAAAGTAATTTCAAAGAGCTTTTAACATGAAGGGCAGTAGAGGCAAGGCCGCAAGATTTCATATCTAAACCAAGGTCCCAGATACACTCTTACTATTGTGGCTTTTATGCCTGTACTCTGTGACTTGCTTTTATTTAAAAACCTTTTACTATGCAGCCTTGTTAATTGCAGGAATCATGAAGGTTCACTTATTGTCAGTGAGATTAAAAGAATCTCTGATTATAATTTGCCAGCACCTTTAGATGGTTGATATCCACCTGACTTGTTAGATACTAATGCAAACATTTGTTTTGTTTTTTTTTGTTTATTTGTTTTTTTAAAATTTTAATAAAAATCGCAAAACACACTCAAGTGGATGCATCTCAGGACACAGCTCATTTATCAAGCCACCTTATTCAATTAACATTTATTCAGAAGCTGAACTCTTTCCATGGGGGCCTTTGTGTAAACTTTGTTTTCAGATGAAATCTGCTGGGGTGACCTGATGTCCCGATGGCAGCTCACTGGAACATTTGATGACAGCCCTGCTCCGTATCTGGCTGATTGACACTGGGATACATAGGTGGTGGAACGAGAGAACACACATTTCCCGGTCAGTTAGCCGCTCAAGGTTGCAGGGAGCTAGCAGCGGCGCGGGTGACCTTGGTTAAGCCAGAGCAGACAGAGAGAAACCTTGAGAGACAGCGGAGCAGCAGGATCTGTGCTCTCACAGAGCTGGGAAACATAATGTGTTCATGTTTGACTATATATCACAGCACACAGTCCTCATGTGAATGCGCATGACAGCTGGCTGGATAAACAGATTTCACCCACATGTTCCTCTCTACAGTTGAGATGATTTTGTTTGTTGGTTTGATATTTTACATTACCAGCTGTATGATTCTTCTTATTTTAACAAAATACTTTCAGTCAGTTATTCTCTAGTTTATGTTTGTTTTGATAATGCATGTTTTCAAAGCAGAAATTAAATATCATGATGTTTTTATTTGTAATGTTAAACTGGACTGATAATGGTTATCATCAGAGAGTATAAACACACACACACTGACCTAATTTGCTGTAGTTTTTGCCACACTTGTTCTTTTATCTTTGCCTTTGCACTGTATGCAAAACTTCATTACCAAACATTTAGCTTAAATAAAAATATGTTATCAGAAATATTATTATGTAAGAGAGCAGCTTTACAGCTCTGTTTATGACTGTCTCAGGCTTTTATGGGACCCCTGCCTTCCACAGATGGGACCTAAAAAGAAGGGTAAAAGTAGGGGCAAATGGATTAATGACACAAATAGACATGGAGGAGCATAGGGATAAACAAGAGCTGACATGATTTTCAAATATTTCCTTCAATAAACTACAAAACTCATAAATACTCAGGATGATGAAAAGTCAAGGGAGGTTGGATTGCTTTCAGTCATTTTTAAAAAAAATCTCATATTTGTTACACTGACAATAAAGATAATCTATTCTTCTCTATTTGTGTGTCTAAACAAACATTCAAGACCAACATACAATGACAGTTTTATTACTTATTACTCTCTTTAAGAAAATTCTTTTGTCATTTCTTGGTTGTGTTTAAACATTGACATCACTTGGTTTGCTGTAAGAAGATGGATTTAATAGAGGTGAAATGAGAATTTGGGCTGGTTTGGGCTGCTGTGCCTGTGATTAACGATGATAAAGGATAATGTTCCAACAAAGGCATCCAAGTACTCAGGTGCTTGGCAAGGCAACAAAACTACTAAGATGACTGAAGAACGGCCTGCCCCCTTCCTCCCCCGGCTTCAACACAACTGAGTTTGTGAGAGCGCTTCTTAAAGATTACATTTACAGTGAGGGAAGACAAAAGTATTTAGGAGGCTGTGGTTGCTGCTTTGTTAAAGAGAGATCATTTTTGATCAAAAACTGTAGGTCATGAATGGATAAAAAAGAGGTTGGGATTGGACAATGAATCTATTTTGTGAAACCAAAAATCTTATCTTGTATGAATTTTTGTTCCTAAACTCAGAATAGACAGATGAATTTGAAACAGTTCTTTTTGCTGCCTAACAATTCTTCACCCATTACACATATTGTCCCTAAAAAGACAAATTATTCAGTCTTCGGATATGAGTTAAAGTTCAAGTTCAGGTTCAGTTTATTTATAGAGCTTACTAACATCGTTTTGGAGCCCGAGGTGCTGTACAACCCAACAAAAAGATTGGATACTAAAGCTGTTTTCCCACGGAAATTAGCGGGTTTACACAGGTTTTTCAATCGTGCTTTCGACCCGCTCATAATTGGCATTAGGCTCCTTTCCCATTGACAAAAAAAGCTGGGTTTGATCACCTGCTGGCTAGCTGCGTGTCCTCTGATCCTACCGCTGCGTGTCTGGTGACGCCATCACGCTGGAGTTGTTTTCAAGTGTATCTATCTGCGGCTTGCAACCCAGTGGGCGTGTCATATAGTGGGCGGGTCCTATAGTGGGTGGGTCTGGTGAGGTTTAGGGGAAGGGTCAGGGGTAGGGCTAGATTTTACTGCGCTCTCATTGGCCTGGTGGGCGTGTCGTAGAGTAACGTCACTCTACGACACGCCCACTCTACGACACGCCCCTGTCTTGCAAGCCGCAGATAGACCCTTCTAGTTGTTTTGGCTTGTTATATCACACGTGACTGGCGCAATGTTGTGATGTACGCACGTTGCGCTCAACGTCATTGCGTAGATTCGCGGGTCAACCCGGGTCTGGTGTTCCCACTGCATGCTGATCGGAGCCGAGCCACTTGAAGGCAATTTGACGCGGGTCGACGCGGGTTGATGAGTCATTCCCACTGCTACTAAAAGCCGATTGTTCACGGGTTAAAATGGGTTTTTGGTCCAGTGGGAAAGGGGTATAAGAAAAAAACACACAATAAAAGATCAAAAACCAGCAAAAAGATAAAAAATTATATAATAAAAGACATCGGTCATAATCAAAGGCCGTAGTGGCCCAGAGATAAAAACAAGACTAAAAAATGATAACATAGGGGGCAAGAGGTAGGACAGAAGAGAGTTGGGAGGGGAGTCAAGAGTAAAGAGAAAGGTTGTGAGTAGGTGTGAGGCTTGGCCCGCAGTCTTGAAGGCCAGCACGGAGAAAATGCACGGGAAACCAATGATTGACGTCTCAGTTACTTTATTAACACATTTGATGCATCATAACACCCTACACCAGCTAACCAGAATGATTAAAACCACCCGCTTAAATAGACCAGCTTAATAGGACCATACCATTCCCCCCAGGGTTCCACAGCCAGCTATATGCGGGAAAATGTGAAAATATTTACAATAAAAGTTTTACAAAACTATACATATATTTACAGAACCTTTAAACTGTTCAATTATTCACCCTAAAATAACCCAACCAATAGTTAATCAAAAACATAGAGAAGTTGCTTTACACAGACTCCCCCTTAATCCCAACCTTTTAGTTCCCTCCCCGGAACCTATAAAAGGCGCATGGTTCCCTGGGGACCTCTTTTGCCCATGCACCACTCCTGGAACAGAAACAAGAGGTGAGTACAAACCCTTTCACCACACATCAGAATATTTCCAGCTGCCTTGCCACCCAATTTTTTATCCCAAGGTACCTTAAAGACTTAAAGTTTAATCCTTAATGTGTGTTTTAGGAACTTTGTGGGGGAGAGTGTTAGGTGTGAGACTGCTGCTGTTGCAAAATGGGGATAAATTTGCTGTCCCCACTAGCCAAAAGGTGCCTTTTTAGTGGTGGGGATGCATGAATGGCCCTGCCCACGAGGTTCCCACCGCCAGCTGGCAGATCTTGGTTTGAGCAAGACACATTTGCTGGGATTGACGTGTGATAGATGAAGAACACGTTGAAGATGGACGCAGGTTGGTGAAGATTGACTTAAATACGAGTGAACTGGGGACTTAGCTTTGAGTTTGGAAGGTTGGGTGTGGAGACAAATGGAATTTATGGAACAGCATAGGTGTTGTAATGCTGTGTTTGGTTGTGCGAGGGCCGCAGCTTTCTAGGTAAGTGTGGAGATGAACTTGGATTTAATTTTCAATAATTTGTGGGATTGGGTTGACTGGACTTTGAACTGGGAGATCCTAATGAGACTGGGGCTTGGGCACCAGGGCTGCCCTTAGTTGTGGCTATTCGCTGTGGTTTTTTTTGGTAGCGGTGGCTTGGGGGCGTGTGACTGTGACAGTGTGGTGTTGGGTTTGAAAAGGTGAGGGTGTTTTGTGGTGGTGGAGATGTGCTGACTGGTTTGTTTGTTGGGGGTGTTGTCGAATGAAGAGTTGATGTGGGGGTGGTGACTGATGGTAATGAAACAGGTGGTGGGGGGGGGGGTGGGGGGGGTTGGGGGGGGGGGGGGGGGGTGGTGGGGGGGGGTGGGGGGGGGGTGGGGGTGGGGTGGGGGGTGGGGGTGGGGGGGGGTGGTGGGGGTGGTGTGGGTGTGGGGGGGGGGGGGGGGGGGGGGGGTGGTGGGGGGGGGGTGCGGGTGGGGGGGGGGGGGGTGGTGGCGTGGGGTGGTCGGGTGGTGGTGGTTGGCCGCGGATAGATTATGCGGGTGGTGGGGGATGGGTGAGAGGTGGGTGTGATAGAAGAGTGGGTGTGGTGGGGAATGTGTTGGGTGTGCGTTAGGGCGTGTTTGTTGTTTGGGGAGGTTGTGGATTGGGTTTGCTAAAATTGTTGGGATTTGCATCCTAGGTTGTGTCGACCACCCTTCCCCCTGGATACGCCCAGAGAAGTGCTGTACGTCCAAAGGTGGTCTTCCCTCCCGGCGAAGGCCGCGCGTGCGCGCAGTGGGTCGGTCAAACTTCTGGTTTCCTGTGCAGATAATATTTGGTTTTTGTGTGTTTGGTTTCTTGGGTGGTATGGGCGGGGTTTCCAGGTTGGTGTCAGTGCGTTTTTGTGTGTTATTTGCAGATTACTTTGCATTTGTTAAAATTGTGGGGGGAGTGGGATGGTGGTAGTTGGCGCGGCGAAGTGGCTTCGTGTGTTAGATGTGTATTTTGGAGGTGGTTTGGGTGTGGGGCTGGCGCCGTGTGGTTGTCAGTGCTTGGCGTGAGCATACGGTTCTCCGCCTTGCTTTTCGTCTGTTGCTGTCTCGTCGCGCGCTGTGTGGTGTGAGGTTTCCTGGTGGGTGGTCTTTGGCGTGCTGGTGACTGAGAACGACCAGAGACTTCACAGGCTAGTCAATTAATTTAGGTTCTGGCGCTGCTCTTGCAGGTCTGATGGCGCGCTGGTTCACCTCATCCGGCATGTCAAGATTCTCAGCCTTTTCCCCGTGTCATATTCTCCGCTGTGCTTTAAACCTTTACTCCTGACACCACTTGTGAGGCTTGGCCCGCAGTCTTGGAGGCCAGCACGGAGAAAATGCACGGGAAACCAATGATTGACGTCTCAGTTACTTTATTAAGACATTTGATGCATCATAACACCCTACACCAGCTAACCAGAATGATTAAAACCACCCGCTTAAATAGACCAGCTTAATAGGACCATACCATTCCCCCCAGGGTTCCACAGCCAGCTATATGCGGGAAAATGTGAAAATATTTACAATAAAAGTTTTACAAAACTATACATATATTTACAGAACCTTTAAACTGTTCAATTATTCACCCTAAAATAACCCAACCAATAGTTAATCAAAAACATAGAGAAGTTGCTTTACACAGACTCCCCCTTAATCCCAACCTTTTAGTTCCCTCCCCCCGGAACCTATAAAAGGCGCATGGTTCCCTGGGGACCTCTTTTGCCCATGCACCACTCCTGGAACAGAAACAAGAGGTGAGTACAAACCCAACTTTCACCACACATCAGAATCATTTCCCAGCTGCCTTGACCACCCAATTTCTCTTCATCCCACAGGTACCTTAAAGACTTTGGGCCGCAGCTACACACAAACACATACCTAAACCAATAAACAAATAAATCAACTAACTTAAACTGGTGGTGTCATTTTACATACAGCCTACATCAATCAATTACTGTCTCTGCTGTCACTAACTTACAGTGAGGTCACGACTGCTTGTGACAGCAGGTTTTTAAAAGCAGAGAGCAACTTTGATATCCAGTGGAAGGGCGTTCCACAGTCGTGAGGCCGCCAAACGGCACCGCTCAAACAAGGTGTCTTTCCCTCACCCCCGGTCTTCAGCTCTGGCACTCAGGAAATTGAGGCGATCAGTGGAAGACAGGCTGGAGCTCAACAGGCCGGTGAAACTGCAAGCTAAGCGGGTTGGTCAGGCAGAGCTACGTCAATTTTGCGATCACATACCACAGCAATTAAAAAGAACATTAAAACCATGCAAAGTAGAGCACAGCTGCAACCACTTCAATATAAACAGGGAAGAGGATTGTCCTGCGCTTCCCTCCACAAAGATGCGTCCCGTCCGTCCGCCTCTCCGTTTGCCTCTCCATCTGCCTCTGCCGTTGTTCATTTGGCACTGCTGATGTCCTCCGGTGCGCCCCACGTCGAAGTCTGCTCCGCAATGTCCATGATCTGCTCCTCCTGCCCAGTCGACGCTCTCAGCATCTGAGTACCTGTCACACTGCTTCTCAATCACACCCGTCTAGGGTTGCAATCTCACATGGCCTACTACCACTCCCAAGCTCTTACATACAGTCCGATCGCGCTGTGATATTACGATACAAATACAGATATTATGACCATATGTGTAATCACAGCCCTAAATTGGACATGCTTCCCTGTATTTCACTCACTCAGAAGACTATCAGGTCGTCAACAGCAGAGACAACCATATCGCTGCTAATCGCAACAGCAGAGCACTATTATTCAATGGTGGTGTTGTTGTGAATGTACGGGCTGTACTGTAGCCAACAAAAAAGCACAATTAATTTCTGATGGGAATTGTTGCAAGAGCTTCCGGTTATTAACTTTGCTCCAAGCAGCACAGCACAATGAAGAAGTGTAATGCTGAAGGCTAGCTGCTGCTGGAGCCAGGTCCCACCAACTAGTAGAAATATGTCTCTTGTCTATCAGCGTAGGCCCCGCCCATCAAGTGCACTTGAATTCCCAAGCAAAACTTTAGAATTTGCAAGCAAAAAGGACAAATTTGTAACCAAAGGTTTCTCAAATCTTTTTGTTTGGTTTCAAATTTATTCTTTTTGATTAAATGATAAAGAAATAAAATTCTCTGTGGCAGTTGTCGGTCCTGTCACTTTGCCTCCAACTGACCATGTGCCCTGGCTACTTGGCCACAGGGATGTCCCTTTGGCTGAATGGTTCAGCACACATGACTGTCACCCTGGAGTCTGGGGATCAAATCCCACCTGCGCCCTCTGTTGCGTACCTTTCCACATCTCCAAACCAGTGTGTTTACATTATATCTAGTTGCAGCTGTCATGTGATGGAACATGAAGAAGTGAGGTCTCTCAGTCCTGCACAGCTACTGTATGATGGCCCCAAGTATCTACATAATAAATGCCGGTATGGCACCAAAATGAGTCTTTAAATTTCCCTTCATCCAGTCTAACTGTATTGCTGTAAAAATTTACTTTTGCGTTCTTTGGATTTCATTTACATTTACAATTTGTGTTCTGTGTAAATACATCTCAACTTTTGTTGCCTATTAAGCTTGAGAATGTGACGTTTCGCTGCGTGACTCCTCCCCGAGTCCCCCCCCAGCCGTCATGTTTGAGGGCTGAGCTGGAGAAGGCTGGAAAGTTGTTAACTAATAAGAGAAGTGTGAAGGGTTTATTATCACTTCGTTTTTATGATCCCAGACTAAACATGTTACAGTGGAGCGGATCGGCGGCCAGCAGGGCAGGAGCTAACCGCATCGTTTCTTTTTCTTTTTTGTATTTCAAAATGAAATCACCAGAGCTCACTGGTGTAGTGCCGGTGATATGTAACCGGACGGTGCCGCTTGGCTGACTGCACTAAGAAGAAAGGACACTACATTTCACTCCGCATCCCGTTTTTGGATCATATCACGAATTAAATATTTACTTATAGACATAATTACATCGGGGGCTCGATAGTTTGTTGCTTTACATTAACCAGCAGCATCTTAGTTGAAGGCTGGTCTCCTACACCGGCCGGCTGCAGAGAGGCTGTCTGTTACTTTCATTTAAAAAAAAAAAACAAAAACACGATTTCTTTCACAGTAGTTAAATGGTTGTTGCACTCATTTAAACTGTCTTAAAGGAGTTTTACGTTCATGTAAGCATTCATGTAAGACATACTGTAACAACGGCGTATAAAAGAGCATGTAAACTTACCTTTGGAAGCGCAACGGTGATGTCGCTGTTTATTTTACGGAAGATGTGCAGATGTTCCACCCAGCCACAGCAAAATTGCTTACAACTCTCAAATTTGTGGCTCCTGAATTGCTGCATTTTGTAGTTGTTAACACAGAATGCCAAATAACTTTTTATCCATGTTAGTACACGTTGGAAGTGTATCTAAATCATTGCTCCGTCTTGCCTGGGGCAGCCGGTGTGGATCGATATGCAAATATCTCTCCCTGGCGTTTGCGACCAGCTTGTTCTTGCAGGTACCAGCTCTTCCTTGCTCTGTTCCATAAGAAAGCTTCTGAGATAAAATATATGAATATATCTGCTGTAGTTCGCCTGTGTGTCTCGCTCTTCCCCAATGTGTTCTGGCTAAGTTACCTATGGCAACCCATAACTTGCCCTCTAACATGGCGGACTGGTGCTGAAAAGTGACGTGTCATACCATGTGATTCAAGTAGCGATGACGTCTTTGCACGAGCCTAATCCCCAATATTCACTGACTTTCCTCCATTGAAAGCAATGGATAATGAGCCACATGTGTTAGGATACTAACAGCATCCCAAGTGATTTATGTTCATAATCCTTACAGTAAAATACAGCCTGACGCAACTGCATTTGTAGGAATGCTACATGGAGGGAATATTCTCATGCGCATTATTCAAAAACTCGCTAACAGCCTCTGCTTTCTGAAATGCCGAAACATCTTCTATAGCACACTCTATGAAATATTATACTTCATATTGTCAATTTAAGGCATCAGTCTATTCACCTCCAGTCGTTGTCTTTGATATAAAGCAAGTTATTTCATAAATCCAAATCAATTGTTTGCTCTGTAGACATTCTACTTTAATCATTTGATCATTGCATTTTTAGTTGAAAGCACTGGTGAAAGCTATGATAATTCCATCTGAAAAATATATACATATTGCTTAGCAACAATCTTTAAACGCCCCCTTAATTAATTAATTAATTAAATAACTACAAACCCAAGGAAACTGACCAAGGAAACTCCAAATCCTTGTGCATCTGCAGTAACAGTACCTTTACATGTACTAAGCTCACAAATGTCAAGGTCCTGCATCCTCCACACTGTCACAGATGCTGGTTTATGCTCTTTTCTTTCACAGCTACCTGGAAGGTCTCTCTCATCCTTTATGGGGACAACAGGCAGTGGTTTCTTTTTTATATTCCCAAAGCCCCTCAAATGTGGATTTATCTGAATATGGAGCATGTGTCTACTGCCTTTCAACATGCTTGCACAAGGAAGACTGCCACTTCCAGACCACAAGAATCGCACACTTAAGAAATAGACAATCTGGAGGAGACTAGGTGAGCTTAGCAGCTAGCAGCCTCTGTGGATCACATCATTCCCAGAGAAAAAACAAACTCGCATACTGTGGAGAGCATACTCTTGTGGCCGATTCTGGTGAGAAAAGAGAGCCCGCACTCAAAGATGAACCCACTTTCATTCTCTGGAGTTTCTGGCACGTTTTAACCGAGGTCCTATTCCAATACACGTTTTAACATGAAAAAGTGGGATTTCCGGGTGATGACTCCTTTAAACACAAAAGCAATGAATAAAGATTTCAGATATGAAAAAATGATTTGAGGGTTGCTGTTTCAGAGGCTGAAGCTTCAGTGATGGTGCTTTGTGATCAATATTATAACAAAGTGGCTGATCAATTAAACCACATTACATTCTGACTGTCAAACTATAACAAATAGACTACAAAGAGAGTAAGTAGAGTGAATATAATTGCTTGCGCCACTTGTGATGAATAGTTTTTGGTTTCATATTACTACATATTAGGGCTGGACAATTAATCGAATTTTAATCGTGATTTCAATTTTGCCTTTTCACAATCATAAAAACACTGTAATCGATTAATCGATTAATCCTGAAGTGAACAGGCTGGTGGAGTTATAGGAAGCAAACTGCAGGGAGCATACAACAGGAATGCATGTAGACTGAGTATTCATTTTTATTTCTATTATTATCTTAAATAAATTATTTTACTCCTTTACTTGTTTCTAATTTATTTCCGTTTTTTTTTTTTTTTTCAAAGTTTTATTTGAAGTTGAGTTTTGGTGGTTCAATAAACACTTTTTATAAAACCAATGAATAATCGTGTATATTAATCGTGATTTCAATATCAGTCAAAATAATCGTGATTATAATTTTTTCCATAATCGTCCAGCCCTACTACATATAATGTAATCATTTTCAAGTCTTGACGCTTGAAAGTTGCCATAATGAAAATAAATTGTGGAGTGGAGACAGTTCCAATTGTTTTGGGAAATGTGAGGAATGAGCAGGGAAATGCAAAGGAAAGAAATTAAGACGAAAGGATTGTAAAGAGACTAGAGTCATAGTTAAAGAAGACAACTGAGAAAACAACACTGAACGAAGTGAGGATGGGGAGAAAGGATGCAGGTGTAAGGGATGAAGAAAGCAGGGTTCCTGATTCAGAAAGAACAAAAGTAGAGAGTGAGGAGGAGGCAGAGGATGGAGAGAATGATGGCACAGAGTCAGAGGATTAACCTTTTATTCCAGCTGGACCACAAAGTTTGTTGTTATTCTCCGTATACATTCCAGTGCAGAGACATTAGATGTCATGTAATAAAATAACATGTTTTAAGTGAAAACCTGATGTTATAAGGTTAGATATGTAAAGCCTTACTGATGTAGCCACTAGTCAGTTTATTTTATACACATACAGTATATATTTATTTTAGCTATGTCAATGCAAAGATGATCATCTCTAGTTGTCCTCAGTATAGAGAAACGGTGCAAAAGCAGTAAATATGGATATATTTGTGGATGTTTTGCTGCACAACATGTTAACTGTTTTCTTCAGCTCTCCTAAAAGAGACGGCTGATCCCTCTTCTACTTTAACTTAAGCAATTTGTCTTTGCTTATTTTGAGAATTTTTTTTTTTTTAATTTATGCCCAAATGTTGTCTTGATTTTCTTGAAAGGGGTACTGTAAATAGTTTTAAAGGGTTTCTGTGGATTATCTTTACTTTACTTATGTGACAATGTGGGGTCCCTTTGGCTGACTGGTAGCGCTCGTGACTCTCACCCAGGCATCTGTGGGATCAAATCGCTCCCGGGCCCTCCATTGCGTACCTTACCACGCTTACATAGAGGGGATTTTCACACACTGCACATCTAACGCAGCTGACTTCGGGTCATTTCTTGCCACCCCATGTAAAATTGTCTAGATCCGCCACTGACATACGACCCCAGTTCAAATTCATGACTTTAAAGTTAATATCTAATCAGATACATTTGATCTTTGTTTGCGTGACCTAACCTCATGTATGTTGGAAGGTATGTCTGTCATGGATCAGAACCCTTCTACCGCACATTCCTGACTGCCTTGAGATTGGGAGAGTTTTGAAAATAATGCATTTACGTAATTCACTTCATCTGTCATTGATTTTACTATTGTTGCAGTTACATTTACAGCATAGTTCTCTTAAAAGTAGCTCAGCAAAGATTACTGCCAAACAAGAAGTTCAACAAGTTTACCTAACATTTAGTGAAGGCCTTGGCCTTGGAAAAAGCAAACATGTATAGAAATCAATGCCTTGAAAAGTGAGAAAAAAATTACTGGTACAAATTAATTGTACAGAAGAAGCAGAATGATGTGGAAAAGAATTTTCTTTAGTTATGCAAGGCCAGCATATGAACTTGGAAAGGAAAAAAAGAAGCAGGCATAATTGGAAAAAAAAAAAAAAAAAAAACTTGGTATAAAAGAATCAAGGATTAAATTAATACAGGTGAGACGTGACATACTTTAAAACTACAGTCTGTTGTCATAGCTGAAGACCCTGAACTGCCTTGTTTGGACAAACAATGCTCGCAATCAATGTTTGACAGAAAGGGCCAACGCAGTCTGATTTAGGTCTTGCAGAAGTAAAGTTAGTGTTATTGGACTGTTGTCCATTATTTTCTGATTTAAGCTTGAAGTTCACTGAGCAAAGTAAAAACAAGTACTTCAAGGTAAACTGACAGAAAACTACATGAACATTATAATGATGTTACAAAAACCTCTTGCACATAGACTAGTATGCGGTGAATATATAGTTATATAGCATTTAAGAAGTGGTGCTGATATAAAACCGCATACAAGAGCTGTTTGTTCATATACGGTTGTTTCTTCAGTCTAAGATGACTGAGGAGGTTTGGGGTCTCTCCAGAAGCTATCCTTAAGACTTTCTGTTGTTGAATGCACTTTGTTAGAAACATTACATCCTGGTTTGGCAACAGTTGTGTGCAGAGCTGCAAATCCCTCTAGAGAGAACCATCCAGCAGAGGGATGCTGCAGATCAGCTCCCCTTTTTGCAAGACATCTACAGCATGAGATGTGAAAGCAGTGCAATCCGGATAATCACAGACTCATCCCAGCCGAGAGAATGTCTGAAGTCAGTTACAAGTTTTATGAGCATCAGAGCAAGACTTCAGGGTAGTTTCTAACCTTATGTGATAAGACTTTAACAAAAGCATGTCCTCCCAGGGTTAACCTTAAGTTACACACATATTAATACACTGGTGCACTTAACCCTCCTGTTGTCCTCATTTTCTGTATACACCCTATGTCCTCCGGGTCAAAATGACCCGTCGTCATTAAACCCCCAATATAAGCAGTTTAATTTAATTTTAAACACAAAATATTATATTGCTTGAAGAAACAACTTAACATTCACCACAAATTGTGTGAATACTTGTGTTTTTCCTCGTCATCTGGCAGAAAACTGTATTTTATTGAAGACACCACTACCATTGTCAGTTGTATTATTGTTTCCTGTATAGGTGGTAAGTAATATTTGTATAGTATTTCTATAACAGAAATATGCAAAAAGGAGTTTTTAATGCATTTTTTATTCATCCCAATGAGTCAGTTTTTTTTTTTGAACATGTGAACCAAACAACAAACATTTCATTCAACAGCACATGTAGGGCAATATACAAGTGCACAGCCTTTGCAGATAAATTTCTTACACCTGTAGCACACAGTATGTGTTTTACAGTCCTTCTTTGTTGGGCAAAGCTGACACGTCCTCTTCGTCTTGCTTGCACCAGCGTGGGCAGCGGCTGTGACAGCTGGCTCCTCAGGTCGATCAGGAGATGTGGTACTCTGAATAGCTTTCACAACTGCTGCAGAGGCTTCTGTGCGGGGGACATGCTTCCTTCTTTCAATGAGCGGAGTTATAAGCGCCTTTCCGAGCTGCTCCAGGAACACTCTCCTCTTGTTCGCTTACTAGACATGATCTCTCTCCAAATTTCAAATGCATTGTAGGAGGAAACATCAATGATGTTGTGGAAGATGACCAGGGGCCAGCGGCCGTCATCCTTCTGCAGCTGTAGGTTCCAATCACCTTATCCAGGTTGTCCACATCTCCTTTGTTACAGTTATAGTCAAGGATGATGGTTGGCTTCTTGTCCTCACGATCACTAATGTCAGCATCTGTGTGCAGGGTGCTACTGATTGATCTGAGACTAAACTAAAACATTCTCGCATTCTGTGGCGTGAAACTAACTCTGTGACTTTGATTTCAACTGAATTTGACTGACGGGTCATTTTGACCCGAAGGACATCTTTGTACCTTTTTTTGTACAGCTTACATGAAAGTGTGACTAAAGTCAACAGTTCACTTTTTCTAATGTTTGGGTCAATCTAGAAAAAGTCATGAAATTTCAAGTTGAAAAAATATTGTTTAGGGGATTTTTTGTAAGTTTTTAACACAGTGACGGGTCATTTTGACCCGAGGACAACAGGAGGGTTAAAAACCTATCTCAGCATTTTCATACCCACCCTTATCACACAGACAAACAGCTAAACAGGTAATTCATACCAGTGTTTAAACCATTAAATTGATATTTTGACTCAGTTAAAGCTGGATAATGTGACATAAGTTAACCCGAACACATACAGAAAGTATTCACCAGTAAATAACGGTCAGCTGAACACATCCCCAAAATTCAGCATTCTAATAACTGGTCGGTCCATTTTTAACCGGTCCAATTCCTCTTACTACAGGAGTTAAGGAGACTGTATTTTCCTTTGATATGGAGTGGGGTGAAATACAATAAAAAGCTGGATAAAAATAATTTTCAGGATGTGGGTTCTGGTGTTATAGAAGAGCCAAGTAACTTCACATCTCTTCAAAAGTAGAAAAAGTTGAATACTTTAACTTTGGAACAAGATTGAAAATATTTAATTTTCAAGGCCTTGTGGGTCTTTAGTTGTGGAGTTTTTAAGAAAGCAAAGCAAAGTGAGACGTGACTCACTGCCATCCCTGTAAAACAGGAAAATGTCTTTGTTGTTGCTCAAGGTGTGCAAAATTACAAATGATTTCAAATTCTCATTTAATTTTTACCTCACAAAAGAATTATGGACATTTTTTAAATGCAAGAAAAATGATATATTAAATCTCTTGTTAACTTATTATATTTATTCTAAATAAGTTTCAGGATCAAATATCCGTTTTTTTTTCTCTCACATTTGATTTTCCTTGTTCTCCATCCCTCCCCTCACCTCCCTCTGTGTGCCTCTTCCTGGCACCCCGACATTGTTATTGGTGTCATAATTTACCTCCTTATGCAAACATGACCCTGTCCTCGATATGCTGTAAGGCAAAATATTCATACTGTAGTTATTATGAGACCAATAAACAATGACATCAGGGGGAACATAAATTATCACTCCATGGTTCTTTCATATTTCACTTTCCATGCATCACGTCGTCCACAGACAGTAATACATGCATGTCTTCCCTTTGTTTCCAGTGTGGGCTATACATACAAAAGAGGGGCATTATTTTATGGCGTGACATACATGTAGAGATAAACAGATCAACGAGGACAAGGCAGATAACTGGAGTGAAATTGCTGGAGTGAAGATGGTCATTGAATAAAGTGAGCCCCTCAGAGCACTACTGAAGGACTACTGTGCTGTATGTATTTAGTAGCACATGTATGCTTATAGGTTTGACCTTGGCTGCTTCTCTCTGCTTCTTCCCCCCACCTCCCCTCTACATGTTAATCCACCCCCACCCCTACAGTCCTACTCAACCTTGGCTAATTAGCTCACATCCCTACGGCATATGTTACCATACAATTTATACACAACAAGGACGCTACAAACTACAATGTCCCGCCTCGACACAGACTCTCTTAGTGGCACTTTAAAAGCAAAGGTTTATCTGCTTTCGTGTTTGTATAATAAATCCGTTGACGTCCTGCAAAACCTTTTATAGCAGTTTAGTTTTATCTATAACACGTAATCCGAAGTTGTTAGAATCAATATTCCACATTTTCAACTAATCAAATAAAGGCATGTAATGTGAAAAGGTTTGTGCAAAGTGATGAAACATGGGTCCTCAGACTGACAGAGAAGAGTTATTTTCAGATTCTCAGCTCAACAACTTCAGTTATGGCTTCACATACGCAAGAAGGTCCCAAGCCAGATTCAATCCCCAGACTCCCAGAGGAGAGTCATGCTCACTAACCAGTCAGCCGAAGGGATTTTCCTTTGGCCAGGTAGCCAGGACACATAATCAATCGGAGGTATAGTGGTAGGACTCCACACTGTCACATTATTGTTTTTATGAGCAACATTTTTCGCTAAAGAAGGATGCGGCTGAAAAGACTGAAAAGACTATGATTATAAAGCTTTCAAGTGCTGATGACACATTTTTGACATTTTTTGCCATGTTTTATACACCAAAACATTCTTTATGATGATCTATGCAACAAAAACAGGCGTAACTGCATAGATGAGTTTTTAGAAAACATCGCTGCATTTCAGCACATCTGACCAGACTGTGGCGCTGTTTGCCGAAACCGGAGGTGACATCTGCCAGAGAACGTTCTCAGCTCATTTAAGATTGAAGTCAATGGCTTCACAGTAGGGCTGGACGATTATGGAAAAAATTATAATCACGATTATTTTGACTGATATTGAAATCACGATTAATATACACGATTATTCATTGATTTTCTAAAAAGTGTCTATTGAACCACATAACTCAACTTGAAATATAACTTTTAAAACAATTAAACCAAAAATAAATTAGAAACAAGTAAAGGAGTTAGATAAGAATACTATTCAATATAATAATAGCAATAAAAAATGAATACTAAGTCTACATTCCTGTTCTATACTCCCTGCAGTTTGCTTCCTATAACTCCACCAGTCTGTTCACTTCAGGATTAATTGTTTTTCTTCGATTACAGTGTTTTTGTGATTGTGAAAAGGCAAAATTGAAATCACGATTAAAATTCGATTAATTGTCCAGCCCTACTTCACAGCAGTTTTTAAGTTCCTTTTCCAGTATTACAGACAAACAGTAACGACTCAGCCCTCAAATTGTATTGCCAGTTAATGTTTAAAAGCTTGTAAGTACAGCTTAGTTCGTTTAAGTTTCCTACAGATCCAGAATTTTATTTTGAAGAGGATAAAGCAGCAGGTCGGAATTACCAGGTAGCAGTAAGAGCCTTCTGCACGTCTCTCCTGTCTACAGCGTCTGTTTACTGGAGCTGTTGAGATCTCTAACTAAGGGCGAAACTTATATGAATATTATATTTATTTAATTATTTACATTTGTTAAATGAGTCAGGGTAATTTGGTGTCTGTATAAGAGATAGTATATATTGTGATACTTTTCCTTTTTCCTTTTGGATAAATACTGTAGTAAACTTAATTATTTACTTTTCACCATAATCAGCCCCATTACAGGACAGTGAACAGAGTTATATTATACATACGTAGTATTGCTGGCATATCTAGTTTCTTCTATCAAACACATACATCACAGACACCCATGCAGAAGAGCATTAAACTGCTTCTTGAAAAAATATGTTACTGATAGTTTTGCATAAATACTCTTTTAACATTCATTGAATATATAAATATGACACAAGGTTCCACAATTAGTTCTCTTTGAGACCCAAATTATGTTCATGTTGTGAAGTCAAAATAATGAAAAATAATGATGATAATACATTGACCTGCCCTTTACATCATGGGATCTCAAAGGGCTAAATTTTCAAGTGCCAACGTGTCTTTTGGGGGGTGTTAGAATGATGGACAGGGATCCCTCTGTGCTGAAATAGAGACATGGTAACATGGCATCAAATGTACTGTAACTACAAGCAGCCTATAATAATCTAATATTAATTAATACATTAAATTTCAAAACAAGCTCAGATTGCATGAACAACCTTAAAGAGCAGTGTTCATGCACCTTTAACAGGTAACCTCCCCATTACTGACACATGATATAATAACTAAATCATTTAATAATCTGAACACTGTGAAGTCACGTTGCATTTCTAAAGTTCATACAGAAGTAAATATTGGTATCACAAACATTCCAGATAGTGAGGACTGGGTGCTGGAGGAAAGTGAAAAATAGGATAAAGAGAAGAACGCCCACATTAAAAACAACAAACAAGCAAACAACAACTTTGGGAGCTTTTTCCGGATGCAGATTTTTCTCTTCATCTGCATTTCTAAACTTAATCATGGACTGATTTTTCCTCCCTGTCAAAAGGGTGTTTTCCTTCCCACTGTTGCCACTACTACGTGCTTGCTCAGAATGGGGGATCGGACCTGGTCAAGTCAAGATTTGATCCAATGTGTTGGTTTCCTTAGCTAGGCTATTATGAATTTTACTTGAATTTCTCTGTCTGTTAAGTGCCCTGAGGTTGCATTGTCATGAATTGGCGCTATACAAATAAAGTTGAATTGAATTGAGTTAAATAGATGCAAATGGGCTATAGAAGGAGAAGGCCACACTAGGTGACACTTTGCTAAGAACTGGAAACTAAGGCTACATTTCACACAAAATCACCAAAATTGGACAACAGAAGATGAAAAAATGTCTGCTCTGATGAGCCTTGATTTCAACTGCAACAATTATGGTGTGGTAAGAATTTTGTATAAACAGCATTAAAAGCAAGGGCATGGCAATGAGTTCACTGTACTTAAATGGCCTCCACAGTCATCAGACCTTAATCCAACAGACCACCTTTGGGACGTGGTGGTCGAGGTTCTTATCTTTAGCACCTGACAAATCTGCAACAACTATGTGATGTTCATGTTACAAGGGCTGTAGATCTGGAAATAGCTTCATAAAGTTTGTCTGTATGGATATGCTAATAATGGATATGCTAATTAGACGTGTGCTTATCACCCATCATTGAATGCACTGTGATGTAAAAAAATAGAAATTATGACTGGTGTACTCAGTCACTCAGAAGGCGTGTGATTCACACAAGGTTAAGCCAGCTATGGTATTCCACAGAGCTCTGTACTTGGACCACTTTTGTTTGAACTATATATGCTTCCTTTGGGAAACACCATCATGATAAACAGTATGATACACATTTCCGCTGTATGATACACAGTAATATTTATCAGTTAAGCTGGAAATAAATAAGTACTTAAACCTGAATGGGCTGCAACTTTTCTCTTCTAAATTCAGCAAAACCTGCAGCCATTAGTTCTGGTCCTACAAAGATCAGAGATTTTTTTTCTGTTTACTTTCAGTTTGTTAGGGTTAGATTCAAGACATAGTGGTTAGGTTTAAAAGTGCCATGACATTAAATTGAACTTTTCTGGGGTTTTGGGGGTAGGCTATAATATGATCTGTTGTGCACTGATGAGGCCACGTTAATGTCCAGAGTGAGTATCAAAGTCCCTGTTTATGGTCTGTCAGCTTTGTTTCTTTGTTCAAAAACAGTTAAATCAGACAGCAGCTTATCATTCTACGTAATTCATTTGCTCCACTTAGAGCACACTATCAAGCAAACAGCCCCCCCCTCCTCTTTCCTAACGGTCTATGTACCGTCTGCTTCGCTTCCGCCCCCCCCCTTGGCTGATTCAACTGCGTGTGGAGCTGAGTGACAGTCAGGTCTAGGTTTTCAAACAAATGGATTTAAAAGAAACCTTATGCAGCAACACTGAGGGAGGCGACCACAACCTTGTCATTACCTGCAAGTTTATTTATTTTCTAAATGCTGCCTTGTCTGGTAAACGTAGTTCACTATCTGAAATGCGCATGTTGCTAACAGATAACCTTTAGCAAACTCTGACTGCTAGGGCAGCTTGACCTTCTTTCTCTAAATAAGGTTATAGCCAAATAAGGTGTAGCCAATCAAAATGAAGTCAACTTGGTCTCCGGGTAAAGCTCCATATCATTACCGCATCAAACTATTTTACTGAGGAAAGGAGTGCCAATACAATCCCCCGCTGTAAAAAGTGCAGTTTTTTTCTTTGGAGAACTAACATATGTCGCAATGTCAACTACATGAACTAGTTTTTACTGCTATATCATCACTCCTTTAAATGTTACAAAATACATGGGTAGGGTTTATGCATTTTATAATTTGTAAACAAAATACAACAAATCATAACCACTGATTGTGACAATACTACATTTTGGACAAATGGCCCTGCAACACATTTTATTGTGAGACTGTCTGTTAGATGTCAAGAGTGTTTAGAAAAACCATTGAACACATATGTTTAGTGTTTATGTCTGCATCTGTTATTATTTAGTCATTAAAGTGTGCTTTCTAATAAAATCTAAAGTTATGGTTTTAACATCAAGAGGCCCTTTGTATGAATTAATTGCAATGCTTAAATCACTGATCACATTATAAAAAGTCATTAAAACTGTTTGTGCCAGCAGTCAGATTTTTTACTAGGTAGATGTTCAAATGAGTCATTTGCATACTTGCCAACACTCCCGAATCACACGGGAGACTCACGATTTTTAACATAATCTCCTGCCGTGCTCCCGATCAGTAATTTATCCCGCTAATCTCCTGATTTTACTTTGAAGGAAACAAGTAAGCTTGTGGGGGATATTTGTCAAAGTATCTGGCAACCACTATGCGTAAAGTCTTTCTCCAGAACACGAAGACTCAGTTGTCATTCAGATGCACACTAGAGGAAAAATCACCTGATCCAATGCGCCCTGGTTACATACAACAACTCACCCACAAAAAAAAAAAAAACCTCTCACCTTGGCGTTTTTGGAAAAAAGAGAGAGAGAGAAATCCCCACAGCAGCGGGATATAAACTGTCTCCGTGCAGAAAAACACAAACATGAGCAGAAACAGAGCGCATGTCAGGTCTCTAAAGGGCAGTGAAACTTTTTAACCACACATCCAGATGTGGCCACATCTCAATAAAAGCAGAAAAACAACACAACAGAAGCGCCGCATGTCCGCTTGTAAAGAGGCGCATATGATCTCTGCGTCCATAGATGTTCCATAGGCAGCATAGATGTTGTACAGAACCAGGTCCAGCTTCAACAGTCCATGCGCTCTCAGACCCGACATTTATCCTGCCGCGGAGGACGCAGAGATCATATGCGCCTCTTTACAAGTGGACACGCGGTGCTTCTGTTGTGCGCGGGTCTGAGAGCGCACATGCAGGATGACATGAAAGATGTTCAGGCTCACCTTGCACCGTCAGAAAATGTTACTCTGCAGGCCGTTGTCAGATATTTGCCTTTTTACCCCCAAAACTGTGTGGGAAGAGAGGCCAGAAGGCAACATGACTCTTACTGCCTCAGCATTGTACTGTAATCAGGCCCTTCTGTTGATGTCTGAGAATTTTTTTCACTTTTTAGTGGTAAATCTGAGAATGAGATCAAAATTAAATAGAATAAAAAAAAAAAACCTGATATTTGTTTAGATTGATCTTCCAGCTTGATCACACTTCAGTATACCTGTATACTGAAGTATGATCAAGCTGGAAGATCAATCTAAACAAATATCAGTTTTTTTTTTTTATTCTATTTAATTTTGATCTCATTCTCAGATTTACCACTATGAATACTTTTGCAACCCACTGTACAGGATAAATTATAAATATTTTGTTACAAAATTATATAGCATGAAAATATTAGAACAGTAACCTCTGTTTACTGTATTTTTACAGTTGTTGTAGAAATCCTAATAACAGATAGATAGATAGATAGATAGATAGATAGATATAGATAGATAGATAGATAGATAGATAGATAGATAGATAGATAGATAGATAGATAGATAGATAGATAGATAGATAGATAGATAGATAGATAGATAGATAGATAGATAGATAGATAGATAGAGATTTAGCACAGACATAATTTTCATCATCTGCCCTCAAAGTCAAAATACTTTCATATGAAAACTGATATGAAAATCCTGGGAGTGCTGGTATACTATACAGGGTCGATACTGGTAATGCAATATTGGCTCATAATATCGGCCCCAAATATCAGCAGGTTGTATCGACTTGAGGCTGATGAGAAAATATCGGTATCGGTTCAAGTTCAGGTGTGGCCTCTTTTCTTTATGGCAACAGCAACTTAATCCTTAGATGATGGCAGTCAGTGGTACACACTTTTTAATTTGATCTGCAATACTGCATACTAAATGCAACTACAAGGTCTCTTCATCAGGTTTAAAATACAAGACAAGAAATGACAAATAATTACGCCTTGGGCAGATACACCGATGAAAAAAATCTCCCTATTTTTCACAACCCAATGTTGGCAAGTATGCCTTTGATGAGAGCAGAGCTGTTGTATTTCTACCAAGCTGACAACACCTAACACAAACAATACATACAGCAGATACTATTATAACTGGGGTAATGATATTATAACCTGGGAATTTAATGATACAGTACTCTTCATTGTTTGACAAATCAAAGATTTTACATTTTATAGCTAACAGACTAGAGCCTGGTTTATTTTCATGTGGCACATGCCCAAGTCTCAGTATATTAGACATCCTATAAACAAATAAGTTATGCTCAGGTCATTTTGTTGGCAGCTCGTTGCCAAAAGGTCTGGTGCATCTCAAGCCTCCCATGCTTGGCCTGAGAACAGCCTGAAACTGCACTTTTCAGGGCATCATGCCCCAGATGGATGTCACTGTGTCTCATTACTCCACGTATCCACCTAAACTGGAATCTAGCTTGATAGTGAGTGTGAGCTGGTGTTGCCCATGGTTTCTTGTACATACATGCAGCTCAGACATTTTATAGCCTCCAGTCCCTGAAACTTATTCATGACACGTTGTCTCCTGTTGTCTGTAAAATGATTTAAACTTTGACAGTCAAAGTGCAAGCTAATTGGTCGAATACAACAAAGGAACAATCATCACTAAGACTTGATACTTTATACCAGGACTCCGGATTTGAGACTCGTGAGCTATCTTTTATTTTCAATATTTCCTTCATGATCTTCTCTCTGAATCATCTCCTGTCAGCTGTCATTTCCCCAGACATAACAGTGATGTAACATCACACAAACAGATGTGTATGCAATCAAAAACAATGGCAGCCCTGGTGAGCATAACTGTTGTTGCTGCGCTTTTCATAGTAAATTTTGTGTATAAAAACTTCATACAAGAGACAAATAAAAGAGCAGCAAACTGCAATGTCTGTGGTCTAAAAATATAAGACACTGAATACACTACATCCAACTTCATCAGATCATCTTAAAACCCTCCTAAGGTTAGTCTCTGTAATGTGAAGGCTTAATGTCAGCATCTGTGTTAGCAACAAGCTTTAGCACCACAGCAGTTAATGTTAGCTTAGCTGAACTAAAACAGCATTAAGATTGCCATTCTCTAAGAGTCTTTAAAGGGATATTGTGTAAGTTCTCCTGTGTTTTATTCACAAAAACTGATTATTTGGTTCAAAAGTGTTTTTTCATTAATCACTAATCACTCCCATCAACAAACTGAAGTGCTCCTCTAAGTTCTAAATTTGCCGTTCGTATCATTCATTTACACATCGAGCGGGGCGGCTTGGTGGAGGCTGCCATGTCGTATCGCCATGTTTTTGCGTTCGGGAGAAGCGTGACAGTAGGAAAACACAGAAACTCACCGGACACACCGGAGTTTTCAGCTCAGTTCGAGGTAATGCCTTTGAAAAGTCACCGCACTGCTGTGGGGAGAAACTAGCGTCTCACTGATGTTGTGTTCACGTGCAGTCGGGCAGACGGCCGTCGGTAACAAACCAGATGTCATTTTAATCAATGAAGCCGAGCGAAAGACGGTGAAACATGGGTCAGGGAAAACAATACGACATCGCCATGACAACAAATCAGATGTGGACTGATGTCACTGTAACTGACGGACCACGTCTTCACATAGAGGCTGGTGTTAACTTTACATGCAGCGGCTGTCGTTGGTCTGCCCGGTTTCACGCGAATGCAGCATGAAAAGTACGAGGGAGCTGCTCCCGATTACACAATGTCCCTTTAAAGAAGTATGTGGCATTTACTGAACACAGCGAGTCATTTACATAAACTCCTCCTGACTTTGCCATGAGCCACCCCAAAAACTATAACATTAAACTGAATCCAATAAACCATTGAACCCATTGTAAACAATGTGCCGACAGCTGTTGCTGCTTTAGTAATGTTATAAATATTTATTAGATCTATAAGTATCAGATCTGAATAAATTATTACGTTTCCGTGCATGCAGTTTTCTGAATTTAAAAAGTTTGATATTTAAATTTTCTGTACAAATCTCAGAGCCATTTCAAGCTACTAAAATAATAGATTTTTCCGATGCGCTTCAGGTATCACCAAGTTGGACCTCTTGGACCACCGTCCTGCAGATTTTAGATGTTATCGTGCAACACATGATTCAAAGGAAATGGTTCAAAAGCAAGTTCTGCTGAAGGCATATAATGATGTATTCATTTGAATTAGGTATTGCAGCCTTATCCCAAAAAACAACCCAAATGGGCCAAATATCTTTGCGCATCTTATTAACTTGTCCTTGATTACATTTTTACAAACTTTTAACAAGGGACGGACCGAGCTTTCCTGGTTAACTGTTTGACTTATCTCATATGACTCGATTTTCTGTTGTACTTCCTGGTTGTCTTTCACATTTTTGTAGCAGCTTCTTTTTTGAAAGGTTACCAGGACCAAAGTGCAATAAGAAAAATGAAATAAATAAAATGAACAACCCAACAATGACAAAGGCATTAAACACAGGCTCTGAGCTCTGCTGCACGTTGCATGGAAGCTGTACCATCCACTGTACGTCAACTCTCCTTTGTTGTTTAGAGAACATACACAAAAGGTCAGTACTTGATAAATCTATATAATGTTTTTGCATATTTTAGCTGAGTTCTGATAAGAAAGCACTTTATAAATCGTATTTCTTTGTCAAGTGTCAGTCTCGGTGACAGAATGAATGAGCTATGTGACAATACAATATATTTTATGGTGTCCCATCACTGCAACAGCAAACTCACTTGTGTTTGACCTAAAACCTCACATATCTGCTACATTGTTTGATGCAATCATGGTGACCTTGTGTTTGCACACCAGCCTTGAACACTGTTACAAGAGCAGAGACAAACAGACGATGAGCCATCCTATCACAAGCTTATATTACGTATGCTGTTTACCCACATTCAGTGAGAGGTTCACAGCTGAAGTAAACAATGAGCAATGCTGTGTTTGTTCAGAGACAAGGCTCCATGTATCCCTGAGCCGTGTTTTAAACAGCTGAGGTGCTCACAATGCAAAGGTAAAATTTAATTTACGGGCTACTATTGGAGGAACTTTAGAAAGACTCAATCTCAGTCTTTATGCGAGTGCAAAATGACCCCAAAAGGTAGCTCTTCCTCTAAATTGTCTTTCAGTTGAACAGTTATAAGACTCGTAAGACACAAAGAAAGTTATCTACTGTAAGTACTGGACACCAATACTTTCAAGGCATTTTGTGGAATTTTATATGCAAATATTAACATTTAATCACACAAATCTTAAACTGAATTTAAGTGTTGAACTTCACTTTTCTCCAGTATTTGTCTTTTGTTCTCAGTATTTGGGTTGATGCTGTCAAGTTGAAGCAATGGGCGGACACAAACACATGCAATCTAATAAAGGGCTAACATAGCTTCTAACGTAGAACCGAGACATGATTGTGACAAGACTGCACAAGGAAGCCGAATGAACACAGGATATAAATAGTGTAACACATAAGTGTAAAGAGGACACAGGTGAACTCCATGATGATGAGCAGAGTCCTTAGACCATAACGGTCTCATGGTCCTGAGGACTTACTTTAAAACCTGAGGAGACTTGTCTTTTCAAGCTGTAGCTCCAAAATTGTGGAGCGCACTGCCTCCGTCCCTCTGTGAGGCCCTCTCAGTAGATTCTTTTGAAAAGTAGCTGAAGACATTTTTATTCAGACAAGCTTTTAGTTGACTGACAGTTTGTTTATATTTTAGTGTATTTTACCTTGTGTATTTCCTGTGTTGTTTTTATGATTGACTCTGTGAAGCACTTTGTAACTTTGTCTGCTACACAAATAGTTTCTTCTTCTTCTTCTTCTTGTTCATCAGAAGAATCCTGGGAATTGTAGTGTAAGGACCTAAGATCAGTGGGCTAGCGATGCTAAATGCAGAAGTGGAGGAGGAGCTGGCATGACAAATGTATCTTGCTTTTTGCCAAGTTTCTTCTCATATTTTCAGCGATGTGAAGAAATATTGTGTCACTTGATCAGAATTCAAAACTACATTAGATACAAGATGAGGCTTTCTGTGGTCTCATTAAAGGACAACTTACTTTTTATTCAACCTGGACCTTACTTCTAGGAGTCTATTCGTGCATTTACTCACCGGTAAAATTTCTGTATCACTTTGAATCCTTCGGCAGATGTTACGTTGAGTTGCCCTTCGGCATAGCGCATCCGTATAACGCGAGAGACGGGGCAGCCTCTCTGTAAGGCATTATCTGCAGCAAAAACTTCTTCATATCACCAATGCTTTAAGTATGAACGAACGGATGAGTACTATTGTCCTGTGAGTTCAGAATTAACTCTCCATTAGTTATTGGGAGGCTTTCTCAACATTCTAAAGGCCGCCCGCATCCCGACAGGTGCACATCAGAGTACACCAGAGAAAGCAGCTCGCTACTCAGACGCCTCCAAACTGAAAACTTTAAACTTCTGAACCCACAGGACAATATACTCGTTTGTTCGTTCATTTTACTTGAAGTATTGGTGAAATGAAGGAGTTTTGCTGTAGATTATATAAAGGCTGCCCCATCCCTTGCGTAATATCGACGTACGCCGGAGGGCCACACAACGTTAATATCATCCGAAGGAGTCAAAGTGATACAGAAACTTTACCGGTGAGTAAATGCACATATAAACTCCTAGAAATAAGGTCCAGGTTGAAAAAAGAAAGTTATCCTTAAAGTCCAGGCATCACATAATCTTTCATTTTTCAATAATTCAGAAACCTTTGTACCGTTCCACCTGAACTTCTGAATGCTACTCCTTCCAGTAGATGTATTTTTATACTAAGAGAGGGATTGTGATGTAGCAAAAGTTAAAACATTTGCTCCACCTCTGAAATGAACTGTGTTGCATCATAAGAAAGTCTCTCCCTCTCAGATTACAAAGATGATCATAACTTAATGTCAGTATCTCACTGACTTTTCACTTTTAACTGAATGATTAACGGATGATGGATTAATTGACTTAATAATTCTAAATTGCAGATCATCTAATGCCTTAACTTTTCCTTTGGATTACACAGTTCAATTAATTTAATTGTAACTTTCTTTTCTTTTTATAGATTAATGAAGATTATTTTGAGGGATGGGCTAACACTTAGTTGATTTTAAGGCTTTGAGGGAATTTATTAACTAATTTTACACTGATGTGGCTGCTTTTAATAACTCAAATGTAGAAGTATTTTTTCTGTTGTTTTATTTAAGCTTAGACTCAGCAGGAGATCTGTGCAGCAACAAAGCTGCCCTCACATTAATGATAAAAGTATGATTAGTGGTTTCTTTTGAATGGTTTACTAAACCTTTTTGATGTACTATACGTTAATCTTCATTATGTGTAACCACATAAGGCCCCGTATCAATCGCTTTTATCTGTAATTTTCCTATTTCAAGATTTTTCATTTAATCTCTTTTGTGCTTCGCTGCATCTTTCCGCTTTGTTGTTTCATGTTATTTTTTTCCTTTTTTGTGCAAGAAGACTGTAAAACACCATTCTTTTACCTTTCATTTATCCTACACATCTAAAGCTAACTTGTCTTCTTCCGCTCTCTCAGACACACAAACACACACACATGCGCATTAACTTTCACTTTGCTGTAAGTTGTTGACATGAGTCCTTGGAAAGTGCAGTATTCAATTTGTAACTATTATGGAGACAAGGACACAGTCCTTTATGTGAGCAGCCACAGAGAGAAAATGGAGGCAGTCACCATAGCAACCGCCAGAAGAGTGCCCAACAAATCAACAAACAATGCAGTACGAGACTTTTCCAGGGGAGCCATTTAATGCAAAGCCTTGAATCATACAAAGTTGTCCTCTTAAGTTTCAGAGACCTGTCTTGGAGTGTCTGTGGGTGTCTGAGCCCCAAGTGTTTGGTAAAAACCTTGTGTTTTTCTCCACACTTCTGTTTCAAGGCCGGTAAGACTGAATGTGCCAGAGCTGCTGTCTTGGGTCACAGCAACCTCAGAATTTCATTTGCGTGATCAGCCTTCAGGAAATGCTCACTGCTGCAAAAGCACATGACAACACTCAGATTACTGGAAACATTTTGTATATTTAGTAGAGTAATCTGCACATTTTCAGCGACTATCAATTTTTCAGTATATGGTGTTGGAATCAGTGTGTAAGAGGCTCATTTTTTTTCTTTGGTCAGTGCAGTTGGAACTGGAAGGTATGAAGAACATTAATGGATGTTAGGAGACTTCAGGAGATTGTTTATGTTTGGTGAAAGGCTCATTTTTCAGTCTGCAAAGTCTTTCTAATTAATCTAGTTTCATTAACAGCACAAAGCTAAAAGTCCTGAACTGTACTTGTTGCACTGCTTCATCCAGTCTTCTCCTCCACTTTAATTCTTGCCTGTCGCTCTCACTTTCCCATGCTCTTTGTCTGAGTAAATATCCTCTTTGGTTCTGACCTTGCTCTAAATCTCACAGCTAGACTCAGAGCTGCAGGCTGGCTGATGCTGTCTGACTCGGACTGTCTGGGTGTCACAGTAATTACAGCAGTTTAAGAGGCCGTCAAGTGGGCGCTTCTCTCTGTGTATGTGCTAATAAGAACTGATTTTTCATTTTATTTTATGCATTACGTTTTCTGGCATTGCAGAGCACACCAGTCACTGGCTGAGAGGATTTAAGCTGATGATGCTCTCTTTCCTGCAGTTATAAAACAAAACAAAACTCTCCCATGCCAGAATGTTTCTGTGAAACTACTGAGTCAGAAGGATGTTGAATATAATTTATGGACGTAATAATGAAATTATTAAACTCCTTTGATGAGATTCACATGCTGATAGCGATGGGGCTGCGAAGGGGGCTGTCCCATGCAGAGACATTTTAGTCAGAGGAACAGGCTGCATATGTCCCAGAAAATTGACGATGAACTCCACTTTTAATCATGAAAAAAAATCTGCTCCTCATATTTTGTTTTTATAAAGCCCTTAACTTGCACCTTTAATCTTTTATCACACTGTTATAATTTAATTCTTTGCAGTTGGCACTTTATGTATTTACATTCAGCAGTTACATTTGTATATGATCAAATTTACAGTCCAATCCACTTGATTCAGATTACTAAAGAATTAAAGTAGATGATGCACATATAGCTACCGTCAGTTACAATCAGTTTTATTTCACAGAATATAAAAGTTAAGATCCATAACACTTCAGGGAAAGACTGAAATAGCTGAATATATGGAGTTTTTTTGATTGAGAAGAAGCCACAAAAAGCATCATGTACACAACCAGTCAAAAGTCTGGACACATTTTCCCAATATATTTAACGGGAAGGTGCATTAAAACATTTGACTGGTAGTTACTGTATGCTGTCTCCTTGAATTCTGAGACTTTACTAGATTATTATTTAAAAGGTTAAAAAACCTTGGGTATTGTTGAATGATTTGCGTAAACTAACATAAGTAATGGAGATCTTCCTAAATGATTCTATGATGGTGATCATCAACCTGGTCATCAACCAGCTGTAATATTCAACATGCTAATATAGTCCTGTTTTTGTCTTTTGTGTCAGTTCCTTGGTGCACCACACATCGCCTGATGGAGTAAACTTGCTGGGAACTTGCTTTCTTTTTGGAACTTTTTCTTCCTTTTCAAGAAAGACAAAGTTTATCTTTTTCATCCTCAAGCACACACTGGTTGCTGTTCTGATTTTCATGTTTTTTTGTTCAAAATACTTGTTCATTGAGTATTTCTGGCCATATGAAACCAAAGCTGCCATTGTAGGCGCTGCCAAATAAACGATAACACGTTTTACAAATATTTTCATATCTTTTTTTTTTTTTATCGGTACGCTGCTGTGAACATCAAATGCTAGTTTGTCTAAACATCTTTTAAAAAATCTTCCAAAACTTAGATTACATGTTTTTATAATTTCACTTTTATAATACACTAAACTATTATGATGTAATCATTTTATTAAAGAAAAAATATTTTCAGTATCTGATATTTAAAGCAGGTTCAAACAGCGTTTGGCTGCACATGATGGAGAACAATTCAAGATAGATTGTGTTTGCCCTGTCAGAAGGAATGATGGAGCGGAAAGCTCATTGACTATACATCTTGCAAAAAAAAAAAAAAAATCTGATAAATAATCAGAAGTAGAAAAAGAGGGCCTTAGAGCAAAACAGGGAAAGACAAAGAGCGACAGAGCGCTGTCTCTTCAGCTCTGTGCTTTTGCAACAAGACATAATGTAATCTCTCCTTGAGACAGAGGGATTTTTATAACCTGAGCTGGCTGGGCCTTGAGCAGGAGAAGAGACTGGCTGAGTGAAGGCTGTTTATCCCGCGGTGTCCTTGATATAAACATGTGAAAAATCTCTCTGTTTTTTTCCCCTCAGCTAAATCAATACAAAGACATTCGGCCTCTGAACAACGTTGCAGCACTACAGCAAAAGTTTTTCATCTTGCCTCTATTCAGAATTGCGTCCTTCGGAGCTACAGAGCAAGGGCCACTGAGGTCCTGCTTACTGTGCGCTCAATGGTAAAGACAACCTTCTTTGAAGACCCTCATCTGACAGTACAAGCCAAGGGTAGTTGTGATGTTGCTGCTTCTTTGCTGTATTCTCACACACTTTCACTCGTTCTTTGCATGGTTCATGCCTGGTCACACTCCTCCATAATCACTTCTGATTTCCCCAGAGCCCCCCCTCCCCTCCTCTCTCAGGTAGCAGCCAACCCTAACCTGTGATCCCTCTTAGGAGCAATTAAGATAAACCTCTAATTCATCTGTTTTATCCTGGCCTGTCCTTCCCAGTCTTTCATTCACTGACCCTCCACTCCCCCCTCCTTCCCAGCTGCCCCCCTTCCCTCCATCCTCCTTTGGTGACAGAGACAAGGGGAGCACTGAGTCATGACATCATAATTCACCAGCCCCAGTTTTCACGGTTAAATCAATATCAGTGTGTCCGAGTCAAGGATGTAGGCTGGCCTTCACAGCTCAGCTCTTCCTACTTCTTTCTCATAGAAAATCATATAAATTGTCCCTTAAATAATTAAGCCTTCAGATCCATGTCTGGTCTATATTTTTTACCGGTTCCTGCCTGATAAACAGCTCTGCCAGAGAGTCAAGGTGATGCTGGGAACAGAACCCGCCTTTCTGATTCCTTCTCCATTCTTTGCCTTCATTATTTTCTTTTATTCTAAATCTAAATAACATTCACTTTAAATTAACAGACTTCTTGGCTTTTTCCTTTCTAACTAATTTAATGCGCTGTACCAGCTATGTTAGGCATCTTTGTTTTTTAAAAGGGGAGCATCAGAGATAAAACCCTCATCTGCTCAATGTAATTTCTCATTTCCAGTGAGTTCAAGATGTGAGAACTCGAGAAAAGTGAGTGTGCCGAGAGAGAGAGAGAGAGAGAGAAAGGAGGAGGTGGAGAAAGAGGAGGTGCGTGAGTTTGAGGAGGAGGAATATGCAGAAATTCTGAACGAGCTTTCAAAGCGCGGGGACAGACAGGAGCTAATATAAACGGCCTGCCCTTCACTCGGGGCTATCAGGGGCTACGAAAACAGCGCTACCTCTGTCACTGACCTCCGGCGCTTCAAAGAGACGGCAGAGCGCGCGGAGCTCCGGCCCATGCAGAGCGGCCAGCGGTCATGGCCACGCTGGAGGGCTGTCGCTGTCGGGGTGCCAGCGGCCGAAACAACAACAGCATTCTCTACAGTATTTTAAAGAGCGATAGCCTCGTGAATGTCGACGAGCCGCAACAACAGCCACATTCCCAACAACAACAAACACTGCAACACCTGCTCCAGAAGACACCCTCCTCTGTCCCCGCCTCGCTGCAGGAGCTCCGGCAGCAGGCTTGCTCCTGCGGCTCCACGCGGCGCCGAGGCGTCCTGCGATCCCCGCAGGTGACGTGCAAAGCCGCCTCCGCGGTTCTAGTGAAGACCCTGCGGTTCGTGAAGAACGTGCCCTGTTTTCGCGAGCTACCGGAGGATGACCAGTTGATGCTCATCCGTAGCGGGTGGGCGCCTCTACTCGTGCTGGGGCTCGCGCAAGACCGGGTAGACTTTGAGACGACGGAGACCGTGGAGCCCAGCATGCTGCAGCGCATCCTCACGGGTTTGCCGGACAGGCAGAGCGAGGTTCTGGCCGGACAGAGCAGGGCAGCAGCTGCTGGGGTCTCTGTCCTGGACATCGAAGCTATCAAAGCCTTCCTGAAGAAGTGCTGGAGTGTTGATATCAGTACGAAGGAGTATGCGTACCTGAAGGGAGCTGTGCTGTTCAACCCAGGTGGGTCAGAGTTTACAGTCACTCGGCATGAAAGTCACTGCCTGAAAGTTTCTTAAAAAAAAAACAAAAAAAAACCTTATGGGAGAAAACTGACTTAAAAAAGCAAGTTGACAGGTATTACATATAACATATAGTGTCAGAGGCTTAGTTTAGTTGTAAATTGTTTAAATATTTATAAAGAAGAAGCAGATTTTTACGCGTGAACTTTTGAAGACAATCTGAGAGAAAATCAAAACTTTCCTCTCCACTTTCTCACTTCTGTCCTCTCCTCTTTCCACTCAGATCTTGAGGGTTTGCGGTGTCTGCACTACATCCAGTCGCTGCGTCGAGAAGCACACCAGGCTCTGAACGAGCACGTCCGACTGATCCACCGCGAGGACACCACACGCTTCGCCAAGCTGCTCATCGCCCTGTCCATGCTGAGGGCCATCAGTCCGCCGGTGGTGGCCCAACTCTTCTTCAGACCCGTCATCGGGACCGTCAACATCGAGGAAGTGCTCATGGAGATGTTTTACGGGAAATAGGTTACAGCTTCACAGAGGACCGCGATGAATTCAGCAGGTTCAGATGGACTAAAGATGCTGAGAGTTTTTAGGACTGAAGACTGAATTTCTAACAGAATGGAAAATCTTAAAGGACTGTGAAATGACCACATTAAGCACGAATGCGTGTGAATGCATGTGAGAATGAGAGCGACAAAAAAGTGTGATGAGAGTAAGAGAGATTATAATCGAGGAAACGTACAAAGCAGCTGCTTGAATTCATAACTTATTTGTTTTTATATAAACTATTTTTCTATAATAATAAACAAACATCATCATGTGTGTGTGAGATATCTGCTCTTTCATCCCTGACACATTTCCAGTGAAGAAAATGTGCTAGAAAGAATCTTATGTAGGAGATAAAATGTGTCAGTTTATCAGTGATAATTATAGAGCACTCACAAAATATGACGTCACTCTGAAATAATCAGAATCGTGATGTAAGTGGCTGATAAAGTACTGTAAGAGCTGTAGATTAGGATGCTCTTAGAGGGACACAGCTCAGTAATTCCTGTGGTGCAGGCTAGTTTTGCCTGCACCACAGGACACAAGGTCCTGTTCCTCAGGTTCCTCAATTCTGGTCTTCAAGAGCCGGTGTCCTGCAGGTTTTAGAAGTTTACCTGCTGCTACTCAACTGACTCAAATCGATGAGTAATTATCAGGCTTGTGCAGAACTTCACATAAAGCTCTGCTCAAGTCTGAATCAGGTGTGTTGCAGCAGGAAACTTCCAAAACCTGCAGGACACCGGCTCTTGAAGACCAGGATTGAGGATTACTGGTTTAACAGACTAAATATTGTTAAAATGCCATTTCACACCACCAGAGTGCAACAGCGCCCCATCCATCAAAATCCAGACAGACATGAGAATGCTAATAGAAGTGCTTCATGTAAAGCAGCCGATACCTGTCACTCCTGTTCTGGCTGTTATGGTGTGGAATTTGGCTTTGAAGCATCAAAGATGAAGGACTGGCTCAGAAGAGGGAAAAATAAAGGAAAAACTTCTATGCACTCAATATAAAGACAAACAGGTGATGCAGAGCATCATACGCAAAACCTATGTTTGCTCTCACAAATGTTGACCTTGGACAAGGGGATATAGATTACTGTACCTGCAGACACTGTAATCACATTTTTATGAAGCTAAGTCCCTGAACGTCTGATCCCCTTTTCTTTGTCCTCATGCAGATTTAATACTTTCTCACTGTTCAAAACCCAGATGACTGGAACTCGCTCAGTCGGTACCTGTGGCTCTGTTTGCTTCAATGAAACAACTCAGCCAATGGATTAGTGTTTGTGAGTTTTTAGCCTGAAGTCAAACAATGGCAGAAAACAGATTAAGAGTAAAAGAATAAATGAGATGAGTAAAAGAAAAGAAACATTGAGAGGAAATACTGTGTTAGAAGAAATTACCCTGCATTCGAAAACCTATTTAACAAAGAGAGTGTTAAAACAGCAGCAGATTAACACTATAAGGCAAAACATTAAAGATGATTATTTTCTTTCAATATTATAAGCAAAATTAATTTTCTATTTATGTTTCTTGTGTTCAAAGAAGGAAATGAGCACCTTGCGAAGGAATGTGAGGTCTAGGAAGACCTTGTCCCAACAACAAGCCATGAGCTTCTCTGCAGCTGCCTGACACTGAACATTATAATAACTGATGTCCAAAGAGCAGGAGTGGGATGCAATAAGATGCCAAAGCGTGATGTTCTGTTTTTCTCTTTATAATGTAAATAATAAATGCCAGTTATAGGAACAGTGGAAGTCAAGTTGAGGTCTAGAAAACCAAGAGAAGTCCTTGTCTGACTGTTGGAGAGGAGAATCGAAACTTTTGTTTGGCTGTAAAAGACCCTGAGGAAGTCCTAAGAAACTTTGCAGAGGTGGTGCTTTCCTCTGCACAAATATGAGCTTCATAGAAGAGCCAGAAGGAGAAAAAAAAAAAAAAAACCTTCCTGTGAGACTGAGTTAGAGCAGTTTTGGTTGCAGTGAGCAGAAATATGTTTGGAAAAATGACAGGTCTTTCGTTGATAAAACTGCACCAAAGTGTTAAAGATTACAGCAAGTTGCTGAAGTTTCTTGGCATTGCAACTATAATCCCTCCAAATGAAACAATAACAAAAATCTGTGGTCGATTTAAAAAACAAAGCACGGACTGCCACTCCAAAAGCCTCCCAGAAGAAAAAGCCTCATGCAGGAGGAATATATGAAAATTAGCAAGAACCTAGAATTGACCATGCAGGCCTAACCACCTGTTTTCTTCCTCTCAGGTTTGTGGAGTCATCACAGTTAGCAGAACGGGCTGTCATCCTCCTGTTTTCTATTTTCAAATCAATAAAAATGATAGTAAATAGGAGCTCTGGCCTTATTTTAACTGCTTCATTATTCACAAAAATGAATGAATGAGAAAATGAGCTGACATAAGACGGCTACTGAATTGTTTAGGAATTAGTTGAAATTATTTGATGGATTTTCAAATCAGGATTGACCCGTTGATCATAGCTGTGGTGAAACAGAGGAACAGTGTCAGAAAATGGACACAGTTAGAGGCTTTACTGCACATTTGTGCGCCACATTGGTATATGTTCCTTAGATTATGCCAATACAGTCAAATAAAAGGGAAAAATTGAGGATGAAATAGTAAGATGGAGGCAAAGAAACATGTATCTTCTCTGCTGGGAAGGAAATGAATGATTTTCAGTCCCAAAGTTCCACCAGAACATGAAATGACCTCTTGTTTCCAGGTGGATCCTGAAACCAGGACCACTGACCTCAGTGGCAGTGCAACAGTGCGGTTTTGGTAATATTGTTTGCTGGGCAATGCTGCACCAGCCAAAGTGTAAATAAAACTGAATTTCCCCTGAAAAGCAGTCTAGTTTTGCATCACTTTAAAAAATGTTTGCAAAAGCAGCTATAGGGTCTTGCTCTTAAACTTAGGTCATGTCAAACCATGTCAGATGACTCTTTTCCACCCCCTGGTGGTTTAACGAGGCATTGCAGGAGAAAAGAGAAATGAAAGAGAAATGCACACACATGCATGAGTAGCTACACACACACATGCACATATGCCGCTGTGGACTTAGCTCAGATAATATTCTTATTCCTGTCTATCTCTGCTGCACGCTCCTCCTCATTGGGGCCTATTTTCTCTTCAATTAAGTCCTTAATTGCTTTGGGTTATAAAGAGTCTATTAATCCTGTGACTGCTAATAAAACTCCAGATGTCTGGCAGGGGGATGACAACAGGCAAAAAGCCATCTCCTTTTCTTGAGCCCAACAGCAGGTTGTGCATGTTGTGCATTTTGTTATCGCATTCTTCTGTAGGCACCACCTTTTATAAAGAGGAGGAGGAAGAAAAAGGATTTCTGCTGGTTGCTGCCCTTTAATTTTTCAGTGATATTATTCATATCATTAATTTTTCTTTGTGTAATAATCCAAAACCATCAGAGCTTTACAGCTTCTTTTGAACAGCCTGACTTCAAGGAGGATGATGATTGTCAAGACTCTCCCTTTAACCCAATTTCTTTCTTCAGCTACTCTCTCTCTCTGTCTACCCTTGTGTTTTGTTCTCTTCTACCCCAGTTTCTCTTTTTCTCTGTTTTCTCTTGGGGGTTGGCAGAAATCAGTAAATCAGTTCTCCGCTTGTATGTTTACCAGCATTCGATCACAAACCCTCACTGCAGTTAGCACTTATCACCAGAAGATGGCACTGTTTGGCAGCACTTACCCATCTGGTGTGTAAGTTGCAAAGCAAACTTCAAGCATCACATGAAACTCTCCAACTTTAAGCCATCATGTTGAGACTGAGGGGTGCACACGGCAAATTCTCCTGCCAGTTTTCAACTAGGAGACTGGTGATTTTGCGAGGGGTTCATAGCTTTCCAAAACCAGAGAGCACCCCATTGTAACATGAACAGATTGGGATATAAGGGGCCTCTAAAAAAACAAAACAAAACAATAAAAAAAAGAAAAAAAAAAGAATAACACAGCTTCACATTCATTCACACAGAGAGCAAATTACCGTTTAATTTGATGTTTGTTTTAACAAAGGGACATAAAATAACTTGAAAATGTGCAGACATGATGACTTGGTCGTGTGTGTTTTTGGTGATTTTATGCATAATTCAGGCCATTGTTTCTTAATCCAGGTCCTTGGGTGCCACTGTCCTGCAAGTTTTGGTTCTCACCAACTCCAGCACACCTGATGGAATTAATTGAACCACTCATCATTATCTTTGCAAACCTGCTGATGAACCATTCATTTGAGTTAAAGTATGGACACCTGGAACACATACAGGGCAGTGGTACCCGGGGACCAGGACTGAGAAACACTGATTTAGGGCACTGAGTATCTCATATTTTCTAATTTTGTGTTTCTTTGGAGTTACTTTGCATTTCATCATTGCTGTTTCATGTCTCATTTTGAGTTTGTCTCATTTGGATCTCTTCTTTGTCACTGGGTGTCCATTTGCAGTCATTTTACATCATTTTCATCCAGTTGTTTTAACTTTTCTTTACTTTGTGTATGTTTTTTTCCCCATGTCTACTTGTTATGTTTAATTTGGCCCCTCAGTCTCTGTCTTTGAGTCCAAGTTTTGTATCTTTGAGTCTCTTTGCTTCTATTGCAAGTCTTATTATTGTTTTATGTCTCTATTGTGGCCTGTTGTGATTAGTTCTGTTTGTTTAGCATCTTTACTTGTTTTATGCTGTATTACAGCTTTTTTAAAATTCAAACTTCATCTTTGCATGTCTCTCTTCTCATTTTGCGTGTTAATTTACATTTTGGGACACACTTGGGTACTTTGCGTCTCTGTTTTGACATATCTTATGCCTCAGTTTAGTCATTTTGTATGTGCTTTGTGCCTCTTTAGTAATTTTTGCATCTTTTTAGTCATTTAGAGTTCAGTTCTGGTTCATTTACATTGGGGGAAAAAGTATTGAACATTTTTCTCAGAAGATATATTTCTAGTAGAGCTACTTACACAACATTTTCACCAGATGTCAGCAAAAACCCAAGTAATGTACGCATACAAAGAAATCCTAACATTTATTTATATAAAGTTATGTCTAATATAGTGAAATGACATAGGGAATAAGTATTAAACACATGAAGAAATGAAGGGGCAAAAAGATATAGAAAGCCAAGAAAGCAGCTGGGGTCTGTCAGTATTTAGAAAGTAGTCCTGTCCCCTATTAGTGCAAAGTAATATCAGCTGGTTTAGTCCTGATTGATTCCTTTAACAAGGTTTCTCATCACCAAGGTGTCGGACAAGATGCATTCCATGATGGTTAAAAACAAAGAGCTGTCTAAATATCTATGCAACCTTATTATTGCAAACACACTGAAGGCATTGGTTCCAGGTGCATTTCTAAACTTCTAGAAGTTCCAGTGAGCACCATTGGGGCCATCATCTGGAAGCGGAAAGAACACGGCATAGTCATAAAGCGGCCATGGCCAGGTGCTCCTCGCAAGATTTCAGACAGAGGACTCAGAACAATAATCAGAAATGCTCTCCAAATGCCTAAGACCACTTGTGGAGAGCTTCAGAAAGACCTAGAATCAGCAGGTACAGTTATTTAAGAGAAAACAAGAAGTAATGCACTCAACCGCCATGGCCATCATGCAAGCACACCATGCAAGACTCCATTGCTGAAGAAAAAGCATGTTGATGCTTGTTTGAAGTTTGCAACACAACATCTGGACAAACCCATGACATTCTGGAAAACAGTCTGGTCAGATGAGACCAAAACTGAAATCTTCGGATGTCATAAGACACAACATGTTTGGAGGAGTAATGGCACCGCACTTGACCCCAAAAACACCATAGTAACAGTGAAGTTTGGAGGTGGGAACATCACGGTGGGGGCTGTTTTTCAGCATGTGCTACTAGCAGACTTCATATCACTGAAGGAAGAATGAATGGAGAAAAGTAGAGAGACATTCTGGACCAGCATCTGCAGAATCTGCAGAAGGTTTTTGCACTAAATATTACATAAATTTCGGTAAGCGTATTCAATACTTATGCCTCTATATTACACATTACTTAGTTTATGATTATTAATGTTAGGATTTTTTTTTGTATGTGTGCATTACTTGGGTTGTTGTAGACATCTGGTAAAAATTTCATGTCAAAATAACTCTACTAGAAATATATTTTTTGAGAAAAATGTTGACGTGTTCAATACTCCCCCCCCCCCCCCTTTTGCCCCCCGCATCAGGGGTCTCTGTATCCTTGAGGCCCACTGTGGTATCTGAAACACCTTCTCAGTAATCTGTCCATGCATATCAACACATTCCAATGCCATCAGGACCTTTCTTAAAACACATTTTTGTCTGACAGACATTATGTCCTGTCTTGGAAGCAACAACTCAGGTTGAGGAAACTCAACTATGTTCAGAAATCATGCAAGCCATCATGGAACCCAAGCTGAGCACTGCAATGGTCCTGGAAGGAGTTCACAAGACTGGCACGAAGTTATTTTTAACTGTACAATTTTTCATGCTCTTCTCCAGCGGAGACAAACCAACATATCTGCTGAGAAAACCACTGTTGACTTTCTCCTTCGCACAGTGCTCTGACATTTCGCTGTCACTGGGAATGTAAGTCGGTACCAGATGATGTAATGGGTTCATGGAAAAGAAGAAAATTCTTAGAAGAATGAAGATAAATACCTGGAAACTGACACATCCTGATCATCTACTTTTTTAAAGATGACTGTTTTCAAAGCACATTTCTCAATCTGCTCTTCAGTGTACAGATGTGGGTAAAAAAAGACTGGACACACACAGCTGTTGTCCTTATATCCGTCAAACTGTGGCGTTATCCACCGGTTAAAGACACTAATAATCATGTAGAAGATTTTCCTTCAGCATCAGTAATTTAGATTTAGTGTTTTAATCACACAGTGAGCCAAATAATTGCCAGAGGAGTCATAAAGATGGAAAAAAACGATTCTTAATCTTACTGTTAGAGTGCAATCTGAGGTGTTTTAAGTATTATAAATAGTTGATTGGACACAAATGGAAACAGTCAAAAGGAAATCAATGCTTTTTAATGTGCAGTGAGAAAGTAAGGGCAACTGATAATGATTGTGTTTCTATAAAGATAGACATTTCTTTCCAAGTGAAAATCGTGTTTATATATTTATATAAATATCTATATTATATATAGAATACATATCTATTTGCTATGCATACTCAAAAATCACACCTTCAAATATATTTAAAAAGTCTCTCAAAACACAAATGTTTTCTTTTCTTTCCTTAAACATGAACTATCCATACAAACCAAATGAATTATCAGCATGTGAATAATATTATGCTTTAAAAATCAAAACACTGAAAATGTTTTTTCCTTTTTGAATCTGTCACCAGTAGAGGACGTATTTTGTCGTGTGGGATTCAAAAACCACCATAATCTCTTGACAAACCTGGAGCCGTGTTGCAAGTGTACAAAACCAGCAAAACACTTATACACAAATCCTCTTTCTATGGAAGATGAAATGCAAATAAGTATGATCTCTCAAGCAAACTCTTTTCTGTTACAAAAATAGATTTCTTTTTAAAATAATCTACAGATTTATTTTTAAGGTGAGGCATTTCACTATCACTCTAAAACAGCAAGGCTGTTTGTTTCAATAGAAAAAAACGAAGCTTTAGAGAGAGATCTGCCAGTCTATCGGTCTGTCTGATTGGAGGGGGTTAGCACTGCTCCCCAATCCCTCCTCCGCCTCGGTCCCACAGAACGGTGTATTTTTGCCAGCTTCTCCTTCTTTTTGCATATTCTATGATTTTTTTTTCAAAAGAGTTTCATTTTAAACTAGATACACCTTATACAGGTAAACAAAAACAAGTTTCAGCTCTTCACAGCTCCTGAATGTCCAGGCTGTTTCAAAAAGGTTTTTAAAAAATGTTCTCTTAAACTACACAAAGATTTAAAAACAAACAAAACAACACAAGGGCGCAGGTACGTGACATACTGGCTTTCCAATCAAGCGTATTAAAGTAAGAACAAAAAAAAAAACTGAAAAGAGAAAACAATAAAAAATATGCATCTCTGTATAACAAGTTAAAGCAAAGTCCTACAGTAGAGAAGGCAACAGACATGATTGAATAAAACGGACAAAAGAACAAAAACAGGAAAACACTGATGCTACAAATAAATTGAAATATATGTACAGACCCTGTTTTCCTTTTGTTTGTATGTATGCACATTTTTGTCTGGATGTGAATGCGAGTGTGTGCACAATTGCCATAGAGTGTTAATCCATCGATGTGGAGTTCCTGCGAGTCCATTTCTCGTTAGTCAATAAAACAGTGCCTTCATTATGTCCCATTTAGTTCCATATAGAAAACGTCCTCTGTAAAAGAGATGGAGTCCATTTGAAAGAAAAGTAAACTGTGTCCGTGATCCTCCTGCACCTCCGTCACTTCCAGTCAGTTATCAACGGCTGGAGTTGAATGGATCTAAAACACTTCTTGCCATAGCCACAACCTCTACCGTTGTTCCTAAGAACTAGACTGAGCTTTGTCACGTCTGAGGCTCACTGATCGCCTGAAAGTTGACAAAGTCTGCTCATCACTACCAGATGACGCTGGAGATGCTGGTTTCTCTTGGCAGCAGAGGGAGCATGGCGTTGTTAGCGTGAGCCTCCTCCAGGCTGTGCTCTCGGCTCTTCCCGGGAGGCCTCTGACCGTTCAGCAGTGTCAGTGGGATGTTGCAGTAGGTGTGCTGGTTCCCCAGAGAGGAGAGAGGTGGCAGGGTCCCGCCCGGGGGTATATCATACTCGTAGCTGCGGTAGTAGTGTTTCTGCCTCATGGTGGTGTGGTAGGTGTTGTGGAAGGAGGAGCGCAGCTCTGGATGGGCGGTGGCCATGGCGGTGGAGGTGGCTGCTGCCATGGAGATGGCGGAGACGGTCTGCAGCTCTCCGAAAGGACCCTGCTCGCTGACGTCCAGCGCTGGTTCATGGGTGAGCATGGGCTCCGTGCGTCTGAACGGCATCTCGTACTGCAGCTGCTTCCAGAACTTGGAGTTGAGCTTGTTGCTTTTGGGGCCGCGCCACTTGATGACTGTGAGGGTTTTGATGGTGTGTTTGAGAGCTTCCACTTCCTGGTAGTTCATGATGCCACGCAACTCGGCACACTCGATTAGGATGACTTTGATCTCACCAGTCACAAGCATGTTGCGCAGCCGCGTCTCCAGCTCGAAGATACTCCAACCTCTCCGTACTACGTAGTTGGGGGTCATGACTATGATGAGGCGCTTGCTCTGGTCTACACAGCGTGCCACATCCTCTATGTAGGCTACAGGAGACAAAGAAGCATAGGAAGATAAGAATGGACATTTATGAGACAAAAAGGTGCCATTAGTGTGCATTTAATATCATTTAATGAGACCACGACACTTAATGATGGATGATCAGACAGCATCAAATACAAAACACAAGACAATGACAGGTGATTGTTTAGGAATCTGGTGTAATGACACTCATCCTGATGCAGATTTACTGAGCAGAAAGACAAGGAGACAGAACAGCTATATTAAAGATTCATCTTGATATTGATTCTTTTTTTTTCTAATCAGTCTACAATACACACTTGTACACAATGACAAAGCAAAACCATTAAACTAAAACCATGTACACCTTAGCTTATTGTTTGGTTGGAATACCATCTGGCACTTTCTCCTACACTTGGTGGAAACATTCATGCTCAACCAGATTAGATGGGGAGCATCAGTGGACATTTTTGAGTCTTTCTAAAGTTGCTTTATTGGATGTAAATCCAGACTCTATCTGGGTCCTTCCAGGACTTTTGCTGAACTTTCTTGAAATAACTTTTATTCAGATTGCTCAATATTCTGTCACCAACAATCAATCACTAATGGGCTATATGCACAATTCCACTACTTCCTGAGCTTCAGACAGCACCTTTGCTTCCTGTCTTTCATTATTGGACAAAATGATTAATCCAGGTGTGTCTGACCACAGCAACTGGCCAGACACACCTGGATTAATCATTTTGTCCAATAATGAAAGACAGGAAGCAAAATGAAGTTCAGGAAGTAGTGGAATTGTGCATATAGCCCTTTGATGGCCTTAGTACATTGAAACAACCCTGCTATCAGCATGTTTAACTGTAGGGATGGTAATGAGGTGGTAATTACCACTGTCTGGTTTTGTCCACATTTAAATGGAAATTGTGGCCAGATGTTAAAATCTTTGTGTCACTAGTTAAGACTTAAGCTTCTGTCTGCGAAAGAGTCACTGATTTGCCTTTTGACTAATTACAAGAAAGCTGTCATGTGAGGAATGTGAGGACATTACAGTGAACTGAGAAATGGTATAACTGAGGAATTAGTATTGTCGGACTCATCTCAAATATCATGCTACATTCCAGTCACTTTGAGGTCATAGCTCTGAGCTGGGAATGACTTAATGGTCAATGTTGACCACTTTCCAGTTTCAAGTCAGAAATCCAGGATTTGCTCAGTGACCTGTTTAACGATCCATGTTGGCTGCAGTGCTTTTTTTTTCTTACTGTACGGTATTTGGTACATAAAACACAACAGCTTGTCCACTGATTAAGATTCGACAGCACCATGTGTGACTGATTTAAAGAGATAAAAAGTGAGATAAGTGCTATTAAACTGTTAATAATTAACAGTTAATTCCAGCAGCTATTGCCACTTTTATGTATGGGGCAGTCATGTTGGATTTTGAGGTCAAGATTGGTGAAGTTTCACCAACTTTCCAAATCAGAAGCTGAACTTTTATAAACTCCAGTTGATTCTTCCAACTGGGAACTCTGAAATGCTGATTCCTGAGTTCAGACTGAGTGCAACGTCATGCTACCTTAGAAATGCTGCATTCATGCCTTTTCAGAAATAGCACATTTTCATCTTTATATCAACATCCCAGCTGATTTCCCTTTATTGTCTTAGTCCCACAAGGTGTAAACAAAACATTACTGAGGATGCTGCATATTACAGTTTTATAACTTTCTTTAAAGAGTGAAGCCTACTTCAGGGACCAAGCGAGTTTCAGTTGGAGTCCCCTCTGATCTCACCTCTGGATCCACCCAGGGCAACCAAATGGCAACTCTAATGGATTTTCCATGTTGGAATGATGGAAATTACTATACAGTAGTTCTGGGCACTTCTGGGCTGTACTGTGACCATAACCATTGACTAATAGACCAGATAGATATAATCATTAATTAATTACAGAATATTTTATTTGACACATTTTGACTTCACACATGTTGAAAAACCCTCTTCAAGATCTCTGATTTGCAAGTTTCATAGCAAATGCTTGAGTATATAAACAAATGGTTTATCTGAGTCTAAAATGAATGGAAACACACAGAACCCTATTTTTGCTTTGCCACTGTGGAGCGTTGTGTACAAAGTATTTTATTCAAAAAATAAATTAAGCAAATAATATTTAAGATGATTTTGACACATAACAAAATGTAGAAAATTTGAGAGGGGTCTGTAATTTTTCCATCTCCTCTACAGAAGTGTGTGTAGATAAATATGTCTCTACTGCAGTCTGAATTATTACTATAAATAGTCTAGATGAGCAGATCCATATGGCTCTGAATGAGCACCAATGACTGATATCGCGTCACTTGGCAACGTCCTAGCAGCAGGTATATGGAAGCAGCTAAATGCAAGAGTAAAAGACTGAAGGCGAGTACCTCCGAAGAGTCGTGTGTCATCCTGGAAATGCTCATTGGTGAGACCTAAACATAAACATTTTAACATTCAGGTCACAGGCAGAACACATTACAGACACAGAAACATAAAACTGCACAACACTGTCGTCAAAGCAGCTGCGCTTCCTTTCACTCATCTTTTTATTTCACATACAATTAATCACATACCATGTTTCCCTGATTGGACATTCATCTGCAATGATTCTGCTTGGCACTGATGCTAGCGGCAATTTTCTTTTGATTAAAGGATAGAGGCGGCTCAGGCAGCGGAGCTCAGAGCCTTCATACATTTGCCACTGATGTTTAATTCTGTCTGGACCAACTAGGACGTGTTTGCGTTTTATCTGTTCCACATGAAGCCTACAGTACAAACACGCAGCATCACTACAAAGTAGAGCACACTGTGTTCCACTGGCACAGACGGACTGCTAAGCAGACGCGAGTTAGCACGCATGAGAATATGTTCAGACAGAATTTTCATGGATTTCTTAATGCATGGATAAAAACCAGAAAGGACGATAAATTTGTTCAATATATCAGCTCCCAGTACACACTGTATACTGTATTCCCTGATCTGGAGTACCCAGTGTGGGAATAGCCAGTGAGAAGAGCTATAATTTTCTCCTTCTGTCTAAAGAGGTTTGAGAGCATAAAAGTAAGAGATATCCTTGTTGACAGTTTTGGACTGAATTTTACTCTTTGTGTTGTTTTGGAATTCATGAATAATCATATACTGTATATTTAAGCTGTGAATATGAATATCTGCAGCTTGAATTTCATTAACAGCACAAGAAACACAAGACAGTGACAGTGAAAACAAAACTGGAGACAAACACGAAACAAACATTTAGAACTATGACAAAGTATAAGCAATGTGCCGAACACAGCAGCAACAACACATATATACAGAAAAATAGACATAAGGCACACCTCCACTTTTTGAAAATGTCATACAAATGCAAGCAAGCACGCACACACACATTCATTGTGCTTACTTCCTGTTGGAATGAGGTCTCGATCTGGGATGAAAAGTTTGTAGCCATAATGTTTCTCTAGGACATCAGGGAGGATCTCCAGGGCGAATCGCTCCTCCTCTCTGGTCTCCTGACTCCATTGGTCAGGATCCACTTTGGTGTAAGACAGATATGCATCATAGTCTTTGTTTTCTGAAAAAAGAGAGACAACCATTTTTGTTTAATAGAGGTGGCCAAACGTGCTGACATCCACCTCACAGCTAGAATTCCTGTATCATAAACGAGGTCTGCCCTGTTGCTCCATATGAAGAGCGTCAGTGGATTGGTTCTACTTGTTCTCCAGGTCAACACAGCATGTTCTCACACCATGCCACAAAGTTAGACATTGGTTTAAGTGATTTCTTCTTCATCTGTTTTTGTTTCTGAACGATCATGCCATAAACGAACTTGTTCAAAGTTGTGGCCAAGGATTTAGTGTTTCTAAAAACTGACAAAGATTTGTTAAAATGAAGACTTCCAAACAAAGAGGAGAGAAATAGAGATGGAGTTCTGCAGTGAAAACGGTGGATGCATCGTTCACGGGCTTTTGTCTGTGTTATGATGTGGTAAAACTCAGTGGTCAAAGACGGACAACTGAATCTGTTGTTGCCACTCTGGAACAGCTTCTGTTTATTATCATTATTATTTTTTCAGCTCAAATTATGATTTGAAAATGGCAAGATAGTCTTCACTATTTGATGCAACCACTTTTATAAAAGCTTGCATGATTAATCTTGTTTTTGCCAAAATAATCTGTTTACTTGTCTGTGTTAGGATTATTCCATCTTCAGTCATTATTTGGTTAGCTTTATTAACACAAAATCACTTGTACTAAGTACTAAAGGGTCTATTTTCCTGTTCTGATGCAATATGTCATGTTAAGCACCTTCAAATTGGACGCGCAAACACCTTGCTTTTTGTGTGCAATGAGAAATGGTACTGAAATACTTTTACCAACTCCAACTCTGATCAGTAGAGATGTAAAAACTGAACTGACAGGATCATTTTCACTGAGTTCACTGGGCTCAATAAGTCTGGCAAGAACACCAAGATGTGGATAACAAGATGGATTTTACCAGCTTAATAATGTTTTAGAGGTTGTGATACACCACATGTTGTAGGACAGTCAAATACCATCAATTCTTGTGCAAGTGTTGCCTATTGGAAGACTCTATGTGGATAGCCCTCTGAGGATACTGAAAATAATCATGCAGCTGCTGGCGTTGATCAGCAGGCATGGCTGCACTTAAAAGCACACATGTTCAGTTTTGTAAGGAGCCTTACTTTGCACTGGAGTGAAATTAACATCCATTTAAGACAACACGATATATAACTGCCCCAGATTTTCTGTTCTGGCCTTACCACATGTTCTATAGTTTTGCTATAAGGACCAGTACTTCTCTGTAAAAACTTTTTAGACAGTTTCAGATCCTGGCTTTTTAAACTGTTTCCACTCCGCCACAAGAGCCTTTGTGAAGCTGGGACTAATGTTCAGAGACTTGGTGTATAGCCTGGGAATCTCAGCAGTGTGTGGAGTTCAGCCAAGTCCTTCCACACCAAACTCAGCACACTATTTGGTCATTAGTTTTCTAACAGGTAACACATCTCCAAATATTTTATCTTTAGCCGTCTCATTGGAACAGACTGACTTATACTAAAAAACAAAATACACACAAGAATTTAAGCCATGTAGTGCATCAGAAATAAAATGGGTTAGATACAAACACACCCCAAATCAAGGCACAAGCAATACCCTCTTCCCCACCTCGAAATGATTTCCCAGAAGACAGAGAGAAGAACTGAATGGCAGAGACAGAAAATAGGGGAAGAGAAAGAAAAAAAAAGAAAGAAAAAAAAAACCCTACTGGTGACACGTTCAGTGAGTCCTAGTCATTATTCTCTGTAGAAACTGGAATGTGGGCCATCCAAAAAGGGAAGAGAGGGACTTTTTCAAAAACTCTTTGAGGAGCATGCGCAGCTTTGAAACTTGCTGGAAAGGCCAGAGCTGTGCTCCACCGGATCCAAACATCAAACAGTGCTTTCAAATTAGCATCCTACCCTGCAAATTAACCACCTCTCAAAGTTGGGAAATCAAAACAGGTTGTATCAGCGGTCCCTGACAGTATGACTTAATCATGTTAAAGTTTGCATCAACAACACTGTGTGTAATGGATAATTCATGCTTCTGGAGAAACAATCCAGTGTTTCCAGAATTTTTGAAAAGAAAGAGTGAAAAAAACCACAAAGGGAAGATATGAGGACATAAACCGGCAACTTAACTGAGGGAAAAGTTAACTGTGTTTTGTAGAGAAAAAAGGAGGCTGCCCTACAATTTCAAGCAGGTTTTTCTTCTATTTGTCACTCAGGAATGGGGCTTTGAGCCCATTCAGTCCCCGCGCGGCATTACCTGGCCTTCGTCAGCATACGGTGAGCACCATTCTGTGACATATTGAGACTGATCTCTTTTTAAATGGACAACAAATTGAAAATCCTTCTTCCCTCTCCCCAGTGCAGTCATGGCAGCGGTGTACTGAACACACACAATCACATGAACCTCACATGCACACGATGAGGAGAGGAAATGGTCCCCCTGACATTTAGACACAAGCGAAGAGGACATTTATATCTACTCAGGAGTCTGTTTTAGATGGAACACACACTGGAAAACAAAACAAATTTACACCTTTGAGAACAAACTCACAAAGGCACATGTTCAGTCATATTTGCTTGCTCGACACTGACTTGTGGAGAACAGCTGAGTGAAAAAGGTATGAATGTAGTGGAGGTTAAAAAGCTACAGGCAGAGACGGAGAGAGGGTTTCTTTTAAAAATATGTTGTGACGTCTTTACCTCCATCCACGTCCTCGCTGCCAAAGTGCCTCCTATAGAAAAGCATGAGCTCAATCTTGTAGCATTTGTAGAGGGAGATGAGGAAGATGAGAAGCAGCAGGATCGCTCCCAGCCCTCCTGCCAGCTCCACGGTATACATGAGCTCTGCTGGGGACAACACACAGACAAAAACACCATGAAAACTGCTGAGGCCATCAGCTCAAACTATATTTGCAGTTTTGTCTGTAAGGTTATTGTTTCTGCACCAGGTTGGACCCAAAGTCTTTTTTTCATGCTCAGCATTGAAGCACTTGAGAGGCTCATTTGAATTTGATGGAAAACTGGACAGTCTTCAAATGTTCATCGTTCGGCTCAGAGCAAAGCCGAATCAATCTTCAGAGACACGAGGTTCATAATGAGTTTGAGAGAAATGAGAGCACACATGGCATAGAAACACAAGGAAAAAAAAAACATAATGAGAAATTGGGCTCATTTCTTTGGCGTAGCGCAGGAACGACACAGCTTTGCACTTTGGCTGTCATCCATTGTGGGACTGACAATTCTGGACATGGATGGTGCCATTTTCAAAACAATGTGCTTTAGTTTACTCATCTCACTGTCACTCTCATCTCCATCAAACACCCTCCAGATTCTCACTTCTCCTTCCTTGCTCCGTTCATTTCTCTTCTCTATTATCGCCTCCACATCGGCTCTGAGACGTAGCTCAGGAAAGGATGAGTTATGGTGCTTATTAAAGCAGCATTTACCTGGTCGACTCATCTAAAGCAGGTTCACCTTCTATCTCTGTCACAATGTAGGCTATAATACTGTGAAGCTGCCATGGCAACCTCAATGCTCACAAAGGCATACTGTATATCAAAATGGCAATAGTGGCTTTGTGAAGCAAGACTATACAACTTTTATTAAGTTATTTAACTTTTTACTTACACCTGTTCAAAAAATAGACTTGAAATTTATCTACAGCAAGTTTAATATATGAATTATTGGACTGAGTAAGAATGACAAAATACATACATGAAGATATGGGCATTCTGTTCTGGTGAGACTTGGATAAGCAGATAAATACCACTGTCATCACCCTCAACTCTTCATTAATCATAACTGTGATAGAGGAAGCAATTAATAATAATTAAAAAAAAAGCTCTGATCTTTATCTAAATGATCCTGTCTGTTGATTTTCCTCACATCAGTCTAATCCAGCCAGCAGTGATGCCTCATTTTGCATTGCTATAAAGATGCACACATGGAAGTTTCTCAGTAAACAACAACATGCACCAATTCCTGCAATAAGCCCATGTTTGGAAATTGGAGGGATTGTGGATTTTAAATCAGAAGCCATCTTTCTTTTGCATCACACATTGTCGACCCAGCTCTCAGGTGGAAGATGAAAACTGTCCGATGTTGTGGAGGCGATGAATCATGTGGTGGCATGACACAAGGGCAAAAACTAAATGAACCTGAATCACAGGAACCTCTTTTCCACATTTTCACTCATCATTGTATCATCATTGTACATTAAAGAAAATCAGTGATACTTCTGTGTTCCTTAGTGACAACTGTAATGATGTGGGTGTGGACTGAAATGAACCAGAGGACACGGCACGAAGTAAAAAGTTCACATTGAATTGTTTTGTCTGCTTTTCTTGTTGGGTAGTTTTGTTGTAAGTCAGCAAGTGTCTAAAGTAGCCTTCTGTCATTTGTGCTACACTATCTATCAAAAGAAGAAAGTGATGCTGAGAAATTGATCCATGCATTTATCTCATCTGGGCTGGACTACTATGAAGCCATTATAGCTGATTGTCCAAATGCTCCCCTGAATATCTTGTGACTGATCCAAAACAATGCTGCTAGAGCGCTGACTGGAACCTTCAGCATCCCGTTTCCTCATTTTCTGCCCCTTTTTGACTGACTCCCGGACAAGTTTAGAGGCAGTTTACAATCCCCTTCACCACATATTCAGCCCTAGTAAATATCTATTAATTTTAGATAAAAAAACACAACTTTAAATCCAAACAAGTTGTATATAATCTATATAAAAATTGCAATTTTTTGCAAGTCTCATAAACCTGTATTTTTATTACTAACAAAACATAAACAACATATCAGATGTTTAAATTGAGACATCTTACTATTTCATGCAAAATAGTGGCTCCCTTTGAATTTGATGGCAGCAAAACATCTAAAAAAGTTGCAACAAAGTGATGTTTAATACTGTGTAGCATCTCCTGCTCTTTCAACAACTGATCGTGTTATTGAGCGGTTGTTTGCTAACCTAATCAGTTGTCAACTGCTTCTCCAGGTATTTTTTTTTAAAGATATGAACCAATTCCTTTTCCAGTCTTTTGTTGTTCTGTTTCAACTGTGTTGCTGCCCTTAAATTCTCAATGAGCTAATATTAAAGGTTAAAATATGGATTACAAATATGGGTTCAGAGGATTTGCATGCTGCATTCTGTTTTTATGAACATTTTACACAGCATACCAACTACTTACACATACAACTATTACAAACTCTTACTTTAAACAAATTTAAAGTCAATAAATACTGTCAGTTTCAGAGCAAAGTCAATGCACCTGTACACATTAGGGTATAAATTTGGCAATGGAAAAGATGTTAAATTTACATATATAAGTGTACTGAGTGAGTATATACACTCACCAGCCACATTATTAAGTACACCTTGCTAGTACTGGGTTGGACCATTTTTGCCTTCCGAACTGCCTTAATCCTTCGTGGCATAGATTCAACAAGGTACTGGAAACATTCCTCAGAGATTTTGCTCCATGTTGACATGACAGCATCACACAGTTGCTGCAGATTTGTTGGCTGCACATCCGTGATGTGAATCTCCTGTTCCACCACATCCCAAAGGTGCCATAATGGATTGAGATCTGGTGACTGTGGAGGCCATTTGAGTACAATTAACTCATTGTCATGTTCCAAAAAACAGTCTGAGATCATTCACGCTTTATGACATGATATCCTGCTGGAAGTAGCCATCAGAGGATGCTTCACTGTGTTCATAAAGGGATGGACATGGTTAGCAACAATACTCAGGTAGGCTGTGGTGGTTAAACCTGCCACATTGGTACTAAGGGGCCCAAAGTGTGCCAAGAACATCTCTCCCACACCATTACACCACCACCACCAACCTGAACTATTGATATAAGGCAGGATGGATCCATGCTTTCATGTTGTTGACACCAAATTCTGAGCCTAGCATCCAAATTTCGTAGCAGAAATTGAGACTCATCAGACAAGGCAACATTTCTTCATCTTCTATTGTCCAATGTTGGTGAGTCTGTGTAATTTTGGCCTCAGCTTCCTGTTCTTAGCTGACAGGAGTGGCACCTGGTGTGGTCTTCTGCTGCTGTTGCACATCTGCTTCCAGGTTGGATGTGTTGTGCATTCAGAGATGCTCTTCTGCATACTTCAGTTGTAACAAGTGGTTATTTGAATTACTGTTGCCTTTCTATCAGCTCAAACCAGTCTGGCCATTCTCCTCTGACCTCTGGGATCAACAAGGCATTTGCACCCACAGAACTGCTGTTCACTGGATATTTTCTCTTTTTCAGACCATTCTCTGTAAATGCCTCATATTATGTTGAAAAAAAATGACGTTGATTATGGTGCGGGTCATATGACCTGTGCTGTGTAAATCCATTCAGTCAAAAAATGAGGTCAAAACAATTAACAAATGTATTTTTGATTAGATAAACATGTATAAAATCGAAAGACAATTTTTAATTCCAAAACTATTTTTACTAACCATTTAGATTGAGTTGCTCTTTCTTCACAAAGCCATTTCTTTCCAACTGTCCCATTTGTTTAGATTATTGATGTTAATCATTTTCAGTGTTCTCCATATGATGGACCAAATACAACTGTGCTTTCTGGAAATGTAATTTTGCATTTCACGCAAACAGTGCTTGTTTTACTGGCCTCTTGGGAAGGACAGACCTGGCATCTTCCTGTTTCTTTACACCTGTATCTACTCGATCCTTTGTAAATTGGTTGTATAACAGGATGAATAATGGCTCAGGCAGAGTTTGAACCCTCATCTCCTGAGTAAGAGCCATGCATGTTAACCATTCGGTCAAAAGAGATATTCCTTTGGCCAAGTACACAGGGGGCATGATCAACTGGAGGCATAGTGACAGGACTGTCAACTGTCACAGTTGGATGGCACAAACTTTACTTTTTCAATGAAAGCTACAGTACAGCTGCTGGGGATCGAGCTGACCCGGCCCACCTCTGCATCTTGGGAGAGACAAGTGCTTTGCTCAGTTCTTCCAGAAAAACAACATTGGTACAATTTTGCCAGCATTCCATTCTTGGAATGACTCCTCCCTTGAATCGTCCTCATCAAGAGAAATTATGAAATTACATTTTTTCTTCATCACTAGCCTGGTTAAAAATCTGTGATAAAGCTTCTTCAGCCGTAAACCTTCTGGAGCTCATTTTTTATTGTGTTTTCAAAGAGATGACATGAGAATAGTGACAGTGATAAGGACCACCTAGAGAAAGTTTCTACTCTCACCACACCTGGATCTCTGGGTCTAAATATCTTTTCAGATGTAATGAAAATATAAATGATTATGAAATCAAAATAAATTACATCAAAGAGACCTGTTCATGGTCTTACCCATATTAAAGAGTCCGGGTCAAAACGACCCTTAACATAATCTTTGTATACAAACTCTGCAGAGACACTCCAGAACACATCAGTGTCCAAAATTTACACATCTGTTCATGACCCCAAATCAGGAAAAGTCACAAAATTTCATGAGGAAAAAGAAAAGTTAACTAGTACTTTTTTCAACACAAAAACTGAAATGGGTCAAATTGACCCTTAACATAATATGAGGTCTAGAGATGGTTGTGCGTGAAAATCCCAGTAGATCAGCAGTTTCTGAAATACTCAGACCAGCCCGTCTGGCACCAACAACCACGCCACGTTCAAAGTCACTTAAATCCCCTTTCTTCCCCATTCTGATGCTCGGTTTGAACTGCAGCAGATTGTCTTGACCATATCTACATGCCTTAATGCATTGAGTTGCTGCTATGTGACTGGCTGATTAGAAATTTGCGTTAACAAGCAGTTGGACGGGTGTACCTAATAAAGTGACCGGTGTGTGTACATGTAGAGTGTAAGATTGGTTTCTGAGATTGATTTTAAAATAGCATTCTTATATTGTAGTATTGTATTGGACCAGCTCTACAGCTCTTTACATTACCTTAGTTTGTTATCATCCTGTCAAGGGACTACGGGTGTATACCATACCATACCATACCATACCATACCATACCATACCATACCATACCATACCATACCATACCATACCATACCATACCATACCATACCATACCATACCAGATAAATGTTGGTTACTGCCATCAGTTGCAGTCAACAATTTATTTATGCATCCCTAGTTTTTATTCCAAACGAGTTCTTTGTTCAGTGCATTCCATTTTTTCTTATAAACAACAAATACAGTGGTAAAAAAAAAATGAAAAATTGTTGTTTTGGATCTAATTGGTCATGCATCAGCCTTTTGGATAACTTAATGCTTGGCTTGTAGCTCATTATCAGCAATCATTCTCATTCTTTGAGTTGTTTATGTTTTGCTGACCGCTGCGCTGCTTTCCATTTCTCCACTTCTTTTAAGTTATAAGGAAAAGCAGCCTGCAGTGACATTAGACCTGCCACTGGGCTTATGAGTGATGCATTCTTTGAAGGGAAACATGAAATAAACATCAGATGTGGATGAGAGAGGAAGAGAGAGTTTTCCTCTCCTTTGACAAAGGGAGTTAAATGAAGCTGTCTGCAGTGTGCGAAGACCACTCAAATGGATTGGGCTGTCTACAAAGGACGATCACAGAGACAGAGATTAAAGTGTGGAAACAGACATATGAAGACTTAAAATGTAATTGTATGCCAGATGTATTGGCCTTTTGGGAAAAGCTGAGGACCAATTTGCTGTTTAAACAGCCATCAAATTACCTCTCTTCTGGGGTGGCAGCTAGTGCATGAAAGAGCTTCAGACAAGTCATGCAAGAGAGCCAAAATAGCTACACAGCTGCTTGTGTAAATGTGGAAGATATGACACAACCAAATGGGGTCCTGAAGCTTGGGTAAATCTGCACAGAACAGAATATTTCCATTTGATGAGCTGATGCAGCTCGCTTTTGATTATTTCATCTATCATTTAGCTTTAAGAGAGCTGGAACAAGCTGATGCAGAATATTTGAAGCAGCCAGAAAATAAAGAAGACGATGACTTTACTAAGCGTAAAGCCATTTTTGCAAAAATAAAATGCGAAAAGTTTTAAGCAGGTTGTTTACGGTTGCAGTGGGAGTCCTTACCCCGCCTGAAGAGCTGGATGGTGGCTTGGCGACGGCCGTTACCATTTTCCACATAACAGGAATAATTTCCCAAGTCCTCCTCCTCCAGAGAGTCAATTGTCAAGGAAATGGCTACTTCTTGCTCACCAAGATGCTCCTTGACGACCCTGCAAAACAAACAGGACTCAACAACGTCTCCTTTGTTAAATCAGTTTTGAAAATGATAGACAGGAGGTAGCCTCCCCTGATCTGTCCCATTGCGAAGGTTCTACTCGGTGCACATCTGTGTGATGGTTAGCAGGATATCGTGGAGTCATAATTCAGACAAATATTTTGTTACAAATCGCAAGAGTTCAGTAATCGAAAATAATAAAATAAAAGTGTGTCTGTGGCACAAAGGTATATTTATGAAGCTCTTTTTGTGTTAAGTACTTCACAGTATGTTAATTTCTTTCTCTGCACTCAAAACATATGAGGAATGAAAATCAATAAGGGATCTTCCTCAGCTTGTGTGTGTGTGGGGGTGAAATCAAATAATGGCGATGAGGAGAAAATCTTTTTATAGCGGCTGCCATGGTAACAGCAAGAAGTAGAGAAAGTAATATTCCATAAAGTAAATGAGTGTCCCCTGCTGGGCTGGTTGAGCCTGATGGAGAAGAGAACAGGGAGATAATGCTCCTTCATACCTTAGACACAGTACTTAGCCTACTTTTACAGCACCCTCAGCACAAATGACACTGTGGAGGAAACAAAGCACAAATGAGAAATAGATCTCCACTGTTTGTATGTGTGTGTGAGTGAGACTGTGTGTGCTTCTGTGAGCATGAGTATGTATAATTTGCTGTGTTGAGAAGAAGAAGTGGGATGAGGAAAGAGTGTTTGCTTGTGTGCTTGAGTGTGTGTGGGGGGGGGGTAATGACTCTCAAGCATCTCACTCCTCTCGCCTTCGAGCCGATAAACTGCACATAAGGAGCGCTTGTTGGGGAGATTTGGCATCAGTAATTGAAAGTGTATCATGTGCTGTGCGTCGAGTCTGAGGCAATGCTGATGGTATTGAAGTTGCTGTGTGGTGGAATGGGGGTTGGGGCCCTGGGAGATGAAGGCATGGGAATAATTCATATCTCTCCAGGGAGTGGTGGGCACTTTGAAGCCTCCCATTTCACATAATCACACTATGTGAGCCAACAAAGCTCACCTGAATCTTAAATGGAGGCTAAAGTTTGAGTAGGTTATGCAGATGAGAGCTAAATAATAGCTGATAATGTACACAAAGTCCTTAACTAATAAGTGAGTTTGATTTATGTCTGTGTCTGTAATGATCTATGACTGTGAAGAGAAATATGTTGTTACTTTCTTAAATCAAATGGAAAAGTGTCAGATTGAAAAGGGTCTAAAATTTCTGATAAAAAGACTCGTTTTGGGTGATTGAGTTAATTAATCCAGCCTTGGCAGAATGAGTAAATCATGAACTTGTTTGCAACAAATGCCTGCTGGAGGCACTTTTTTTTTTTTGCATATCTTCCCCCTTCCTCATCAGCAAAACCTCTGTGGTTGCCCATTTAGTGATCAATTTCCACCTTACTCATTCCTTTCATATTCCCCTCAATGCACCTGCAAAACACCAACTGAACTGGGTCAATGACATATCGATCACCCTCCTTCATTATGCTGAGCCAGATTTGTTTTGCTAATTTATTAATCTCTGCATGCTATGCTAATGTCCAGCCATCCATGCAATGATAACAGAGGCAGCCTTGTCCTGGTGGCACAAATGAGAATTTATGGGCTCAGGTTGCCATAGAAATGAACTCCTCCAAATCAATAGGCTCAGAGTTGGGTAAATAAATGTCTGCAGAAACTCAGAACTCAAGGTATGAGTGCTCCTCTCCAAGCTCGAGTTTTGCTGCTGACGCATTAATAATAACCCTTTAAGTGTGTGTGGGTGCCAGCCTGATGAAGAGAGGTAACTCTTAGGAATAAGGGAGAGAGCTTGGCTGCACTGAAAGCACAGACTTGCTCATGTTTGGCTTCACCTATTCTTTCTTTACACTCTTCTCCTTCTTTGCCTGGGCTGAATCTCCAGCTACGTTTATGGAAGTAAAACTAAGGCAGGATCTGAGAACGCATGGTGTAGCAGCATCAACAAGAGGGAGTGGATGATCGAATACATTATTGATCCGCTGCATGGAATATGGGTATGAATTATTGAAAAGATAACCCCTCATCCTTTGAGTGAGGGGAATCCTGCTGTCAGGGAGCAATGGAGGAAGAGGGAGACAAAGGGGGTTGGTTAAACTGAGATTGGTCTCTGTTGCATGTTTATATAAATGCACCAGAAAACTCTTTATAGCAGATAAGTCTCCCTTACTTCACTCTTGAGTGACTTATAACATTTAAATTCTTTCTTTCCATTTCTTCCCTGTCTGTTCCCTCCTTCTTTTCTCTTCCTCTCCTCCCCTCCACCTCAGCTCCTCATGGCCCATCTGCATGCTGCTATAGGTGGGAGCAGTGAGGGAAAGAGGAATAGCACTGGTGGTGTGAAAAATGGCAGTTGTTAACCATCTGACAGGGCTGTCTCTGCAGACCTGCATCCTCTCCAAACAGCCCTAATGGGAAACATGCACATGGACCAGCAAATGGACTTGTTTAAATGCGTCACACCAATAGGAGGGACAGACATGAAGATGTGCTTGCTTTAAACACCTGAAGACCCTAAAAGTGAAGTTACATTAAAAGGAGATGAATTTGGGCACAAGAGGATTTTTTGAAGTGGGTTCAGCATCATCATTGGGGATGCAGCACATCAGCTTGACCCTTGTAAAACTGCTCGGTGATGAGGGTAAAACGTAAAATATTCAGATCAAGAGCAGCATGATTATTTAGTATCTTTTATTTGTTTTGATGGCAATGTTATGTAAAAGGCAGCTGAAGTGAAACAGAGCTGAGGGCAACGTCTAAGTTATGCCACCAAATGTCAGTTTTGCTTATGTATTTTTCCCATTTGCTTTCATTTTAATTATATGAAATGTAAAATCATTACTTCCTCACATGACTTTTCATGCTTATGTCTTTTCTGTTGATCAGCCACAATGTTAAAATCACCTGTTCCCCCTCTTGTGCCGGCGGAACGGCCCTGATGCATTGCAGCATGGACACATAAGCTTTGTGGGTGTCCTGTGGAGCCTGGCATTAGGACATGAGCTGCAGATCTTTCAGGTCCTGTGAGCTGTTGAAAGAAGCCTTTGTGGATCTGACTTGCTGTTCAGCATCCTACTGATGCTTAATAGAATTAGGATCGAGGGAGATTGGAGGCTTGATCGATGTCTTAAGCTTTTCCTGAGCCTTCCTTTTTTTTTTCATTTTTCTTCCATTGCACCATTAGGACACATTGACCTGCTGGAGGGGGTTGCTGATGTCAGGGAGGACTGTTGCAATGCAGAAAAGTGTGTTTGGTCTGGCACAATATTCATAGATGGGTGCTATGTGTAAATGACTTATGTTAGGAGCCTAGCCTTCCCAGCAGATCATTGCAGTTTAACTCAGTGATCAATGTTATCCACTTTACCTACTAGTGGTTTTAATGTTCACATGATAATGAGACTCTTTTCTTCATGCTGCTGTCTGGTTTCCACCTGCTAGCCATTTTCCACAAAAAAAAACGTAATTTAAACCAAAAAATAAAGGTGAAAAGATAAATGACTAAGTCCCTGCATGAGGTTCAAACCATGGCAAGACAAATTGAGAGCAGCAGCCATTTAGAAGTCAGAGAATAAGTCTTCTAAAAAATGGTGGGTTTAGTTTATGCAATCTAGAGCTAATGGACTAAAACATGCAAAACCACCAGTATCATCATTTAATAATTTGTGGTAAATTTATCTACATCTGCTATAAATTCCTCATTGCTGCCGAGACCAGTGAGATGAAATGCATTTCTTACTTGATGTCACTCTCCTGGACTCTCTCCTCATCCAGGTCCTCTATGAACTTCTCCCCCTTCATCCAGTAGATGAGTGGGCTGACGTCGCCGCTGTAGCCGAAAAACGCTCGGCAAGTGAGGTTCAAAGCGCTTCCTGTGAAGACAGGAGAAGACATGCTGTCATATCTGATCGCCCCGCTGTCTTCTTACAGGTATGCATTTGTGCACAGCCTGAAAAATATAGCAGCGGCACCATCAAAGTCAGAAGCTTCAACGCAGGCGCTTCTTGTGATTTTGCTGGTGACAAGTGGTGACGTGCACACACCAATTCTTTATCATTAGTGCAACATCTACGTGTGTAAGGCACACACTTCTCCCCTTCAGACGCTTACACATATCTGTGCTGCTCAACTTTTTCTCTCAAATAACTTTGAGTCAGTCTTTCCTTGTTATGCAACATCACGGGGGCTATTTTGATTCACTTATTTGGTCACACACGGGGACACACACAGACTCCCAGTATATTGATGTAAAAAAGCAAGAAAATAATAACGAACACATGATGGCACTCATGAGCTGCCTAAACTCCCCCCTAGAGACCATGCCCATAAGAGAAAATATGGCGAAAGGAACTGAGAGGAGACAGACGATAACATTATTTTATTTGGAGCTGCTGCTGGGTGTGAGGGAAGGTCAAGAGTCAACAACAGCAGTTTGCTGAGAGATGATCTGTGGAAGAAGAGGTAATTGTCTCTTGGGAGTCAATGGGATCTTTGCTCCATGAATGAGTGGTTCAAAAGAGAGGGCACATATCCACGTGGAAGAAAAAGGTTTTGCTTCGGTACCAATTAAAAAAGTTTTACTTTCAAATCTATTGCGGTGATGTTATTGTTATGATGCTGTTATCTGTGGAAGCATGGAGACTCAAAATAATTACTGAGCAGAAGATAAGCATGATAAATCATAAACCAAATATTAGATGTAGCCCTGGTGTGAGCTGATTAGAGTTGGCATCGAGCATAGAGTAGTACACCCTCAGTGTCCACGATCAATGCCTGTCTTAAAATAAAGACACGGCATTGCCAGCATGATGCTCACATGTTTATTTTGCATTCCACAGAAGTGGCAGTCTGAACAGGCCTGGGGCGCGGTAATCACATGCTGCTGCCTCACGGTGAACCGCACAGCTACATGTAAACAACAGGAAGGCTCGTCATGCAGCACATACTAGAAACTCTTTGGTGCAGGACTTTCCTCTGGGGAGAATCAGGCTTGTGAATTTGCTCTGAGGTATGTCACAAAGGAAGCTCTAGAGGAAAAGGATGAACGGGTGGGGAGGTGAAGGAGCTGCTTTTCTCTTTTCTGTAAGCTGCAGGATTTGTGAGCAAAGCAAACTGTACTGTATATTGCTAATGTTGATTAGCACATCACAGCACCATGGACAGCTCTGCAGGGGCCCAACACAGTGGAAACTCAAGTGTAAAACTGCTCTTTGAAAATACCTTATTTTATTTATATATTTTTTAACCAGCAGTGATCAGAAAAATAATTTAACCGTCTATCACATTGTGTTATACTGGCGACCTGTTTGGGGTGTACTCTGCCTCTCGCCTGCTAATTGCTGGGATAGGTTCCAGCTTCCCCACAACCCACAATTTCAATAAGTGGTAAAGAAAATGGATGAATGTTGTTATATTTTAAAGTGGCATGATACTGGCAATGGCACCTAATCCCCTCACTGTACCACCAGCCACCGACTACGGGTCACATCTTCAGACCTACACCTGTGGGGTTATTTCTTAAAAGACTGCTTGTGTTTGAACTAAGGGCCTGAATCCTCCGTGCTCCTTTTGTCCACAACCAAAGGAGCAACTTCAAAAGATTTCAGCAGGTCACTCGCAGCGGAAAGTTTTAAGATGTGCAGGGAAGCAGGATGGGAGGACACCCAGGAATGAACTGATAGTACGCTCTGTGAGGAGCAACGGCTGACATTTCCAAAGTTCAACAGCCACTCTCAGCTTGGTATTTGTGCACAGCCTGGCTCTACAAAGGCTACATGCTGTACCTACAAAATAGGAACCTCCTGCCTGTGATTACACACATGCAGGTGTGTTTATGCAGCAGTATCTTACTATGCAGTCAGATTGATCTGCACAGAAAACATACATAAAACATCTGAAAAATCACATGTTGTACAACTTTATATCTGTGTGTGACAGAAATGCATAATTTACATTTTCTTCCTTTTATAAATCTGCTCTGTGCTGTAAGTTTATCCCTTAGATCAGTTGTAAACTAGGAATGTCAAGCTTCCAGCAGCCGCTGCCTGCAGAGGAAGTCTCCACTGAGCTTCCTGGGAATTACAGGAAACGGTTGAAGGCCTCCTGCTGCCTGATACTAATCCAAATGCAACACTTTCAATAACACTCTTATACCACAGGTGTTTTATGTCCAATTGACAGTGGGTGGTGAACATCATCATCATCATTACTTTCGCAGAAACACCATGAGAACTGGACACCGTTTGCCAGGATGATGGTTATTCATTCTGATATTGCTAATTTATTCATTTCAGGCAGCCCCATGCTACATGAATTACACAAACTTCCTTCATTCTCTCTAAATCATTTTCAGCGTACAGCTGAAATAACACCAGAGATATTTCTAAGCACACTTTCTCTTGGTGTTAAATACACAAAGTGTGTCTTCAGCTGCAGTTTGAATTTACAGGGTGAAGAGCAATTACAGGGTTTAGTTGACAAAGCTGTTTAAAAAGACGCACAAATATTAGCCTGGCAGAGAGAACAATGTCAAACAAACCAAACATGCCAACACCACCACCACCCCAAAAGAAAAAAAAAACAACCCTTCTATGACTTCAGTGATAGAAAACCAATACGGTATGATCTGTTAAGAATTACTGGAACAATATGGTGAACAACTGCATGGCATCAAGTTATAATGAAGGAGGAGTAAAATATCTGAGCTGTGTTGCACTATCAAACTCCCACAGTAGCATCTTTATTAACTTGATCTACTAACAGTCTCAGTTCATAACCCCTGTTTACTCACAAGTGTGGTGTCTAACTGACGTGAACTGACTAGGGTGTCAATCTATTTCCTGTGACTTCACTTATTTCTTTATGCGCTAAGTGTTTATGTATTTAGATTTGCTATCATAACACAAAAAACAATGCACTATACACTGATACAACCTCAGTGTTTTGGTTAATTTTAAAAGAAGTAAAGTGAGAAAAGAAAAATCCACAAAAGTTAAACTATGGGCTTGAATTTCAGGCTGGCTTTTAAAAAAACTTTTAGTCTGAAACTGTGAAAAAATTACCTTTAAATTTTCCATAAAAATCTTAAACTAAACCTAAATGCATTAAGTCTATGACGCTATGTATGTAAGATAAAAAGAAAAACATTGAAAAATTAGAAACTCACACTTGATTAATTTCTGATAGCAGTAAAATATTTAACATGAATACTGATAAGATCACAAATTCAACAAAAATGTTAAAGGTGGAGTCCGAAGTCCCTCCAGCGTTTCTGTTTGCAAACAGTATTCAAACTTAGCGCTCCTCCCTCTCAGGCTAATGGCCGCCTCGTTCTAGCTAGCCTATTCAACTTCAAGCTTCTCCTTCAGAGCTCAGAAGTGGCTACAAGCCAAACTATTATGAACCCTGGTTTTCCAAAGTGCATTATCTGCAGCTCTTACCTTTTCTTCGGTGCATATATGGTGTTTCCTTTCTTTCTCTCTCTTTCTTTCTTTCTTTCTTTCTTTCTTTCTTTCTTTCTTTCTTTCTTTCTTTCTTTCTTTCTTTCTTTCTTTCTTTCTTTCTTTCTTTCTTTCTTTCTTTCTTTCTTTCTTTCTTTCTTTCTTTCTTTCTTTCTTTCTTTCTTTCTTTCGAGAGTTCGAGTGACTGGCGTCTGCTCCAATCATGAGCTTATTTCCACACAGCGTCATGCTCTTAGCTCTGTCATTGGCTGCCGATATAAACAGAAATCTCCACCCAGAAATGTCCCTAACACACCAAAACCATGCAAAAGAGCGAATTACAGGCAGGGGGAGAGAGAGTTGCGTTCAAACGCACCACGGCACGGAAGTAGAGGCCCAAAGGCGGAGTTTGAGACGGATTTCACTTGCTCAAGTCTAACGTTTATTTTTTACGGGGGGAACTCCGGACTATAGTTTTTCACAGAAGCAGTATTACAATTATATTTGTCACTATGTTGTAAATATTACCATTTTGTTATTATTTGATTATCTTAAAGTGTAATTAATTTGGCAGTGCATTATATCCCCCCCCCCACACACACGCACTAACACACACACACACACACACACACACACACACACATATTCTGCATATATATATATAGACATTTGAGTTGTATTTTATTTTCACAAGACAAAACATTTTCTAACCAATGTCATTAAATTAGAAAACTATTATTTTCATACACTGAAAAAACAAAAATCATACAGTGTTTTTCTAGTTTTGTTTGAATCATATTTATTCTTATGACAATTCTACAACAGAAAATTAAACAGTTGCAGGCTTATTCAGAGTAAAAAGCAGGATGGCAAATGTCAACACATGTAACAAAATGATAATGCACCGCTGAGAAGTCCCTTCACATTTCTGTCACAAATTCCTCGACCTTATTCGCCATCGTATGCAGCGTATATGGATTCAGTTTTTTAGTGAGGACTCAAAAATTCAAATGTTTCATTTACTGGTGTTCGCCAATAAATCTGGCATTACAAGACTTGGCAGGATAAGGTGTGAAAAATATCTCCCGCTGACTGACTGTGCAGCTTGTACAGTACAAGAGCCATTAAGTGTTTTTATGAGTGTGTGTGGTTCTGTATATGTACTTTGTGCCTTGTTTCTGCCTTCACATTATGTGTGGGCGTGGAACAAATCCATGTAATCTGACTGATTGACATCCTCCCCCCGGCTGAGAGTTGGTCACGGTGCCTGATGGAAATGAGACTTAAGATGCAGTCTTTCTCCATTTCTGCCCATCATCTGTGAATCTTCCACACACACTCATTATTATAAATAATGGGTGGAGAACAATTTAAGGAAAGTTCTGGACCTTTCTAAGTTGATGTGCATTGGAGGTGATGGGTTAAGTTGTACAAAGAGTTGCAGAGCCATTCTCTTTTTAATCTATCTTTTATAGCCTGAGCTGCAACACATTTTTCTCACAGAGGGTTTCTTTCATCTGTCTGTCTGAAAAGCTGAAACTGGTATTTCCATATGTGCACCTCATTCTTTCAAAAGTGATTATCTTGTAGATATTTAGCACATAACTTCATGAGTCACACAAGTGCACATGAAGCATGATTGGATCTGCTGATTTCATACTTGAAACGGAGAGGAAAACGTCAACTGACATCACTGGAGTTGACTACACATACAGTAATATCTTAGTAGCGGGAATGCTGAGACTTCCACCGGGTCATGTCATCATTGCAAGGTTACCAAGCAACCAAAAACTCATTGTACCAAATAACCAGTATAGTCAGTTGAAATGAATGAATAAATAGATACATAAAAATCCACGTATAAATCAAATCATTGTATTAATTAGTGAGTTTTAGAGGATAGGATTTACACTTTTTGCATAGAGCCATGAAATCAAATTTAAAGAACACGTAAAACCGACCATCTGCTTGGGTGTTGATTTAAATTTTCTAAAATTTCACAAAAGAAAAAAACAAAAGGAAAAAAAACCCCAAAAAGCTTAATCCCTAAAATGTCAAGCTTATTTTCTAGAGGACCTAACAGCAGGTGCAAATCTTGTTTTCATTAATCTTCTGTGTACCTGCTCTGTCACCACACAGTAACAAACTCTTTTATGTTTTTATATAATTTGTTTTATTTGTGCAAAATCCATTTTTACCACATTGCATTTATTTGTCAGAAACTTATGTTAAAAGCGAGTGAAAATAACTGAATGAATGTACTAAATTAATGAACTTACAGTACTGACAGTCAGTGTATTCATGTCTATTGCAGATCTGAACAGAAAAATGCGTTAAACCTTTGAAGCGAATCATAAAGAAGCTTCAATTAGACGATCCATAGAGCAATGAAGGACGGGAAACAAGCAACCTTTAAAGTGCAGCAGGTCTTTTTTATTTTACTGATATCTGAATGAGTAACAGAGTGAGTTAGTGAGCGATTCAGTGAGTGATTAAGAGACCAGAAACTGAGATCGGATTTTGAGAGACTATAAAAGGATGTGTGTGCTTCAGAGGGACATAAATTTGATTTGCAGCAACTCTCAGTGCATGTTCTGCTGATTTCCCAGTATTTAGGATAATTAGACCTCATAGAACTGGCACTCAGATCCCTACAGAGGAATACTTTCCAAGCCAGAGGGGAGGAAAACAAAGTGTGCACAGAAAACACTGTGCAGATGCTGTCCAAACTCAGCACAGATGCAACAAACACACAGTGAGATTGACAGATACGCTGAGACGGGAGCAGTTGAATGAAGAGACAGACAGGGGGAGAAAAAAAAGAGAAATCAAGAAAGCATGCACATACAAACATGATTACAAACTAACAGATGCACACATACACATTATGTCATTTTTTCTGTTTCTGTCTCATCTCATCTCAGAACGCCAATTAGCCTTAATAGTCTCCTTAATTCCAGTGCATGGAGTGGAGTTTGATTGTATGTGTGTGTCTCAGCCACCATGTTTTATCTGGAATAATCAACAATCTGTAGAGGGTTTTGAAAAAGTAATTGGAAGGGTGGGTTAGATGTTTCACCTGGCTCTAGCACAACTCGTTGATCTCAGTGTGTTTTATTTTCAAGTCAAGCTGAAGTGGGACACAAAAAGTGCCATCACATGCCGGTGGTTTTCTCATCCTAAAGGGCACTTTGCTTATTTGCCTTGTGCAGGCTGGAGTTAAAACACCCACCACCTTCCTGGTTTGTTTTACATTGTGTTATTCAAAGCCTATAAAATATGAGAGAAAAATATACAATTTATCATTTGAATTGAAATTTTGAATTTAATTGGCTCTTCGAGCAACCCCCCCCCCCCCCCCCTTTTTAAAAAAAAACAAAACAAAAAAAAAACAATAGTTAGTTAATTTATTTTGAGCACCCATAACACAAAAAAGCCCACATACAACAGCATTTAAGAGACTAATTTCACTTAAAGGGAAATTGGGAAATGGGAGGAGCTCCCTCATTTTTTTCATGGTGCGTGGGAAAAAGGGGGCAGACGAAAACACCGCATGAAGAAAATTAACAACCCCTCTAAGAAGAGGTGGCCTAGTATAATATATCAACCACATTTGGTATGGGTTTTTTTTTCTCCCATTTTTTTCTTTTTCCTTTATTAAAAAAAACATGTTTACGGGGAACGGACGGAGAGGGTTCCCCCTCTGGGGGATTTTAAAAATTACCAGAAAGAGAAAACCGGGGGGTTTTTTCTCAAAAAAAAAAGAAAAAGAAGACCCCAAGACGGAAAAAAAAAAAAAAAGGGAAAAAAAAAGAGAAAAGGGAGATATAAAAAAAAAAAACAAATAAAATATATAAACAAGGCCCCCCTTAATGCAGGCATGAGAAAAGAAAAAAAAGAGACAAGAGAAATAAAAAACAAAACAAAACTCCATCGTTAATGCTGGAAAAGGAGAGGGAAGAAAAAAGCTTATTTCATCCCCCTATATCTCATCAGTAGCTTGTCATGAAGAAGTTTTATTACTCGCTCCCCAGAACGCATACAATGATCAAAGATGGCCTGCACCAGATTACAACAAACATATTTGATAATATTTGCTTTACTTACCGAAACAAAAATAGAGATACTGTAACACACGGGGACAAAGTATGTAAAAATCAGGTAGATTCTCTTTTTAAAAAACAAATTCACAATTCCTATATGAAATAAACTCAAATAAACTGTGTTGAACATATACGAAAGCAATATCATGCTACATTTACTGTATACAAAAATGCTATTTATATACAAGACTCCCTCCCTTACAAATGTGATAAATGCATGCACAGTTATGCTGCAATTACATGTAATAAAACTACAGCATATTATATCAGGATTCTTAATTATGTGCTAAACATAAACGTGGACTCCTTAAAAATATGTTTAATTGCTGAAGGGTTTACAGTATTTGCTATGAATATTCAGCTTTTCTTTGCTAGAAGATTAAAGCTTATGCTTTAATCAGAGGTTTCTTCAACTTCTAACTTTTATTTCTATACAGCTGAAGTATTACTTGGTGTAGTTTGAGTTGACCATAATCTCTTCAGCCTCTTCAACCTCTGAGTGATGGTGGTGGTGATGTGAGCCCAGACATTTGTGCAATATAAAATTTGTCACCTGCGGCCTCGTCTCCCTCTGGAACTCTGAATCCAGGATGTATCTCACTTTACTGAAGGCAGGACTGGTTGTTGCTCCACAGTAACTCAACTACCAACTCTGACAGCAAACTATAACAGAGGCTAATTCAGATCCAGGTGCTTCCTTCACTACACTACAATCTGTGAAAGCCTGAATAGAAGACATCCCCAACCAGAAAAACTTGAGTTAACAATATTCTCTCTTTGTAAATTGATAAATCTTTTTATTAATTTCTTTTAAAACTCTTGATGAACTTTAATTAGTGAAGGTAAAGCTGTAGGTTAGCTTGCTTTATATTGTGTCTCAGATGCACCAACATGCACACACACACCCACCCGCACACCCCCCCCCCACACACACACACACACCCAGACTGGCTGCCAACACATGAGCTGTGGTTACTACAAACAGAAGGAGAACAGCTGTTTCTGCTAACAACATTACGCTGCTAGATCTTTGTGGAGAAAGATTGGTAGCGCTCTGTAACAGTTCAAAATATCGCACATGGAATATCTGCAAAGATAAAGAGTAAACACAGATTCAATTTTTCTCTTAAAAAAACAAACAAACCCTAAAACACTTAAGTGTTTAAGTTTTTTCAGTTTTGAAGAAACATTTGAAATGAAGATTTTAAATGTTCATTAAATTTTGTGTAACTTCTTTTTGTGCCATCATGATTGGCTTTCACATCACTTGAGATATCAGAACCATTTGTCCATATGTGCATGTCTCAAACTTACAGTACAGCAGACGAATGTGAAAACAGCTTTCCACAAACTCTCAGCATACTGTGCTTCAATCTGTACAGTGAAAGTCAAAGATCCACAGGAAGGAATAGAAACAAGCATCTAATTAGTGGCTTTTGGGGAGATTTTTTGACAAATAAATACACTTACTCTAAAGGCCCATTCATGCTCAATGAAGAAGACGGATACGCAGACGGACGGACAGTTTCAGCTGTCGTCTTACGTGCGTATGTTACATACGTAATTTGGTGCATTTTCGAGAGGCTTGTTGGTCCGTCACTTGACGCAGAACACAGAGCAATACCACCAGAAATGGCAGGGTCAGTATTGAGCTCTGGAGCTTATATGCAGGAACAAACCAGAGAAGAAGAACAGGAAAATAACAACGCAAAAACAGCTGGGATCATTAGCCCAATAAAAGCACCTGAGAAAGAAGACGCCACACAAACAGAAAGAATCTGTAGACATGGATGGAGCTTTTGAGGAGAGGCTGTGCGAGTGTGTCCGAAAATACACTCATATACAGTACGACATCACATCGCCAGGGCACAGGGACAGGCAGCACTGCCGCCTAGCGGACAAACTGGTTTATGAGCAGTGGGAACGCAGAGGACGCATGGAAGCATGAAGCGTACGTCGCCATTTACATACGTAAGGGAGCATAAATGGGCCTTAAGCCTGTTTGGATTTTGCTCACAGTAGGCCAATAATATTTCATTATGAGACATGACTGTTTGCTATTACAAATCAATTCAATGCAACAAATCTAACTGAGAATGAAAATAACTCAGCAATTTATTTGCTACTTTCTCTGTCTATATACAGTATATACAGTATAGTATATACAGTATAAATACATATATATATATACTGTATATAAACAGATGTGTGTGTGCTCATTAATATTTCCTAATAACACTCCTGGGAAATCTGATACAAGCCTCGCCAGTCATAATTATTTCCCCACAAGATATGAAAAAAACACGACGAAGTGCATGTTACTAATTCTTTTTCATCAGACAGGAGGGTTAAACAAGTAAACAAGACTAGAAGCAGATATGGATTTAGATAAAGTTATGATAAATTTCAAATGAAGTGATTCTATGTGTGGACAGATCAGAAATAAAAGGTCCCTACAGTGCATGTTGCATATTAAAGTACATATATGCTTTTTTGTGCCACCTTCCACATAAACTACATTAAACACACTTTACAAGTATACACAAGCAAGTCAAGGGCAAGAGTGAGAAAAAGATTGAGTGCTGAGGAGGCAGGAAGAGAACATGAATGACAGCAAGTCAGCATCACCAACATGAGATTCCTGGAAATTCTCATTTCAAGTCCTGCCGCTAAAAATATCGGATCCTACTTCCTGTCCGTGCTCATCTCTCAGTGCAGGAGGCTTCTCTGGAGAGCCACAACCAGGCAGGTGCGCTTGCTGTTCTCTGGTTGTATAAGGATTGGGGCACTGAGCTTAGAAAAGTCCATATCTGCCTGTCAACATTTCTTTTCTTTGGCTGCCTGCAGGTTACCATGACTACACCTACTGAGCTGGCTAGCAGCAGCTCTGCAGGCTCCATCAAGAGAAAAAAAAAAATACAGCAAAGACAGGTACTGTGCCACAGGAAGGCTGCTGTCGATGTATGTTGATGGTGAACAGAAATCAAAGTTGGCTCCTATGGGACAGGGGCAAAACTAAAACCTGGGTTCATGCAACTGCTGTAGCCTGTAGCTTTTTAAGCATTTCAAAAAGCAGTATCTGCAAACAGGCCCTACTGTATGCAAGTACGTGACTTTCTGTTCAAAGCATAGCAGTGAGCTGGTGTGGAACAATGACGATAGGCTGAACTGATTACTTTTGTTCTGCATTGCGGAGAGGTGCAGGTTAGTGTGAGGAGGGAGTGTTGGAGGGGTGAAAAGTGCAGCGAAAAAGAGGATTGGAGGATTTGGGCAGAATGAGAAGGAACAAGTATGGGCAATGTGAACATGAAAGAGTTGGGGACCACCCCCTTCCACCACCTCAGCTTTGCTTTAGTTCTAATATCGTCCCCTCTCTGGAGACGAGCTCTTAATTACCATTACAAGCCTGAGAGCTTTTAACAGAGGAGAATCCTGCTTCTTTTTTTCCTTTGTTGCTCTTTTTCCTCGTTTGTTCTGTGGCCGCTGATGATCCGCCAGGGAAATGTAAGCCTTTAATTACCGGTAAAAATTATGGCCTTTGTGAACAGGTAGTTTGTGCCCTCTCTTTCATCCTTACTTGAGTATGCTAATCGTCTCTTTCTGATGACATAATAGGTGTTCTGTCTGATGCAGCGGAGGGTAGAGGTCTATTGTGCCACAAGATGCACCGTGGGGTATTTTATGATAATGTGAGAAAGAACTTTATCTTTCTTGCAGTTTTGAGGGTATTAGGGTCTAGCTCTTGCTGTCTACATGCTACGTTATCATTCTATCATTTGTGGTCTTCTTTCAATTCAAAATCAACTGCTGGTTTTATAAGTGAATTAAATAAAACCTTTAAGGGGATTTGGATTTGGATTTGATTTGATTGTATTAAAACAAAATACTGTAAAATAACACTTAAGGTGTGGCCCTTGTGGAGAGCATCTGGTGCTGCTGTTTAAATAAGCAGCTCACATCTTTCATTGGTTGTGAGTCGCCAGGTTGTCTGCTTTGATTGGCTTTTAAGATAAATACAGACAAACGCAAAATGAGTTGGCAATGTTTTGATAAAATCCTTTTTTTAAATTCATGAGCAACTTTACCATTCGTTTTTCTAGAAATCTGTCTTGATAGGCCAGTCTGAGCTGGATCCATGCTATACAAATGAATAGGCCTAATGCAGGATTTTCATCTATTCTGAGCTGTTTTGCAAAATCTGATATCTTGAATGATTTTTCCCATAGAGCTTTGCTCTTTTAGTGGCTTTCTGTTTTATGGTTCACTCCAGGATAATATCTTGTCCTTTCCATGCTATGATTTTGCAACAAAAGGACACAACAACAAAAATCCACCTCTTCTTTAAAGTCAACTCTGTCCATATCCTGACAACGGACCATTATACGAGCAGTAGAATTAAACTGTAAGAATTCAACTCCCTCAGAGGTCTTGCCTTTTGAACAATTATGACACTTTGCATGTCATAATTTAGACTTTTAGAAAACACACAGTCTTGTTCTCTCACGAAGTGTCTTTGTCGCTCATGTCTCATCCTTGCTCAAGGCCTAACACCCTTCTTTTCTTTTATGCTTCCTTCATATTTATGCCTGAGGGTTTTGGGATCACTTTTCACGCCGGAATCTGGGTTCATGTGAAATCTCCTTTTATGGTCAAAATGAGACCAAAGAGAATGTAATTTCCCCTCAATGGTGTGGATGTCATGCCTCTAAAAAACTGCCTTCCAGGCACAGGGAAATAGCTGACCGTTTTGAAAAGATTGACCATTTACAGAAGAAATGCATTAAAAATGAAAATAACTTTTTATTCAATACAGTGAAAGAAATACGGTTTATAGAACCAAAGAAAGGGGTGGGGCAAAAACAAAGAAAAAACAATGCATCAAAACATTGTAAGTTTTACATCATAATTTTTATTCTGTTTTTTATTTTTAAATGTATTTTAATTTTGTGAAGCATTTTGGGTGGCATGAGTTGATGAAAAGTGCTATAAATAAATATGACCTTGACCTTCATAGCTTAAAGCACAGCTACTGTATGCAGAGCAAAAGATATAAGGGACTGTAATTGGCTCCTGTCCAGGTGGATGGGGGCCTATTAAATGGTATGATCTCAACACTTGACGGGGAAAATCACTTTAACAAACAACACAAGAGAGGACTGACTGCAGGCGGTGACCCACTGACCGGAATACCAACCGAGGCCAGACTAACTCAATTAAAACCAGAGCTCACTATCCAAGTCACACCAGCCCAGACTATCACTATTAACCCATATTTCCCAGTGGATTCTATCTAATCCTGTTCGCCCTCTTGTGTCATCCCACTTCTGTCAACAGAAATGCTCTCTCTTACTTTACTGCACCATATATTTAACCTGAAATGTGGAGTAATGTCATGATTTGTGGACATAGTTTTTAGAAAACACGACGAAGGTGACTAAATATTGCAATACAAAATAAAACAAAACAAAACATGAATTTGTAATTTGCTAATGTAACTCAGTTTGGTAAAATACAATGATCTCACAATAATCAAACTTTAACAACCTTCTGGAAAGTTGTATTTTTTTAACTGTCATACATTATGTGATAAGCATCAATATTTAAGGAGGAGGTTACTTGGGATAAAGTAAAGTGAATCATCTCACCAAAAGTCAAATTCATGAATGTCATTTTTATTGTTGCATGATCAAACTGAGAGATCAGCACAGTGCTACAAAGGCTCATTTATGGTCTATATTAAATATGCACATGGAAGGAGCCTTTTCTAAGTCCTTTACATTCATATTTTAGTCCACTTTTAAAGGGCTTGCAGATGCATACCTAGATGTAGCAAATAAACAATACCACTGGAGATTGTAGGGGCAATGTTGCATGGTACAAACCACATGCACCAAGCAAAATAGATCAAAGAAGAGGAAGAAACCACACTAGCTGTGCCTTATTCAGAGTCTGCACACTCTGAAATGCGGATTCGTCAGCTGCATACGTCACAAGTACTGGCCTATTTGGAAAGCCCCCGAAGGAGCCTTCAAATCCAGCCTGTAACGGAGGCTACTGGTGGTGTATCCTTCACAGTTTGTCCCAGAGGTCACTGCGCACATGACGGCAGGGAACAAGCAGCACAGCTACAAGTGTAAAATTTTTATATATTCGTGGATTTGAAGTGTTAAATAAGGTGTTTACCAGTTTGAAACAACATATAGCCTCTGAGTAAAACTGAAAAATATTATGCGGCCAAGCTGCATAACATGAGAGAGCTCTCATCTCAGAAAATGCATTTGTTTGATATCATTCATGTAAGATGTAAAAGAAACAACTTGGTCAGTGTTAACGATCAGTTAATGGGCCGTCAACGTTCAGGGAATTACAGATAAATGAAAAGGAATAAAATGCCTGGCTCCATTCAATTTTTACAACTTATCTGAAGCGCACAAGATAGCTGTTGATTCTTCAGCTGCTACTTAACAGTGTTGGAGCACTATGGGAAGTTCTGTAGGCTAGACTGTCATTTCACAAAGGTGAGGCTGCCTTGGAGTGTGCGACTACATCATTCATGATCTTTTCTTTGCTGTTGTCTAAAACTGACAACTCTGATGTGAACGCTGCACTGCCCTCTAGTGGAAATGTTGCCTACCAGCTATGCCAATGTGCATAAACACATTTGCAACTTCTTTGTTTTCTGCTTAAGAATTTTGATGTTTCCATGTCCCTTTAAAACTTCAACAGAAAAAAATGAAACCAAGTACATTTTTTTAAAGGTTGTTTATAAGAGAGCTAAAAAATCTTTAGGAACCTGAGCAGCTTTGCTAAAACCTACAGCTTATGCTATTTTTGTTTGATCTTATTACTTCATGCAAGCTATCCCATATCTCCACTACCAAAAGAGTCAAACCCTCTTCAAATCTTTATCCTCCAGTGCTATTGCGCTGTTGCTGTAAGATCTGTTGTGGTCTTATCAGCCTGCAAAACATATTCAAAGAAGCCTTCTGATTTATTTGTGGTCTGTAGCAAACTACAAATTGGCACAGGTGTTATTTTTGAAGAGCAGTGGCTTTCTCCTTACAGCATACCATCCAGTACTTGTTTATTGTTCTTGTTAGACAGCCAACCAACCAACCAACCAGTCAAAGTTTTTTCTATAGCAACGCTCAAGTTGACATAAGTGCTTACAGCATAACAAACAATAACAAAACATTAAAACAGAATGAAAGTATTAAAGAAAGAGGTAAAAGTACAAAACACATTAGAACAAGGTATCAAACTACTACAAGTCAAAGGTTTGTTTAACTGATTAAATAGGTCTTGAGTTTGGCTTAAGAAAGGCAAGTCAATGATGGAATGTAGCCTAAAAACACGCTTAACACTCAAACTGGACGCTAGATATTTGAAGACAAAACACTCTAGACGTTCTAGGCATGCAAGGCTGCGTCAGACCAAAGTGCTGGAGTCTGTTGTTTTCCTTTGCCTGCATCTATGTGCAATGGTGGATGAAACTGAGCAGCTGCTTGGCTTTATTTGCTCCACAAGGCCAGAGAACAAAGTCGTCTCTGCACCGTGTCTGGATTAATCAGAATCAGAATAAGAATCAGAATGCCTTTATTGTCATCGTAACCAGCGTGCCAGTAAAATGAGATTACATGTTGTCTGTTCAGTGACAGAGGTTCAGAAGGACCATGCCACAACCACACCTGCTTTCAATCTCACTGATCACCAAACAGCCATACTTGCTCACCTCCTCAATTCAGTTTGTCTCGTAGTCGCGACGCCCTCCCTTCCCCTACTTTGCTCTCTGCACATTTCTTCTCTACCTTCCCTTTTGCCTTGTCCACCTGCTTCGTTGGGCCTTCCTCCTTCTGCTGTCCCTTCCTCGTCTCTTTGCCTCCCCCCTTCTCCTTCCTACTGTACGTCTTCTCTCCCATCATCTGATCACCTTCACCTTTCTAAGTTTACTTGTTCCTTGTCTGCTTCCTTCTCTTCTTTCAGGCTCCATCCAAGGGGGGTTCCCTAAGCTGAACTCACTACTGAAAGACTACACCCCCTCCCTAGGTCTTCCTCCGGCTCATCATCAGATCACATTCTTTCATTTGTTCAATAAATCATCATCATCCTCACTCATTTTGTTATGGCGTGGTCCTTGCTAGTGAATTTCAGTACAACTTGTCCAAGATCAGACAAACAACAAACAAACAACATAACATATGAACAGAGGCGTTCTGAGTTGAGTTTCACCATTTACTCCAGGAGCTGTGCGCTGACGATGGGTGTTTTCAGCGCTACTTTCGTCTGATCCGGGCCCAGTTTAATGACAGCAGGTCATCAAACTGTCATTCAGAAACCCGGGTCTGGCTCACAGTTTATCTTCCACTGTCATCATGAGGTGAGGAGATTTTCTGTAGTTCTGTATTTTTCATCCAGTCAAAAACGTGTCTCTGCATAACGAGACCAAGTGCCTCTGATTGGTTGACGCCAAGCTGCAAAAGTTCAGATTTTGCAACCCTGGCATCTGCTGCCTTAGATGTGCATAATGCACATGGGATGCTAAAATGCCCAAAATGTGCCGCTAGAAGACTCAACACCCCTTGATGCATGTTCACATAGACTTTGCATTCAAACTTGACACCATGGACGCCCAAAATGCGTTTGGTCTGAATGCACTGTAAGGGCCAGATCTATCAAAGGTTTGCGTGTATAAAAACGTGAGCTATCTCACTGCACACGCAAAAAATGTACAAACTAATAAATTAACAGCGTCCAAAAGGGGTTTGGTCTTTAAAACGTGCTAAATAGCGCCTCTTAGCCATTTAGTACTTTTTCTGCAATGAATATGCATTACGGGGCGTTGCAAAAGTGCGTGTGATGGGAGGAAAAAACTGTAAATATATTAATTTAGCACTCGCAAGGTGATTTATCAATCCTGGACACGCACAAATCTGATTCAAAATCCTTTTTCATGAGTAGTGAGGGCAGCGTAATTAGTTCTCATTGTTGAATTCAATAATATCAATACAGCAAACCACTATTTAACATGAGAGTAAAATATTCTGGATCAATGAAAGTTTGCAGCCACTGTGGAGCTTAATAAGAACTAAAGCTGCTTAATTGTGTCTTTTTATTTCCCCTTTTTGCCAATGTCACGTTTTAACTTGGATTTTAGCAGCTGGACAGATCACATCACCTGGCAGTGCGAGCTTCTGAAGCTGCTGGTATTGTGCCAAAGTGCGCACCTCGTGCGTAATAGAGACCATGTCGGAGCTGCAGACACGTTCATCTGTTCAGCAACTCCTGATCCATGACCTCATAAATTGGCCACTTCTGAGGCTTTGCACAGATCCCTGTTGTGTTATTTTTTATATTTATCATACTTATTTAAAATAATTTTCATTACTGTCCTCTTGATATCACCATCCTCATCTGGCATCATATTTCCTTTTGCATCGTCATCTCTCGCAATTTGCCTCGAACCTCAAAACATGCAAAACCTACTTAATATAGGGGCGTTTCCAACACGTTTGCACCCGCTGTCATTTGTACCTTTATTCTTTGTAAATCACCTGCAAACCGTGATGTAGCCCCTCTCGCAAAATTCTAGATTGTACAGGCAAATTAAAACATGCAAATTTGGACCTGAAAAACCAAAAAAAAAAAAACAAAACAGCCCAAACAAACCAAACAAACCAAACAAAGTCATTATATAGAATAATCTATTTAACTGGGTTCCTTTAGATAATGATTGTAGATTTGTGGAAAAAAAAACAAACAAACATAGGTTACATTTATGCAAGATGATCTGTCAGGTTGACAAATTCAAGCACTGCTTCATGTTTTCTGTTTACTTTGGAAGTATATCTTTTCCTGAATGTCCATCTTAAAATTTCCTCAACCAAAGCTTTGGTGTAATTTTTGACCATCACCCAACCCTCACATCCTGCATTTTCTCCATAAACTTCCTTTTGTCCTGTTCTCCTCAAAACATATCTCTTCATCAGCCCATGCACACACAAATTCTCTCAGCCCTCCCACCTTTATATAGCACAAAGGGGTGGCCACCCCTTTTCACCTCTACAGCTCAGCATCTTATCGCACCTCCACCATTTTGTCCTCATTCTCACCCTCTGGTTTTAGAGCCTGACCCTTAAATCTCAACACACCGCTGAAGCTATTGTCAGTAGAAGTCTCATAGCCCTTTCCTTTAATGTGTTCTCCCTCATAGTTACTCTCTCCAACCCCTCCATGTTTCAATTTCTGGCTTCTTCCCTTTCTTCACCCTCCTTCACCCTCATTCCACCTTTACTGAATGCATGTCCGGTAAATTTTGGGTTGTTGCGTAGCAGTGCAAGATTGAGCTCCAGCCACAGGAGGCCTGTGTCTTGATAAATCTAAATCAAGGCTGACAAATGACTTGTGCAGGGTGGGCTGGAGACACTGGGACAGGGGCACTGGGGAAAACAGCAATGTTTACACACTAACACAGGCTGATGATGTCCCCTGGTACTTGGCAAGTGCTGGGATAATTTCACTCTGGCAAAATACCTGTGGGAACTGTGTAGAGCTGCGTCTTAGGATGACTTTCAGCCAATCAAAGACGCAACCAGGGAACGCGCTAGGACGTTAATTACTGCAATGATTTCCTGTGAGATGCGGGGTGTGTTTGATATGTGTGCGTACTTGCATGTGTGCGTATGTCTTCCTACAAAAAATATACGTGCTCCATTATGCGATAGGGAGAGCAGGGCATCAATCAGCACCTCCTTGTCTCCAAAAGAGATTAAATGAGCTGCACTGCATAAATCCATACCACAATAACTCATCACTCACTTTCCCGCTGTTTCCGTCACTTTGACCATAACCCCAGTTTTTAACATCTTTTAACTATAATGTCACATGTTGTCTTGTTGTAATTTGACAGGGCATTCTTTTAATGGTCCCATCTATGAGTCCTTGCCAGGAATTCATTTTGGAGACATCAAAATGCATTGCATCATATCCTATTTTCACTTCCTTCCTTTTGGTCCCTGGGGATCATTACTTTAAAGAACACAACTGGGATCTGGTTTCTATAGTAACGGAATAGTTCATTTCCTGGCTTATTCATGAACAGAGAGAAAAAGAGGGAAGAAAGACTTTCAATTTTTACCATAATATGAACAAAGTCACATGCACACAAATGTGTGTAAATTAGGTCAACATGATAAACTTACAATATGTTCTCATAATGTTTCCGCATGCACATGTCATAACCTTGCAATTCGAACTTAACCTCTATCAGTAGCACAGTGTCAGTCAAGATTACATACATGTAAAGGTTGAAAAATATATTTCAGCCAGCCATTGTTCACATCCTTTATTTGTTATTCCATTTTTTTTATTAATATCATACACAGCAATACAGTTATGATAATCTAGTCACTTCAGTTCTAAGTTACCAACACTGATTATGCCATCATGCAGAGCAGACAAGTATTATTTATGTCTTTGCCCCGACTTTACACTTTATGTACAAATAATATTAAGTACGTTCATATCTGCTAATTTGCTGTATTTTTAAAAACAAGTATAAATGTTTATGCCAAGCCTGATGCTTTCACTCACATGGTAAGGTGCACGGTTCATTCATCCAACAACAGTATTGGTTTGGTATCGGGTATCAACCAATACGCTTAGCCCAGGTGTCGGTGTCGGACTGGATTGGAAAAAAACTGGATTGGTGCATCTTTACTGTGGTGAATATGACACCTCAATACTTACACATTCTCATACTATTCAGAATATGTTTTGCAAGAAAAAAACAAAGCCAAGTCTATACAATATAGATGGGTTTCCCGTTTGCAAACATTGGCAGTAGCGTGCGCAACCAGGGGACAAAAAGCCTGTGTTTTGTACTGCAGTCTGTGGCCAAAAACACACTCGTATCATTCATTAAAATGTAAAGTAACCTGACGAAACAGAGATCGTCTTTTAAATCATATTGTATAAATCTGTATTTCAATAAAGAATAATAAAAAATACCGATGCAGCGTTGCTGTTTTGTGTTTCTATTACACTAACTTGGCAAGGGAGTCATCACCCGGAAACGGCATTTTTCTTGTTAAAACATGGATATTATTAGTGTTGGACCTCATTTGAAATTTGTCTGAAAAACTTGAGTTATAAAGCAGCTTAAACGTTTGTTTAGACTCTTTGTTAAAGCCAAAATAGGCCACAATAGTCTGCTTTCTACAGCAGGTTCTGCTCCGGTGTCCACACCACCTCCATACAGTCGCAAATTTCACTAGTTTGGGATTAAACCAGGTAAAGACGACATCAGCACTACGGTTGGAGAAGAGGTGATTCCAACTGCTAGGGACTCACCTGCATTTCTGTCGGTGAGTCTTGCTGCTTGTGTAACGTTATGCTTTACTGTGTGTGAAATCCTGGTAGACAGTAGACTAGCTAACTGCTAACAAGCTAATGGTATAAACTCAAACGTCATCTGATTTATGACCCTGTACTTTGTATTTAAAATCTGGGAAGGGTTGTTATGCAGCGTGAATGTTTGTAAACGGTTCCACAGTCAGTTTTTTCTTCTTTTTATTTTCCGTGTCTGAGTAGAGGACTGCTGTCACACACACTTAAATCTGATGTTTAAAAAGAACTTGAGTTGCTTACATTCATGGCCACACAGGATTGCATATATAGCAGATGTTCAAAAATACTTAGATGAGGAGGGGATGGTGCGTTAGATCATGGTCTGTCAGTCAGGAGAAATAGGTTTAATTCTCACCTGACCCAATGTCCAACAGCATCACTTTCCTATTTGTAATTATTTGCAGTTGATAAGAAATGATAAATACATGGTTAGGCTTTAATATCAGTTAATTGATGGCTACAGGTTTGCATTATGTTACCTCCACACAACTACAGGTAAAATTGTATTTCACTACTTGTTATGATCTCAGAATTTCTGCACTTTTACTGCAACACCACTACATTTTACATAGGAGGAAAAATATAGCGGTAGGTTTTTTGAGAGACATAGATGAGTGTTTTTTTCTGAGTTTTTAAGTTTTTGGAACAACAAATGTTAAAATTACACTACCAGATATCCCATTAATGCTATTCTGTAATACAATCAGTTATCATTACATAATAAATTAACACAAAGATTAAATAAATGTATCTGGAATTTTAAATAATATCCAAATGACTTATTTCAATCATTTCAATGTAAAAAATGTAAAGTCTCACATAATTGAGCTTGATCTGAAGTTACAAATTGTAATTTCAACTTACTTTAATTGTAAGACAATGCAGTCCTCCATTCATGTTAATCTCTGACTGACAGCTGAAATTGAAGGATCATGGTAGGGATTAAAAGACTTAAATCTAAATTAAAATTGTGCAAACGTGTTTACCTCGCGAGAAAATAAAGTGAACAGACACACTTTGGCACATAGTCTAATAAAGAAATCAAGACTATTTCATCATTAGAGTATCTGCTGGCATTCATCATTGCTGGGATCAGCGAAAGTGTGCATGTGAGTGTATGAGATTCGACAAGCTAACCATTATGGTGAACTCTAATTGATTCCATAACAAGATAAAAATAACCTGTGATAGCTAGGGCTGTAACGGTACATGTATTTGTGTAGAACCATTCGGTACACTGCTCTCAGTTCGGCACAATCCTGTACCGAACTGTTGAGCGCAGGATTTCTCATATCTCTCTCTCATATTCTATAGAATGACACAGAACATAACACCTGTGGCATGTCTTGACTGTGGTTAATGCAACAGACAAGACTACTTTTGCTTCTGTGTTAAACAAGCACCAAGGCTGCAATTTAACCGTTTAGCCTCCAATGCAGCACGTGCAGCTCCAGGGAAATGTAAGAAATATCATAAAATGCCACCAGAACCATATGTAGGACTTGAATTACTTACAAGTCTTGACTGTTAATATATTTGTGATAATTTAAAGAAAGCACTTGTTACAGCTAATTGAGATCAAAATAAATACAAATACAATCATGCGAACACTGATGACTGTTTTGGGTAGCTATATAGAAGTTTATTTTATTTCATAGCTACAGTTGTAGTTCTTATAATTGTTGCACCAGTGGGTAAAACAGGGAGAATTTAAAGTGTAAACTGAGTTTTATTTCAGCATTGTTGAAAGATATGCTTAATAAAAGCTTGTTATTAAAGATCGCTGCATTGTAATTTTCTGGTGTGTATTTATGCAACAGCAATTATGTAGAGGTGTCATCTCCATGAGATGTCTCCAAGCAATCACTAGCCATCTGCTCTTAGCCCATACAGAGCCTTCTATACTGCCATCAAGAGTGAACGAGTGGACAGCTACTGTATCATGATTGAAGGCGACAGGAGAAGAGGTGAAATGTATCCAACTGCAGAATGACAGAGGAGAGGTAGTCAAGTTGTACCTGGGGTTTTAATAACAAAACATGAGCAACTGATAACAGAAACATGCAGTGACATGAACAATGAACCAACAAGGAACAACTGAAACCAAAACTCAGGGAATTAATAACAAAATGAACAGCAGGTGAAGCAATTAGGAAAAGAAAGTAGGGCCCAAACCGGCCCCTACACACTAACCCCTGCTTTACACTGGGTCTTTGAACGCAGCGCAACGGCTTTGCTCTGACTTAGAGGAATCCAACTGCAGTCACGATACGTCGCCATATATCCAATCCATGCCGGAAATCACAATCGGAAGTTTCTTTTTCACGTAACTTTCTAAAATCTAACACTGACCCTTCTCCTAACCCTAACTTCCCAACTACACCAAACGCATCTGTTTGCAAGCCGCAGATGTTTGCAAGACTCTTAGTGGTGTTTAACTAACTTCCGCTGGAGACTTCCTGTATGGATTGGATATATGGCGCCGTCCTTATCGGCTATTGTAACTGCAGTTAGGTACTCTTGCTGACTTCCACTGTGCAAGCATTTACAACATGCACTGAGCGCCCGCGAGTGCACCAGCTGTTGTATAGATCCGTGACATCACAGAATCACGGGAGGGATTGCAAGATCGCCTGTGATTCTCATCCAAACTGTAAATTTTGTCCACGTTTGTGTGTCATGGTTTCTTATTTCACTGAAACCTTGTGTACACAGAGATGATGTCATGTTCAGATAGTTCAGCAGTTGAAAATCTGCACAGTGGCTTTTTAGGAAGTAACCGGATGTTTTACACTGAATCCCGTGTCTGACTTCCTGCCTGGTCTGATCTAAACAACTGAAATTTACGTGGTGTTGGTGCGTGCTCCGTCAAAAATAGAGCTGGCGCGTATCTTAAGTGCAGCGGTGCGACATGCCGGAGCGACGACAGACCGCTCACGTGCTGCTGTGTGCTCAATATATTTCAAACCACTGACTACATGGGGTGCCATTTTGTGCGCATGACTCGGCGCTGTGCTCATGGACCCAGTGTAAAGCCAGGGTAACCCTCCATTTATGCGTTCCTGCAGAGGTTCCTCCATATCAAGGGCCGTCACCAGTGTTGCCAGGTGTACGATAATTATTGTATTTGTACGATAATTTGGCCCTCTGTACGATGTACGATCAATAATCCTAAAAAAGGGCAAATGTACGATAATTTGACCATTTCACATTAATGTGAGCAAAACTGTTGGCTGGTGAATTTTTTTTTTGTGAACCCTGAAGGCATCAGTTCCCATGTGACAAGTTACCAGCCAATCATGCTTTGCTGAGCATGAGATGCGAGTGACGTCCATGTGTTGATTGGCTGCATGGTAAGCTGCACCCGCCCCAGCAGACGCTCAGACAGGAAGGCGAGCGAGATTCAAAACCAAAACAACACGAAGGAAGAGGAGGACATATGAGTATAAATGATAAATGAGTAGAAGCCGGATTTACTGATGGAGCGTGACCCCGTGTTCACACCGGACGCCTCCATTCGCGTACGCGCCTAGATTTCAACGCGCGAATGCTGGAAGTTTACTCGCGTCATTCAGGCGTTTTTTTCGCGTGAATGGAGCGTATTGTACGCGCGAATAAGACGCCTCATTCGCGCGAGTAAAACGCCTCATTCGCGCGAGTTAGACGCGCGTTTGGGGCTCATCGTGCCGCGAATTCGCGTCAAACGCGCCGCGCCAAGCAAAGGCGCGTCAATTCGTGCCTGTTCATTGACTTAACATGTAATTCATTCGCGCGAATAATTTTATTCGCGTCCGGTGTGAACACGGGGTGAGAAACGTGGCCACTATCTTGAACCGGTCACAGCTCTGTTAATAACTACTGTGGACGAACGATGCCAGAGCTGCGCAGTATCTTCTGCTGTAATCGGCGGAGCATCGAAAGTAGCAAACTGGGAGTTACTTTTCACAAGTAAGACTGAGCATCAATATAAGCTGTGTTTAGTGGTTAAAATATTTACCGGCCTGTAATGATCTGTCTACCTGTGACATCATGCCAAGCGAGTCAGGCTCACTCACGTTTGGTGGTTGCTGTTAGAGTTATAAAAAATGAATATGAAACTTCATAAACCCTACATAGATATCATCTGTGTAGATTACAGCTGATATTATGATGCCGTTAACCCATTCCATACTGATGCAGCGAAGTCATGAGTGCCTGTGAGCACTTTAAACACTAGAGTGACAATATTTCAAGCATCAGTGGGGTTGTTATTTTACTTATGACGGGTGTACGATAATTTCCCTCAAAATATGATAATTTTGAGTATCTGGTATATGATAATTCTATATTTCCCGCCTGGCACACTGGCCGTCCCAAACTACATAGGGAGGAGGGCAAGTGGACCAACCAGCCCTTAATTACAGTAGAGAGGAGAAGTTTGCAGCAGGTGCAGCGGCTTAACAGATGAGGAATTATTTGTGTTCTTCATGTGAGTTCCACAAGTGTCCTGCATGTCTGTCTGCATGTCTAGTGACAGAAAATCACAAATGGATTTTCATTACTTTCATCACTTTAATGAAAAAAGTGATGACAGGTGAGCTGCAGGTATCCTTCAAACCACTGGTGCTTATGGAGAGGAATGTTGGAGCAGGAAAAGAGGATTATAATCCTCTTATTGGCACAATAATAATGATGATAACAATAATGATGATGATGATGATAGTAATAATAATAATAATAAGTAATATGTCTAATAATTAGTAATATTATTAATAATCATTTTTAGTAATAATAATAATTTTATGATTTATTTAATTGTCCAGGATCATCATTATTTGTTTTTGTTCTTCACACGAGTGTGACTTGTTATTTCCACACAGATTTATTTGACAAAGGCGTCGTTTTGCTGCCATGGCGATGACTGCTTTCCTTTTCCAGTGGAGGGAAGGTGGTGTCCTATTCTCATTTATAACCTCCACCTTCAAATAAAGTGCTTTCCACAGCTGTGAGTGTGACTTCATTGGGAGTGACACTCGGTAGTGAAGAGGTAGTGCTTAGGGGCCGGTTTGGGATTGGGCCCAGGTGTGACAGCAAGGAACCATGATTACAAAACAGGAAGTAAACTAAGCAAAAGGTCATAAACTCAACAAAATAAAACACGGAACCAGGCAGGACTGAGGCAAAGCTAAGACAAAAGCAAAACTATGACAACAAAAACTCACAGATCAGGACAACAGATGGACAAGCGGACACAGCCCCAGCACTTGTGTACTTTTATTGCTTTACTTGTGCTACATTATCCAATCAGCCTTCTCAATATGCACACCTCATGTGCCAGTCTGTCCAACCACAACCCCATGTCAAGATTTCCACTGATTCCTCTTTCTAGTTGATTTTTTTTTTTATTTTTTTATCGCGTTCATGTTTCTGCTAAGCTTCCCTGGTGTGACTGACCTTGTCTTTGCTCCCCTTTTCTTTATATCTTCTCTTTAGCCTCAGCCTGATCTGTTTTGTTGGATTTGTGCCTGTCCCCGGATATTACCTCTTTGCCTGCTCCCTGTGGTTTCTTGTTTTTGTAATCTCATACCAGCTTTGTAAACCCTACTTTTGTTTTGTTTCTTTAAACCTCCTTCCTGTGTCCTGTGTTTGGGTCCTTTCCTCTTTGAAATGAACTGGTTTCAACACCATGTTGGGCATTTCATTAATCTGGTGCTACATTTATTCTAAAATAATGCATTTGAATTCAGTACATTTCAGCAAATGATTACTGCTGTCAGCTAAATGTGATTAGGAAAACTATTTAGTAATATTTGCTCATAATTTCTGGGAGACAGGGCTGCTAACATACTGTGATTCACAGCAGATGTTTTACTTTGAATTGCAATCATTTCTTCCCTTAAGAACGCCACGATGCACCCAATTAAATGAAAAGTGGCAAATTGCAGGGCTGGGACGTGTGGAACAAATTAGATTCAATTGCAAATTAATCGATTCAATTGTAATTTGAGCGTTAAAGTGTCTCTTCTTAAAGGATAAAACAATAATTTGGACCCACAGACTTTCTGATCATCTGCAGAAAATCCTGCCCACAGTGCTTGAGTTATCTCTGACACTTAAGCAGTTAGTTAGGTTATGACCAACACAAGTGATGGCAAAAACAAATAAAGCTTGGATGAAGAGTGTATGTGAGGGGGCCAGTACTTCAGTGTTATCATTGTTTCCAGCAAACCATCTGCTGCTTTTTCACACCCACTACAAATGCAAATCTGTTTTAAGTTCAAATCTTTCAAATGAAACTGTTGCAGTGTTAGAAACCTGGTACTACTGTATATCAAAGTGTAGAAACAGGTGAAAACTGCCACAAAGCATGTTCCTTGTTATACGACAAAAGGTTAAAAGCAATTCATGCGTGCCATTTTTTTAAAACTTTGATCGATCTTACAGAAAATATTGTATTTTGTCCCATAACTGGCCATGAGCCCATCTGCATCACAGTGTAAATGACATTAAGCAGAAACAACAGAAAAATCATTAGAATTTAGTCTCAGAATGCATATAAGCCATTCAACATCACCGTGCTGCTGCAAATTTAACAGACAGCTCTCTTAATGCAGATGTTAGGATGGAAATGAAATTGTATTTAGAAGAAAAAAAATATAGAAATGAATCCACAGAGTGCAGCTTCAAAGACAGCCTTGCAGGAGGGCTTAGTTTGTGCCAGAAAACACATACAACAAACATGGAAGTCCCAGAACTTATGAGAAGCTGACTTTTACCTCTCATATTCAATCATATTTTTCCTTTTTGCTTTTGCTTCCACTCCACTCCCCTCTTTTCCTTCTCCTCTCTCAGAATGCTAATATGCTCGGCTGATGTGGGTCAGGACTTAATCCTGTAGAAATGATTATCGCTGCACGACTGGAACTTCTGTTGGAAGATATCATTACCATTTGGTATTTTTCCACTGCACTGCGCTATCATTCCCACCAAGACAAACACATCACCCCAGAGAAACTGGAACAGTCTAAATGAAAATTGTATGTTGCTGCACCCAGCTGGATCTAAAAGAATATATTCATGTGTATTTGTCAGATTGTGTGAATGAAGGTGCATCTGTCCCAGTCTCAGAGAAGTTTAAGCATCAATTTAACGAGGCTCCCACTTCTCATAACCTGAGCTTGAGACTCACGCATCTCATGACATACATCTATTTTTCTCCTTTAAGGAAAAACAGATTCACAACTGATGATGTCATAGCTTGAAAAGAGGAGACTGATGCTGCACAAGCCAACAAGACAGAGCGGCATGGTGCAGAATCAGTGACTGCCTGGCAGTGTCAAAGTTGTATGTTCCACATTCTGCTAGTTAACAGAACTGACCTTGGTGTATCTCTTAAATGTTTGAATGTGAGTCAACACCATGATAGCTGAAGCTCCAGAGATAGACTTCCCTTGATCATGAAGTTGCAAGATTGATCTCAAACTTCCAGCTCATACATTATGAACAAGTATACTCTGACAATACAATAAAAGCCGCATTATGTGTTTCTCAGTTTAAGCATCTGCTAAATCATTGCAATATAATTCAACATGCACAAGTACAAGGAAAATGAGTTTTAGATTATTGACTTATGTCAGTCTTTTAAGATCTTCGGTGCATTGTATTGTGAAAAGATTGAAAGAGTCTAGTGAAATCTCACTGTGAAAAGGCCAAGGCTGAGAACCACTGTTGCCTGTGCATGACGGAGCCCTCAGGCAACACAAGATGAGAAACCATCACCTCAAACCATTGTGATCACCACAGGCTCAGGAGGACCCTGGAATGCCATTTTCATTCAACCCAGTCCACTGCTTTATAGAGCCTGTAAACTGAAACTCTACATGTTTGTGGAATAAATATGAAGAAACCACTTATTTAAAAGTGGTATTACCAAGGTTGCATCTTTTCCAGGGAGGCCTGTTGATATTTCAGCAGAGCAGTGTCCAGATGTAAAATGTCCAAATGAATGAGCATGCAATTTACACTTTAATTTCTGTTGAATTTTAGAGATAATCGAATTCCACCTTTACTGGGCGTGGAGTTTTTAGATGCTGTCTCACTCTTTAAAGGAATTGTACACCCCCAGAATGATGTGCGTTCATTTTCTACTCACCCTCATGCTGAGCAAGACTGTGGAGCACTTTTTTAATATCTCAAATACACTCAGAGATCCGGGGGGTTTCGTTTTCCCCCAGCTTTCATATACAGTAATGGAGGTGACGGGGGCTCGAACCAAAAAGGTCCATAAAAGTCCACAAAAAACTTGACGATATTCCTCCATACTGCTTGTCCAATGTAATCCAGGTGTCCTGAGTGGGTAGCATTCATAATTCACTTGAAACAACATCATTTAATGTATCTTTATAGCCTAAACACGAGAACATCTAGCTGCCGTAAAACGCGCCCCTGCGAGTTCTTGACACTATGGAAGCCACGGTTCGCTTTTTCTTTTTTTCTTTGTTTTAAATCAATAGCCAACCTGTCTGGTATTTCTCCCAGATTGTTTGCATCTCGTCCGCTCTTAGCACAGTGTAAAGAGCAAATTTCTTCTTCTTCGCTTGCATTATCAGAAGAGTAGGCGCTGAACACCGCAGCTTTTGTAGAGTCAAGAACTCGCAGGGGCGCGCTTTGCGGCAGCTAGATGTTCTACTGTTTAGGCTACAGAAATATACTAAATGATGTCCCTTTGAGTAAATTATGGACGCTACCCACTCAGGACGCTTGGATTGCATTGGACGAGCAGTATGGAGGAATATTGCCAAGTTTTTGGGGACTTTCATGGACCTTTTTGGTTTAAGCCCCAGTCACCTCCATTATATGAAAGTTGGGGGAAAACGATATTATATTATAAATATTTGAGATGTTAAAAAAGTGCTCCGCAGTCTTGCGCAGCATGAGGGTGAGTAGAAAATGAACGCACATCCTTCTGTGGGTGTACTATTCCTTTAAGGACAGTCATATCCTAAACCTGGTCTGAAGCAGCTGGTGAGCGGTGTGTACTTCGAGTAATGCATCCTGCTAAAAGGGTTAAACCCAAACACAGACCCTACATCTTCTGTCATTAAGCATAAACTTTAAGATTTGATGGGAAAAAAATCAAATATAAAGCAAGAAAAGAAAAAAAAAGTAGTTTGGTTATGGTGCATGGTAGTGTGTGTGTATATATGGCGGGGGTAAAAAGTATTGAACACGTTAACATTTTTCTCAGAAAATATATTTATAGTAGAGCTTATTGACGTGAAATTTTCACCAGATGTCGGGATCAAGCCAAGTAATGCACACATACAAAGAAATCCTAGCATTTATTTTCATAACTTAAGTTATGTGTAATACTATATACTGAAATGACAGAGGGAATAAGTATTGAACACATGAAGAAATAAAGGGGCAAAAAGATCTGTAGAGCCAAGAAAACAGCTGGGGTCTGTCAGTATTTAGAAAGTAATCCTGTCCCCTATCAGTGCAAAGTAATATCAGCTGGTTTAGTCCTGATTAATGCCTTTAAAAAGGTTTCTCATCACCAAGGCGTCAGACAAGAAGCATTCCAAGATGGGTAAAAGCAAAGAGCTGTCTAAAGACCTACGCAACCTTGTTATTGCAAAACATGCCGAAGGCATTGGCTCCAGCTGCATTTCTAAACCTCTGAAAGTTCCAGTGAGCACCATTGCGGCCATCATCTGGAAGTGGAAAGAACATGGCAATGTCATAAAACAGCCACGGCCAGGTGCTCCTTGCAAGATTTCAGACAGAGGAGTCAGAACAATAATCAGAAAGGTTCTCCAACAGCCCAGGACCACTCGTGGAGAGGTTCAGAAAGACCTGGAATCAGCAGGTACAGTTGTTTCAGAGAAAACTAGAAGTAATGCACTCAACCGCCATGGCCTCCACGCAAGACTCCATTTCTGAAGAAAAAGCATGTTGATGCTCGTTTGAAGTTTGCAACACAACATCTGGACAAACCCAAACCATGGTCAGATGAGACCAAAACTGAATTCTTCAGATGTCATAAGACACAACATGTCTGGAGGAGAAATGGCACCGCAGTTCAGCCCCAAAACACCATAGCAACAGTGAAGTTTGGAGGTGGGAACATCATGGTGGGGGCTGTTTTTTCAGCATGTGGTACTGACAGACTTCATATCATTGAAAGAAGAATGAATGGAGAAAAGTAGAGAGACACTATGACCAGAATCTGCTGCCATCTGCTGAAGATGAAAGGAGGCTGGATGTTTCAGCAAGACAACCATCCCAAGCACACAGCCAAGGAAACACTTAACTGGTTTAAGAAAAAGAAAATAAAGCTGCCAGAGTGGCCCAGTTAATCACCCGACCTGAAAGAACTGAAGATCCGAGTTCACAGAAGAGACCCCCAGAACCTTGAAGATTTGAAGGCAGTTTGTGTGGAAGAATGGGCCAAAATCACACCTGGGCAATTTATTTCAGTGGTTTCTCCATACAGGAGGCGTCTTGAGGCTGAAATCACCAGCAAAAGTTTTTGGTTGCACTGCACTGTATTAAATAAATTTCAGTGAGCATATTCCATTCTTATTCCCTGTTTCATTTCACTATATTACACATAACTTAATTTATGGACATAAATGTTATTTCTTTTGTATGTGTACATTACTTGGGTTGTTGCCGACATCTGGTGAAAATTTAGTGTCAATAGCTCAATTAGACATATATTTTCTAAGAAAGAATGTTGACTTGTTCAATACCCCCCCACTGTATATATATATATATATATATCCCTGAGAGTGAATTCACATAGGGGCAACTACAACTGCTAACAAACAAATAAATAAATAAAACCAGCTATCTGTAGAGCATAGGAAATCTCAGTAATGGAAAAGTTATTTCTTTCACAAATAAAGTTTGAGCCAAAGGGGAATAGTGCTATGCTGTTAGAAATAACATGAGTGCACGCCTGAACAACTGCATGCAAAAACAAAGGAGAAGCTTGAGTAAAGGAAACGCATCATTGCACACTGCTGAGGGAGTGACCATGCATTCTGCAAAAAGCTCTCTTTTTTGCTTTGATTCCTGCCCCTCTACTTGACAGCAACTGCAATCATGAAGGCAGGGCTTAGATACGCGAGGTACACCAACTCAGCCCTCTGATGGACTGGCAACACCACCATGCTAAACTAGATTAAGGCAACTTTAGGAAACGGACGGACACATGGACGGTATGTTCACTTTCAAATTACTTTTAGCATACTTAATTATCATCTACCCTCTCAGTAAATGAAGTGTAGGGAAAGTAATTACTAATCAATAGCAAAAATTAGTACCTAATTAGATACTCATTTGCAGAGGCATCAGTGCTAACAATGCTGTTTTCATCTTCTCCAGTTGACGCATCTTCCTCCTGCACAGATAAACAGCTCCTGTCTACATTGTTTTCACACTTCTTGCTTTTATTGTTCTATAGGAGCTCCACATTGCAACCACTTGGTTGCACTGCAACCACTTTTGGAGACAGTGTAACAACAAAGTGCACCAGTGCAACTTGTAAATATACACAAAGGTTTCTATTTCCATCATCATTTGTCTTATGACACACTAGGAAGGAGTAAGTACCTATGTGTGTGTCTTATGTCATGTTTGAGTAAGAGACTGCAAAGTAAATGTAAGCCTGTCTCACCCAACAACAGAGTCATCACCTACTGTACCTTTTTTTTTTTTTTGTAAACTGGGGTGTATCTTTAAAGAAATGAGTATTAAGACCTCTTACTCGCCAACCCTGAGTTAATGATGAGGATCAGATGTGGTACCAGCAGGTGAAATCAACAAGCACAATTTTACTCCCTCCACCACAAAAGAGATCTTAACGTGCAAATATAGCAAAGAAAGGAATGCTGTGCATTTCATGTACCAACAAACTAAATAACTAATTCACTGTCTCAATCACAAAGTCGCAGAAACTGCTGAAACAGGAAAGATTCACACACAACCACACTGTAAATGAAGAATGGTATTTCAGTGCCACCATTTTTTTAATTACTGATTACGTTTTGGTTAAACAGAGATTCCTATTTTTTTAAAAAGGCAAAAGCCTTGAAAAGTTGGTTTGGGACTCTGATGATGAAAACATTTGATCAGTCTTAATTAGTCATTTTCCCCTCAGTGATATCTGAATATGACATTAAGCATCTTCCTTGTTATCAGCATCAAATTTCAAATTTTAGCATAATCCTGTTACAAGTTAAACAAGTTCAGTAAGTTTAATTGCTGAGCGATGTTTAATTAAATATGTTTTTTAATTTAATATGTTAATTTTGACTGATTTGCTTTAGGTGATGCCTGCAAATAAAAGTGATTAGCCTATAACAAGTGCTTATTTACCACTTTAGTTTCAGTGGGAAAAACTCAGAGGACCTAACATATTTTCTTTGGGATGACAAATCAGTAAAAGGGAGAGTTATGAACTGAAAGAGTGTTGGAACAGGAGAGAGAAGTCCAAAGCTGGTGAGTGGCAAAGAAAGTGATGAGGAGGAATATCAAGAAAGAGTGAAAGTGACAGATTGCATGTGAAACATGGCGTGATCTGGTGGGCACCTTCTGCTGAACAGAACGAGGGATGAAGTCAGAGAAGTTGTTGTATGCTTGGCTACACTTGCATGTACGTAAAGGTGACTAATTTTCTCATTTTCCAGTTCAAGACGAAACGTTGTAATGGCCCACTCTGGCTGAATCAGTGATGGTGGAGCCCACTTTAGCAATGTATTAAACTCCACTCGATCCACATCTGTTCTCAGTCAGCCTCACTCTTAAAGGTCACACAGGAAACTGCCAACACACAAAAGGTCATGTTATCTCTAATAGGAAAGTGCATGCGATTAGAAAAGCCACTGAGTAGAATAGAAATTTAATAAGAAGTTAGAAAAGAAATTAATACAGTGGCAATTTGGTACAGTGAGTTCATATGCTTGCAAGGTAATATCTGCAAGCCTTACAACAAATTAAACTATGCATACAATGTTTAATGGTACAATATGCCCCACTTGATAAAACACAAGAGGGGGATCTCAAACCAAATTTAAAAAAAAAACAAACGTCAAAGCCAGAACGTAAGTGCTCCTCAGCAGCTTGCAGGGCTCTCTATCTGCAAATACTGTATGTTGACTATTGGTTTATTCCTCTTTCTGATGGAGTCAAGTAGTTTATTTAGGGAAATCTGTGAGGTCACCTTTAGTTAAAATTGCCAGACTGCTGAGAAAAAAATACTGGATGTGAAGAAAAAAATGTAATATGATGTGATTAACACTGGAGTTAATGTGATTTAGCAAATGAAGAGCTGAAGACAGAGTTGGAAGCATTGCATATACGATAGTCCTCTCAACACACAGCTTCTGGTGCCAGCCAACGCACTGGACAGATGGTAAGAGCTTTTCAAAAATTTAAAGAGCAAGTCCCCTGACTGTTTAGACAGACAACCAGAGGTGAGAGATTAAAAAAAAAAAAACAAACTTGGGAGATGTCAGGCTAGGGGAGTTCAGTGACTCAGACTCACTTGTGGATGGACTCCATGGTCGCTACAGATGAACATCCTTAACATGCTACTTTCTAACCTACATGCATAACCGAACATCTGCTGTCTCTTGTCTTCTTCCTCTCTCAAATTCTGAACAACCCCCAGAATATGTTGCTCTTTTAATAGTCTCAATGAAGTTTCTTAAAGGCGCTATAGAAGAAGTTTCGGCATTTCAGAAAGCAGAGACTGTTAGCGAGTTTTTGAATAATATGCATACGCAAGACCAACCTGCTAGATTCACAGCTCCCTCCTCCGGCCACAGAATAACGTGCACGAGCCACTCCAGTGTTTACTGTAGCAGACAGCAGGTACAGATTCTCCCATCATGTTACAAATGCAAGTAAATGGAATGTCGCTGTCTGAATGTCGCTAACAGCTAGCAGAATGATGTTAGCTACCTGCTGTAAACATCAGATGAGTCTGCATAGCTTCCAAGTCGCAGTATTACTCTCATCAATCAATCACTCTCATTGATCAGTGTTGCGTATTACCCGTTGAACTGACCGTGAATCACTTACGGTAAAAGTGATTGAAGAGCCAGTAGACAAATGAAAAAGTTTGCAGAGATTTTGCAAAGCTCTTAATTGATCATATTTCATGGGGTAGTGAACCCAATTTTACCGAATAATGAAAAAATTGTTGAAAGAAATATCTTCTATAATACCTTTAAGATGAACTTTATATGTGGTAACCATTTGAGTTTTCCTAAATATGTGCAGTTGCTGCCCTTGAAGCACAGCTACAGAGCAAACTGAGCAAATTTGACACCAAACAAATATCTGCTCAGCCAAACATTTACCCTCTGATTGCTAATAACACCTGAGAAATTTGCATACCCACAGGTGCAAAAAAGGTTAACACTGGCAGAACAGAAGGAAAATATGAATCAAGTTTGACAGTGTCACAAAACTACATGTCTACAGTGACAGGGAAAGTTGCTCTCATGGTTAGAAGAAACCAAGTCTGACTGTTACTTAATATGACATGTGACATCCATATTTTTTACAGTCTTTGTTTTGTCCACAACAGCTTACCATCAGGGACATACAGTAATTAGCATGAAAGCCAAAGGAGTTCCAAATGCCAGATATGAATAAAGTCAAACACAGATCCACTGAGTTTTCAACACAGAGCTCATCGTCAGAACACAAGTTAATAAAAAAAACTTAAAACTACACACCCATACGGTTCAGTTTGATACAAATACACATATTGTTGCACCCCTAATATTATATATATATATATATATATATATATTAGGCTTTACACGATCAGGATTTTTGGGGCCGATCACCGATCACCGATCACCGATCAGAGAGTTTTTAAAAACCGATCACCGATCACCGATCCGATCAAGTGAGAAAACAAATATATCTATTTAACCCTTTATTACTGCAATAGAAATGACCCGTCTATGCCTGCTCTGTTATTTTTGGGCATAGTGGGGTCATTTCTTGGGGTATCCTCAAGTGTTTTATATTTTTAGAATCTGTACAACTTAAGCTACAAGGTTATGAACATCAATGGACAGTAATAACTTCCAATGCTCTTGAAAAAATGCCATGAATATTAAAAATACACAAAAATCGGAATTGTTTTCATCACATCTTACTAACTAAAAAAACAAAACATAGTGATCCAAAACATTTCTAAATGTACAAAATTAAAATAAATACTTCTTAACACTTTACAAGTTATTGCAACCATTTATCTCTTTTAGTTTTTGAGATACAGTCCTTATTGGTTGCAGAGTACAAAGGCGATTTGATTTCAGCTTCAAGCTAAAGCAGCTAATAAAAGCATTTTATTTCTGCTTTGGCGTCATTTGATGGGAGTATTTCCAGCTGCTTTACCTAGAATATCTAAAATAAACAAAAAAGGTTCTGGACCATTGAGAAGCTGAAAAATTATTCAAAATTCTGTAATTTTTTCATAAATCCAAGAAATGAACCTACGAAATGAACATACAAAAACTATAAAAATTCAGAAAATGATTGAATAATTGTTGAGTATCTTCAACCTATTTTGAATATATATTTTTTAATTCTTTCGTTTTTGAATCAGGTTATTTTAGGTACAGGGTGCACTTTCGATTTGTGAAAATACTGCACAGTATGTGTGCTGTAACTTGTGGTATCGTCAGAGCCGGTTCACAGTTCCCTTACCTGCTCTGCCAAATATTTCCTGCAGACTCCAGATGTGTAAATATAAACTATGCTAAGACTTGCCTAAATGCAAAATAAAAAAAATCTTTAAAAAAAAACAAACAAACCCTAAGCCACTAATGTCATAAAAACAACAAGAAACCACTAATCTTGCTGCGGATCTGTAGTAGAACTAAGCCACTTCACATGCTAAAATTAGCAACTGTTATTAAAAAAAAAACTACTGAAAACCAGCTAAAACCATGTAAAACACAATATAAATGACAGAACAACCTATTCTCGCTTTATTTTCCTCATTATTTGTCTCTCTTTCCATCGTCAGTCTCTCTGGCAGTGACCACTTAACACTCCACTCTGCTATGACTTCCTAGCGCCACCTTGTGTTTACATTGCCGATCTGCGTCGCACGTAGCGACAAATGATGACGTCATCGCCTCGCGACGCCAGCTCAGCTTGAAAGGCGCCAGTCTTAGCTTTCAAATAAAAAAAAAATTATCGTTCTAGCTGTTATAGTTTTTATTTTAGAGCAGTTTAAGCAGGATTATGCTAACAGGGAACTTCTAGCGGCCGCCCGCGGCCGTTCCGTTTTTAAAGGGTTAAATAGCTCGTTTACCTGTATTTATACAGTTTACTGAGTATCATAAAAAGGATTTTTGTTTCCATTTTTTGTCCTGAACTGACTGAGATGAAAAGGTTAAACATCAGTAACCTCTAACGGGCATTCAGGTTTAATCAGGACAAACAAAATAATTTGAGCCAGTGGCACAAATAACAGCCCAACTTAAACTGTCATAACTGAAATTATTTACAGTCACAGTGCAAATGAAGGCAGTAATGCTGCTTCAGAAGTTGGGGCTCACATCTGATGATGTCATATCAGTGGTCAAAATAATCGAGTGACTGTTTCCTCAGAAGAACCTCGACGTGAGAACGAACAACCCGCTTTAGCTCAAGTAGTCCGGTATCTCTACAGTAGGGCTGGAATATGAAGAAATACACTCCTCGATGTCAGGCTTCAACATTTATTGACAACGATGAAGGAGCCCTAGACAATACAAATAAGACAACATGAGCTAGGATAAGCATAACCAAGCTTAATATAAAATAATATGGACACGAACTTACAGATAATCAGCGGGAAACTTCTCCAGCCGCCTTACAGAACAAAGAACGGTAACTTTCTTGTTCTTCCCTCTACACTTGTTTATTCCCTTCCCTGTACTGCCACCTGGTGGTGGGAGAGAAACCCTGCATCCCCCCCAGTCCGGTAAGCTGCAAGCAGTGACAGATTAACGGACTCAACCCTGCACCCATCGGCCCGTCTCAGGTTCGTAGCGCCTGGGTGGCCTCCTCAGCCGGGCAATATTCAAGGGACTGGGTGCTGAGGGCGGCTGAAGCGACACCGGGGGCGAGTCCACGAGGGCAGGTCCACTGCAGGAGCCGTCACTGGGAGGCAGATCATCATGGGGCGCTGGCTGGGCAGCGTCGGGGGTGCTGCCCGCAGGCTGGGGCGCGAACACCAAGGGCGTCGCCAGTGGGGGCTGGACAGGGGGGACGCTCAGTCCCACCCGTGCGGGTGACAGGGGGGGCTTGGTGCACGGCAGCCGGGCACAAGGGGCGACCGGAGTAAAAGCACGGAGGAAGCGACAATTACGCAGAGTCAGGCGGCCCGACCCATCGACCTTAACGCGGTACTGATCGTGACCCAGCGACTCGACCACTATCCCCGACCGGTCCCACTTGAGCGGACTCGGGCCTTGCTGGTTCTGGAGGAACACCGTCTCACCGGGCGCTAGGGGGCGGAGCGGCCGTGCATGTGCCCCCAGAGACTCGGTAGTGCGCGACATCCGCGTCCGAAGGGCCTCTTCCTTGGCCGCCCATGCCTGACGCCAGAGCGGTCGGACATTCGGGTTCGAGAACTTTTCCAGTCTGTTGGTGAAGGACAGCGAATCCCTAAGAGGACGGCCGAAGATGATTTGCACCGGAGAGAGGTTGCAGTCAGGGTCAGGCGTGTTCCGTAGCTGCAGCATGGCACGCAGGAAGCGATCAAGGTCAAGACTGCCGGCAGGGCCAGTGTTCGACACCAGGAGGCGCTTAGCTGTCTTCACAGCGACCTCTGCCCTGCCGTTAGACTGCGGGAAGCTAACAGAGGACACACGGTGCCTGATGTTCCACCGACGGAGGAAGTCTGCCGTGTGGCTCGCGGTGAACTCTGGGCCTCCGTCGCTCGAAAGTTCCTCCGGCACGCCAAACGTAGAGAAGAATGTGCGGAGGTGGCGCACTAGGCCAGCCGACCCACCCAGATCAGTTCCTGCCGCTGAGCTCAAGACCTCTACCCAGCCCGAAAGGCGGTCCCCGACCACCAAGTAGTGGCGACCCCCATAGTCAAAGAAATCAGCAAAAACCGCCTCGAATGGGGTGGAGGGTGGCGAGGACGGCAGGGGTAGCGTCGCCGCCTGCGACGGGGCGTTGCGGTTACAGTCAGTGCACCCATCCCTTGTGGCTCGGATGTCTCCAGACATCCCAGGCCAATACACTATAGACCGGGCGCGTCGTTCCATCGCAGAGGTTCCCTGGTGGGCGGCGTGCAGGTGCTTCAGGACCCTGGGACGGAGGGACTGAGGAACCACAACGCGGTCCTGATATAGCAAAACGCCGTCCTGGGCATAGATGGACTCACAGACCGCTGACAAGCCCGCTAGAACGGGGTCCCTGGCGTCAACCCCGTCCCCCTGCTCTATGAGGCGTAGCAGGTGGGCCAGGCACGGATCCGCCGCTGTCTCGTGTGCAAGGAGGGACCATGAGATAGCGCAGAGTTCCTGCGCATCGTCACGGATGGAAGCCATATGAGCCGCCTCCACACCATCATGAGCGCTGCACACGTCAATTAAGAGTCCATTAACAGAGCCGGAAGGGGACGGGTGTCTCGAGGTTGCGTCAGCCGCATGGTTACTCCTGCCCGGCAGGTGCACAACATCGAAGCGCCACGGGAGAGTACGCTGCTTGAGCCTGAACAGGCGGGAGTTAGTTATCTCATCCAGCGTACGGTCGCCGAAGATTTTCACCAGAGGCTTATGGTCCGTGACAACAACGAGGTTGTCACAGCCCTGCGTGAAGTACCTCGTCTGCTCCAGCCCCCATGCCACGGCTAGGGCTTCACCCTCGATGGCGGCATTGCGCTGCTCCGCCGACGACAGAAAACGTGAGCCAGCAAGGGTGATCCGCCACCCTTCCACACAGCAGTCTGGTACGCCGGAGCCGCAGTCGCAGTGCTGTTGGAGAAGGAAGTAACCGATGCCGCGTCTGGACCAATCAGGGCGGAGACACGTCCGCCTCCGCATGTCGAAGATCTCCACACCCTCACGGATAGCTGCAATTATGGCCAGTTTGGAAGCTTGGAAAGCCTGCTCCAGTTCAGGCGACCATGAGAACTTGCAGCGCGGGCTTAGGAAGGGCTTAAATGGCGCCATCGTGTCACGCAGCTGGGCATAGTTGGCCACCTGGTTGACGAGGCCAAACCAGCTCCTGATATCAGTCGTGGAGACCGGGGTGGGGAAGTCCCGGATGGCGTCTAAGTACTTAGGCAGCGGTTCGATCGCAGAGTCCGAGACCCTGAAGCCGGCAAAGTCGACAGTCCTTTCCGCGAACTGGAATTTGTCCGGGTTTAACACGACGCCCGACCGTCCCACGCGGGTAAGGAAGTCGATGGTCCTCCACCAGTGCTGTTCCAAGTCCACATCGTAGTGGATCGTGTCATCGACACACCGTTCCTTGCGCTCCCAGTCAGATAGGATAGCATCGAAACGGCGGTTGTAACCGTCTCCGGATGACAGGAAGCCTTGTGGCGCCCTGGTGTAGCGCCAGCGGCCAAAGGGTGTGATGAAGGTAGTCAAAGGACGATCTGATTCACGCAGGGGCACACTATGGTAGCCGTTCCAGGCGTCCCGTGACCGTCTTCCAGGTGTCCTTCGGGATACGGCGTGCAAGGTGGAACGGGGACTCAGTTGCAAAAGTTTCGCGTTGGCAAAACTTATTAAGGGGCGAAAGGTCTACAGTCCGGCGGGGGGAACCGTCGTGTTTCCGAGTGACCACCATGCGGTGGCACCAAGACACCGGTTCACCGTAGGGCACCCGTTCAATCACTCCGAGGGCCTCATCCCGGAGGAGGTCGTCATAAACCCTCTGTTGCCAGTGTAGGGGCACGGTGGCGGCAGTGTGGCATGCCTTAGGCGTGGCTGCCGGGTCCACGTGAATCTCGACAGGCGGCCCCTCCATGCATGGCAGCGGACGGTGAGGGCACGTGTTGAACGTAGATGAGGCGTATCTCTCAAGCAGCCAATCCCTCATACGACCGTTGTGCTCAGGCACGCACGGGAAAGGCAACTCTGAGGGGCGTGGCGGGGGGGCCGTGCGCTGGGGGCATGAACACCGGGCCCCGTCGGGGTTGTCAGCGTCCTTGCAGCCCCCAACAGCGGACCGTGAGGCATTGATCGACGGCGACTCGTCCGATGGACCAATGATGGTGGTGCCACGCCCGTCCCCCGGTCTCCTAGTACAAGTGCTGGATGGGAAGTACCCTGGCAGGAGGCCGAGCCCGAGCAACGACTCATAGGAGAGATACATGGCGTGAACCGAGCTGCTCACGTACACCATGGAACGGCAGGAAGTCGCTACACCATCAGCCGGTGTAGTGGAGAGCTTAGCGAAGAATGCCCCTTCAATGGCTATGGGTGAGCGGTTCGCAGCTGACATGCTGAGGGCAACAGGGTGCAGGTCAGCGCGTGAAAAGCCACATGCGAGGAACTCAGCCAGGGACCACAAGTCCGACTGTGCACCAGTGTCCGCAACGGCAGATACATTGGCCTCGATGTGCAGTCCCCGACCGCGGGCAGCGCCCCGCGGGGCCGCCTGGCTGTCGACCGAGACCATAATAGACACCCGCGGGTGGTCCCTGAGCCTGGCGCGCCTCCACTCGCCTTTCGAAAAAATGTGATGTGAAAGTCTGATTGGCGCAGGTTTGTGGGCGGGGTCGCGATCGGTCAGGGTCCGGCACCAACCCCCTGTGACGCTTGTCAGGGCGGGACCCGGACCGGACTGATGAGATCTGGGAGATCGGTTCTGATTCTGCAGCTGCCTGTTGGCTGCCGCATTGTGGTTGCTGTCGCCTGTTTCGCCGCCGGGCCCTGTAGCAGTCAACACAAACCCGGTGGGGCTTGGTGTTCCACCCCCGAGGCCCCTCTGTGAAAACCTTAAAATTGTTCTTGCAGTCTGGACACACAGCCAGCTTAACTGTGTCCAATGGGGTTGGGCTGGGGGCGGGGCTCATCTGTGGGACCTTGTCTTGGCGCCGGAATGACGACACGGCAGACAGAGAGGAGGATGGGAGGGCATTACGAGCCATTTCCTTATTTTCAACCAGCGCGATGACGTCATTCACCGGTTTATCCAGGACATCGGGCATCCCCAGCGCGTCGCGGCGTATGTCCGGGTCATAAATCCCGTTGATCAGGACGTCACGGATAATGTGGTCGGTGTAATCCACGTCTTTGCCACACTCACATGCTGCGGTAAAGGCGCACGTCTCCGCCTTCCCGCGCACTCTGGCAGAGAAGGCACGGAAAGTCTCATCGCGCTCCTGGCGTAACTGGAGCAGCTCGGTGCGCAGGACACATGTGGCCACGGGGATGACGGCCAGAGAGCGCATGGCAGCGATCAGGACCGGCAGAGGTCCCGCCGCGGCGTTGGGATTAGCTTTCAGCAGGCTGTCTCCGAGCTCCGGTCCGGCGCACTGGAACAGCTGAAACGGCGCCTGGGCGTCTCCTATACCGGAGCCGATGCGGAAAACGTCCCAGCGACGGGTGAACACGTTCCAGTCTTCTACTGATATCCCGATGTCGACTCTGGGGCGATCCAGCTTCGGACCTTGAAGCGCGGGGGCCGGGGACGACACTGCGGTGGCCGGCGGGTTCAAATGGACAAGTCCGTGGTTCGCTAGCAGAGCGATGGCGAGAGCTTCGGACACATCCGCGGTACTGAAGGCGCAGCCCGGAACACAGCAACCGATGACAACCATGGCTCCTTCATGAAGAAATACACTCCTCGATGTCAGGCTTCAACATTTATTGACAACGATGAAGGAGCCCTAGACAATACAAATAAGACAACATGAGCTAGGATAAGCATAACCAAGCTTAATATAAAATAATATGGACACGAACTTACAGATAATCAGCGGGAAACTTCTCCAGCCGCCTTACAGAACAAAGAACGGTAACTTTCTTGTTCTTCCCTCTACACTTGTTTATTCCCTTCCCTGTACTGCCACCTGGTGGTGGGAGAGAAACCCTGCAGAATATATTTGCTCTGGACGCATGCGTCAGCGTCAGGAGCGTTTGTGTACATACCTGCTGGAGCACGCGGCGGCCGAAGCGCTCGACACTGGGTGTCTCCGTGGTCTGGAGTCCTGTTATTTACAGTCTCTGATGGAGACACGGAGACAAACACTTGTGCTGCAACAGTTTAAGGTAAACTGTTGTTTGCGGAAATGCAGGAAATGTGCTGTGTCCTTTCAGTCTAAGAGTGGACATGTTTGCAACCGGCGTCGCCATCCTTTACGTGTGGCGTATTTGGGATTGTAAAAACTTTATTGTCCAGCACATAGTGACAGAACTCACGACAAAAACGCCACGTAGACATAAAACACATACTAGTGAGTATTTGTCTATTCTGCTTTGATTGTTTGCTTGTTTTCTAAGTTTAATTGGTGTAAATGAGAGTTTTACCGGAGCAGATTCAAAATGACAATGACGTCATTGATCGGATCGGTGAATGAAAAGTTAAGGGCCGATCAGAAAATATGAAAAAAATGTGAAATATCGGCCGATCCGATCAAACCGATCTGATCGGTGGAAAGCCTAATATATATATATATATATATATATATATACATCTATCTATATATATAGATATATATACCGTATATAAACAATTGTATATACAGGTACTACCCAAAAGATTAGAATATCCTGAAAAAGTTCATGTATTTCTATAATTCAACTGAAAAGGTGCAATTTACATATTGTTTAGACAAATGATATGCAAATCAGTATATTTCAAGCTTTTGTTTGTTTGGATGTTGCTGATTGGGCCTGGCAGCTTAAGAAAACCTCAAATTCTAAAACTCAAAAAATTTGAATACTATGAAAAGCTCCAGTATTGTAGGCTCAGAGTGTCATATTCTAATCAGCTAAGTAATCCAAAACACCTCCATAAGTGCCCCGAGCCTTTAAAAAAGTCCCTGTCTTGGTTTACAAGAATTCCCAATCATGGAAAAGACTGCTGATCTGACAGTTGTGCAGAAAACCGTCATCGACTCCCTGCACAAGGTGGAAAAGACACAAAAAGTGATAGCAAATGAAAGTGGATGTTCTTTGAGTGCTGTCTAAAAGCACATTAATGGACAGTTAAGTGGAAGGAAGAAGTGTGGAAGAAAACGGTGGACAAGCCGGATGGCTGACAGCAGCCTGGAGAAGATGGTCAGAAAAGGTCCATTCAAAAGTGTGGAGGAACTTCATAAGGAATGGACCTGTGAGCTTCATTAAGTCCAGCATAAACGCAGCCGTCTACCAGGACATTTTGGAGCACTTCATGTTTGCTTCAGCAGACTTGGCACCTGCCACATTGCCAAAGTACAAATCTTGGTTCAACAACCATGCTTGATTGGCCCGCAAACACACCTGACCTGAACCCCATGAAAAACATGAGGGGCATTGGGAAGAGAAAGTTGAACAGGAAGAGACCAAACAATAAAGAAGAGTTCAAGGCTGTGATTGAAGCACGTTTGTCTTCCATAACACCTGAGATATGCCACAAGCTGGTAGCATCCATGCCACGCCAGGTTAAGGCAGTCATTCTTGCAAAAGGGGCCCCAACCAAGTACTAAGTACAGATGCAAGGTTTTACTTTAGGAGGCCCAACTTTTTTGTATTTAAAGTCTTTTTTAAATTGATTTAATGCAATATTCTAATTTTTGGGGTTTTAGGATTTGAGGTTTTCTTAAGCTGCAAGTCCTAATTCACATATTATTTGTCTATACAATACATAAATTGCACCTTTTAAGTTGAATTATAGAAATACATGAACTTTTTCAGGATATTCAAATTTTTTGGGTAGTACCTGTGTGTGTGTGTATATATATATATATATATATATATATACATATATATGTGTGTGAGTATATATTAGATATTTTCTATTTACACATCCCTCTTTTTTTTTACAATTTTTATTTTAATGGAGTCATGCTTGCAATTTTGTTCCGCATTGCATCACTGATGGCACTGCTGAATGACTCATGAATCTGAATCTGAATTAGAATCTGAATGTTGGTGCCTCATGTGGCTCAGACCTCACAGCTGTCAGTAACATACTATAATGTCCCACTGCTAGAAGAACAATAGAACAATTTGCATAATATGAAGAGCAAAAAAATGAAAAAATCCATCCACTCTAGTGGCTGCTGGGCTGCAAAGACATTAACCAGTACGAACCATCCGGCTGCATGGCTTACATCGGTCAACATAGCTGTTCGTCTCACTTCTCTCTGCTCTGGATCCAATCCCCTGGTCAAGCTGACACCACAGTTGACTCCCTGTGTTCCGCATTGCGCCTCGTCCCCGCCTTCTTCTGCGTTTAAACATTTTATTCATGTACACTACTCACAAAAAGTTAGGGATATTTAACTTTCGGTTTTTGGAGAACAGAATGATGCAGAATAAATATTTAACCACTGAAAAATGTACATGTGCATTGAAAAGTTTAGATAAAGTTTAATCCAGTTCATCTGTAAAGGTTGTAGTGGATGTTAGATTCACTCTGACGTCATACGAAAAGCCAAATATCCTTAACTTTTTGTGAGTAGTGTATTTATTTATTTTTCTTTTGCATTCAAACTTTCTGCAATATCTTAGTAGCTGTGTAGCAGCTTAACAACAAGAGGAGAATGGAACAGAAAGGTAGTGGCAGTAGGAAGCGGCCTCTGCTTCCTCACCAGCAGAAGTTGGGAGAGAAGGAAAAAAAGGCTGATGGAATGTGAGCAACAGGATGGAGGGAAGGCCGCGAGTGTTATGTTCACCGGTGAAGGAAACTGCAGGTAGATAAAGTCTGTGAAAGACAAGAAGCAAAGACGAAGAGAAAAACGTGACCAATGCAGGACAGAAGGCTGGGTAATTATTGGGTGATGTGGAGGAAGCTCTAGGAGGGAAAATCTGCTGAAGCAGAGACCAGGACGGAGTGAAAGCGGTGTATAAACATCGGGTCATCAGCTGGAAGAAGCTCTGGGAGGATTTGGGAGTGAAACTGATTCTGATACAGCAGGCTTTTGTCGAACAGGTAGGCATTTAGTTTTTTACTTTTATGTGTGCGTTGTACATAAATTTATAAGTCTATGACGATGCTGCTGATGACTAAAACGCTGCTGGTGGTTTTCTCTGTGTGGACAGACGGCGTCGGAATGTCAGCTGTTTATTTTCAGTATTGTAAGCTAGCGTCGTCATCATCAGTGATGTCCTGAATGCGTTCAATGAACTCATGAAGTCGCTGGAAGGTCATGATCTCTTACTGATGCCAAAACCAGCAAAAACACACCGTAAACACCCCGGTGGTTGAGAAAGGCAAACATTATATATGTGACCAGATGTTCTTATTGTTCTAAAGGTGGAATAAATATTTCACTGTGAAGCTGTTGTGGTATGGCTGACTGTGACTGAGGAGGAGGGCTGTACGTACTCGGTGGGGGGGATCAATGAGCAGAGAGGGGAGGACTGTGTGGGGGGGTAGGTTGCTTTTTTTATAAAATTTCTTAACTGATTCTGAAATCGTAGACCATAGCTTTAATTAGCTTTTTTTCTGGCTGATTAACTGGTGCTAATGTATTTTTCTATAAAAAAGAATAAAAAAAATCACTGACAAGAACACTTGAGATTAAAAAGATTTTGTACCAGGAGACAATAAAACATCCACTCCATCTACACCTTTGTCATACTCTCTACTCCTAGAGAAACAAGAAATAATATCAACAATGCTTGGTTTGTGAGAAAAGCACTGTATTCTAATTCAATCTAGCATACAGTCTGTCTACTGACAAATTTAGAGCTTTTAGTTCTCATGTCCTGCTTCATCAAGCAGTATTCACTTACCAAGCGGCAGTTGAAGGACACAGAGTCTTGTAGAAAATAAAATCTGTCCAAATGATTTGCATGCAGTTAACTATTTTACAGTACATTTTTGACAAAATTGTGGACACAGGATTTGTATAGATGGACACATCTTTGAGCAGAGGGCAAGATTTTTACTGCAAAAAGCTTCCTGGGTTCTAACTATAGTTGCTTTTAATCCAGGTAATATTAGTCGAGCCTAGCTTTGGTGGCATGAATATCAGCTATGAGGACAATAAAGGCCACTGAACATGTTTGCCAAAATACAATTTCAAAACCACTGACGATTCAACTTTTTATTAACTTCTTTAGATTTATCTGCAAACCATGGCCAGTTCATGGAGCAAGTTTTGGCACCAATATCTGTTATCCGGATATCAGTTGGCTACACAGTGAGCTCAAAAATATTGGCCACTCTCCCCAGAGGCATCCTCATTAGACTAAAGCCAATGGGTTCCCATACTGATGGCACTGCTTCATAGCAAGTACTGTAAGTGGACGATAGGTGATTTCAGTAACAGTGATAAAAAGGTCCATGTTGCCAAAGTGGAAAGAGAATTTCGGATTTGAAAGCCCTGGTTAGTGAAAACACACATGAATATACATAATCCAACTATTATTATCAACCAGTAACCTAGAAATCCTCTAAAAGTCCCCAATGAAAAACTAGATACAACTGTAACACAGATTGTTTCCTCTCTTGTTTGTCCTGATAAAGAAAATCTAAACATGCAGCTTTTAGTGGTTATCAAACAATTCTGAAATGAAGCAGAGTCTTTAATGCACACAGACCTACTCACACCATATATACAGCCATGACTACACCCACACACAAACATAAAACACTCAGCCCCAGCTGCAAGCTCATTGCCTGGTAACCAAAGGTTTTTTTCCTTTTATTCAAAAGGGGTGATTATTACAATGAAGAGTAGTTATTAAGGAAAGTAAAGCTAGTACTTTAAATGCCCATTCCTCCATTGTTTAATACTAATAACACATTTCAGGGGGTTGAAAAGAGTAGTTAATGCAGGAAGAAAAAGCTGGGGGAAGAGGACAGCAAAAAATATGGAAGAAACTGGAAGAAGCTAAAATAGCAAGCGGAAATTAGGCTCTCTCATCCTTCAACTGGGTAAATGAGAGTTTTTACCTTTAATTTCAAGTTTCAAATCCTTTTTCTTTCATCATAAACAGTTTCCTGAACAGTCCTCAAGCAAGAAAACCTCAGTCAGTCTCACCTTAAATATCTTATCAGGTTAGCTCCAGCCCTCTTATCTTGCTTTTAAAAAAACAGCATCAGCCAGTCATAGTCAACACAACAGTGTTTACTGTAGTGAAAAAAAAACTGTTATAATTATCTCCCTATGTTTGTATTCAGAAGATTATACAAATTATTCACCAAGGACCTCTGTGCTCAGTCCGTTTCGCTGCTCTACTGTATATTTAGATCCCCATGTATGGCTGCATAAAGGAATGAGAAAGAGGAATACAGAAAGACATGAAAACAAGAAAGACTAAGACAAGAAAAGTCCATTAACACCCTTGTAAATGAGCTCCAGCTATTTACCACATGCTGGGCTTCTCGAATTACTGACTGTGTTCAGGATGCAGATTGACGATGGCAATTAAAGATGAACCGTGTGCACAGACACAGAGATTCACACACAAGCACATGCACTAATGTATGCTCGCATACTCTCCCCAAGGCAGTAGTTGAGCACAGATCTACTGATCTCCATAGCAACATTCAGTGCTGTGGGCGATGGTGACATCATGAAGATTGATTGTCATAAAAAAAAAGAAAAAAAAAAAAGTAGAGCAGAAAGAGGGCTTTGGTGATAAAGGTGCTAGCAAAAGTGCAACAGTGTTCCTCATTGTTGGATGAAGTTATGGCCCTGGGCCAGGAGTCTTCTTTGGTTAATGAAGAACAGACAAATGTGAAAGGCCACAGCTGGTCCCTTCTCGTCAGCAAAGAGGATGGAAAAATCCGCTTATGTAACACAGAGAAAGTAAAGGCAAGGGATGGTTATTATAGATAGCTCTCTGGGGTTCAAATGCTCAGTGCGGTCCCGCTCGTCTCTGTTTATCCCTCTTCCTCTGTCTCCTTATCTTTTTCTGTGTGGTCACCTCATCTCAACCTTTCTGTTTTGAGTCTGTGTACACCAATAGCTGATATCCTTCTCTGTTTTTTTAACTCTCCCCTCACTCAACACAGCTTGGTCATAATAGTTTCAAACTCTGCCGGCCATTTGCAGCAACCCGCTTACCGAACACTTCAGAGCCCTGAACTTCAGAAGTTCTGTCTTCCCTCCTCTTTTCCTCTCTCCACCCTGCCAAGTTTTTCCTTTTTTTGGCACTTGTTTTTCTTCATTTTTCTGTTATGTAAGAGAGACAGAAGTGGAGCAAGCTTCAAAGTGAATGGCAAAGCCGCCTTTTCCCCTGCTCGCTTTGCTGTTCATGCATGTCATTCCACTGCCAGCTTCCCCCATCTCTCACTATCCTTGTCATTATTTTCTCACTTCTTCATCCTTCTTCTATCTTTTCTCACACTGTACACCAGCCTCTCTCTGTTTATTAGGTCAATTACTCAATTTCCATGCTATTTTTAAGAATATTTCCAGTTGCTCTCTGACCTTGTCTTTGCCATCTTAACCACACTGAAGGAGCAGAGACTTGAAGGCCAGTTTTTGGGTGCAGATATATTCTAAAAAGAAGACAGGTCTCATTATGTCTCTCGTACTCCTGTCTGCCCTTGTTGTATCAAATATAGAGTGATGCAGGGATGAGTGGGGCGCTTCTTTTCTTTGATAACCTGTCAGTGAGCCTGAGCATCTGAGGCAGACAAGGTAAAAGCTACTATTAACTAAATCGTCTCCCTTCAAAGACATCTCTTGGATTAAATGCAGAGAAACTCACACCAGTTACTGATATAACAGAAGTGCTTGGGACAGTCTGACAATAGCTGCTTTATAAATACAGACACAGACACACGTGTACAAACACATGACAGACTGTGTGGATACACACACTGACAGTAAGCATGAAGCTGAGCTCAGGCCAGACAGACACAAAGCAGATCTGTTGCCCCTCTTATGGACCTGACACTCCAAACCGAAACAAAAACCGACAGATGTGTCAACTCACATTGCCTCACATCCTTCCAAAGTCTACAGCAGACAATCACCTGAAAAACCACACACACGCATAATGTACACACATGGCACAGGAAGTCAAAAGTCCCAGTTTGTGCTTCCTGCTCCAAAAATATTACAGACATAAATCAAATAATCTTTGTTCCATAATCAAAGTACATATGTGGGCATGAAAAAGTTCCGCCCTTTTCTGCCAGAAGTGGTGCAGTAATAGTGCACTATTACTGTTAAAGAAATCTTTGTGAAAATGTGCACCTTCACCTTGGTACACCCATTTCAATCAGGACATAGATATTTACTTGGTGCAGCTGTTGAAGTTCAGCATATTTTATGTGAATTTTTGTTTAGAGCTTTTAGAAACTTTGATGCCCCGCAAGGATGGCTAATTCAGCACCCTTATTGCATGCTATCTCTTCTCTGAGCTCTCTTCGAGGAGTAAAAACCACCCTGATGTTGACTCTCATCTTCTGCTTGCTTCTTCTGATAAAGTCCAGTTGTGTTTCTTTGTTGAATCATTCTGTTGACATCTACAGTGGTTGTAAGCAAATGATGCAGTATTGTAAAGCACAATGTGGCTGTTATGTGAATATTTCCATATTAACATCTGAATTTTTTTTTTTTTTTTTTTTTCACCACAGGCAGGAGCAAACATGGCTATGTTTTGCCTTTATGGTTCAAAACGTCACACGCAGCAATGAATTATGGGCAATATGCTTCGGTGAAGTCTGCATGGATGCGGGCTTCACCAAAGTGTGGATTGAGGGCGCAAAGGGGGCGTGGCGGACTTCTGCCCTGGAGCAGCCCTGGAGAATTGGGACACACTACACACTTGAACCCCTTAAAGGGAGCGCACATTCTAGGGGCGCAAGGGTGGAAGTGTGGGTTTTGGGACAGGGACCAGGACAATGATTGCTCCAGGAATGTGCACAATGAATGCCAGTGTGCCATCAAAATGAATCGGTAGCACACACGGTTGTAAGATCAGAAACTTATACAGTGTTGGTTTAAAGGTATAAAAAGTGGTGAAACGTCCGGAATGCACCAAAACACAGGAAAAAAGCGAATTACAGACAGGGGAGAGGGAGTTGCAAACAAAGTCACCACCACATGAGAATGAGAGAGGCCTAAAGGCACGGATTGAGATGGATTTCTCCTGGACAAGTCTAATGTTTATTTTTAAGGGGGAAACTCTGGATTCTACGTTTAAGTTTCTAGAGAAAAATCATGAAATTCCTTGAAAAAGTTTCTACGACTGCGCCAAAAAACAATAGGTTTTTTTTCGTTTTTTTTTAGCAGAAGTATCTGACTTAAAAATATGACTCTGAAATCTGCATATCAGACGTTACATAATTTTTGTATCATTTCTGATTTAGGCTGCACTATCTTTAGCAATCTGGTTAATTTATCCACTGAAATGTATGTCTATAGATAATAAAATAGCTTTAAAACATAATTTACACACCAGATTGTATACCTTGGGGGGAATTTATTTGAATTTTCATTCATACAGAATTTAGATCTTTTTAAAAGCATTTGGAAACCTGTTACCATCTGCATCCTTGGAATTGACTGACTATTGAAGATGAGCTGAAATTAATTAATCCTAATGACAAAATGTCTTATCTGATAAAACACAGACAGTAATTATGAATGTTTGTTGTTGTTGTTGCTGCTCTGTGCTTGTGTGATATCAGAAAAAGGGAACGCAGAGATAACGGAGAAACAGCCAAATGGACAAAACTATTGATTCTCTGGACTGCTTAGTAGTCATGCAGCTTTTTTTCTGAGTATCTGTCTGCCTCAGATCCAACAGCTGATAATAAAGTCCAATAAAACAATAGTGTTGGATGAGTCCCTAAAATAGCAGTTTCACATCAGCTTGGTTTCTTAGAAAGAAAGTTGAAGTCTGAGGTGAATCAAAAGTTGTTTTTTTTTACAGCCCAGTGACCGTGGTGAGCAATTTCAAAGCAGCAATAACCAAACCAGCGTATGTGATGCACAGTGGGGTGTTGTGTTTGACTTTATTGCATGCTCCAGTATGTGGTGCTGCTCCTGTCTCCGCCTTTGTATAGTTTCTCACCTCCGTGCCTTCCTCTCGCCTGTTCTCCTGTTAGGCATGTGTAGAGGCTGTTAGTTCATTTATCATACTGCAGTCTCCAGCTCTCAGCCTCAGACTCTGTGATTAATGACGACCATTCACACACTTAAACATTTAGCTTTGTTTCGCTGACACACTACTTACCATGCTGGTCACCATGGGTTACTTAACGCTAAGTTACTGTGGGGCTGCACAAGTACAATGACGTATCTGCAGGGTGACCTTTAAGGGCTTTCTGTGTGTGATTCTTTATCTCTTTATTAGAATATAAATGTGTCATTTATCACAAAAAAATTTGCATAACTAAATATACAGCCAAATGAGGCCGTGCCTTGTAGCCAATTTCTCTGGAAGATTTATTTGTACTAGAGTACATATACTCATTCAGTCTACAGTGACCTGTTTCTTTTCCTACCAGATAGACTGATAGGAGAGTGTTGTACTTTTCACACCCATGCATTTTTGGGGTGATTTTAGAGAATCAAGCTGCAGACTGAGATGAAAATATTAATAATAAATAACTTATCCTGCATTATTATAGATTACATCAATGTAAGGCTTTACCAACCCCAAACTACCCAGCAATACAGAGTAGTTACTACTGTAATATTTAAATAATACAACAGTAATGCAATATGCTATGCAATATTCCACAAAAGAACTCTGCATGTAATCACGGCTTTAACTTATCAGGAGTAATGTCATTCAAACATCAAGTGCATGACTACGACCACACAGTTGTAGACACTGTGATGCATCTCTGATCTCACCAAAAAAAAAAAAAAAAAAAAACTGTGACAGGAACCGAGGTGAGAGGGAGTGAGAGAAACTGTCAAATCTTTCCAAGAGTGTGTTTGTGTGTATGTAGTATATGGACTTAAAAGACAGAAAAGGACAGAGAATATTTTTTAATGAAGTGGCACAGCGTTGACCTTCGGTAACTCTCTGGAGTAATGTCAATTTCACTTTCATCCTTTCCATGCCGAGAGGTGCGGTGTTTGTTGTCACGGCTAGGCGTTTGAGCTTGAAAAGGTCCTCACAATTGTACATTTCTGTAGAAGTCCCCAAATCCCCGAGCACACAAGCAGGGGTCAGTGGGTGATGCAGTGAGGAGGGAAAAGAGGTAAAGGATAAAAGGATGTAGAGGCAGACAGAGAAAAGGGACAGCACAAACACCGATAAGACATTAGGTACAAAAGAGGAGGAGTGCTGTGTAGGAGGTGCAGGTAGATTTATGTGGAACCCTCCAATTGCATATCTTCAAGTGCAAATTTGTGAAACTGCATTTTGGCCGCTTTAATACCAGTGAATTCACTAGCATAAGGACCACGCCACAACAAAAATGAGTGAATATGATGATGATGGTTTATTGAACGAATGAAAGAATGTGATCTGATGATGAGCCAGAGGAAGACCTAGGGTGGGGTGTAGTCTTTCAATTGTGAGTCAGGCTTAGGGACCCCCCCTCAGATGGAACCTGAAAGAAGAGAAGGAAGCAGACAAGGAACAAGTAAATTAAGAAAGGTGAAGATGGTCAGATGATGGGAGAGAAGGAGGACAGTAGGAAGGAGAAGGGATGAAGAGAAGGGGGGGCGGGAAAGAGACTAGGAAGGGGCAGCAGCAGGAGGAAGGCCCAACGAAGCAGGCGGACGAGGCAAAAGGGAAGGTAGAGAGGGAATGCGCAGAGAGCAAAGGGAGGGAAAGGGAGGGTGTTGAGAGAACGAGACAAACTGAGTTGAGGAGGTGAGCGAGTATTTAATGCTGGTTGGTGATTAGTGAGATTGGAAGCAGGTGTGGTTGAGGCGTGGCCCCGTTCCTGAACATATGCTAATGAATTAACTTCATTTCATGAGCAAGGACCACGCCACAACAAAAATGAGTGAGGATGATGATGATTTATTGAACCAATGACAGAATGTGATCTGATGATGAGCCGGAGGAAGACCTAGGGTGGGGGTGTAGCGAGTCAGGTAGTTTCGGTAGTGAGTCTGGCTTAGGGAACCCACAAAATAAGAGTGATCAGAGCCAAGAGGTGAATGAGCTCTACGTATATCTGAAAGGTTATTGCAAATGCATGAACGGAAGGCTTGTGAAGCCCAGCAGGGATGTAGTCTGTAGTTGGTTCTTAAGGGCTGAGGTATGAATCAAATTTAAACAGATAAATGGGGATGAGGTTCCCAGTTTACTTCTTTTAAGTGTGAATATGAGATAGTCAGGTGAGTAGATGGAGATGTCAGAGGCAGGGGTGAAAAGGAGAGTTGAAAATGGATGTTGTAGGGGCAAATTCAGAGGATCATAGGATGCTAAAAGATACAATTTTCCAAGGTCAGATCAATTTACAACAGTTTCGTGATCGTAACGTGTGAATGCAGAGGTGGAGAAAGTCCGAAGTGAGAGGAAGGTGTATTGTTGTCGGAGCCGACTCTCGTTTTCGAAGTCTGTTGAAGAGCGTAGTGACATGACAATGAGTGATAGATGGACATAATGATCCGGGCAAGAGCCGACAGAAGAATATGGTAAGTGTGGATAGTGGAACAAAGAATTCTTTAAAAAAGAGAAAATACAGGTGATGTAATTGTAAAGGGTGGTAATGTCAAACTGAGGGAAGCGAATAATGATATGTTTATAAACTGTTCCAGCCGGTGAGGTAGGCTGAGAGTGTGTTTGAAGCGAGAATGTCGATGATGGCTTTACTTGAGGCAACAGACAGTGAACTGTGATTTTATTGAAGATTATTGGTGAATGGAGGGACTGGAGTTGGGTGTTGGACTTATTCGGGGGCAAATCCTTGTTAAGAAGTCTCGGATTGTAGGCAACTCAGAGGAGAAACTGGTGCTGTGCTGCAATCAAGGCAGGTATGCGAATGGGCTGCATGATCGTAGGGAAACGGGACTGGCCCTTGTAGATGACGTTGACTGTGGTATCATCAGAATAAATTAGGATTGATCTACAGGACCATTTATGACCCCAAAGAATGGTGGCTATAATGATGGGGTACAGCAGGTGAAGAGTGCGAGACCGAAGCTAAATTGAGAAGTTCAAAGTCGGAGCCAATGCGCATGGCATAAGTGAGATGACCCATGAGGGCCAACAGCTGCCGTTTTGTGCAGTCACCCACCAGCAGGTAGTTAGAGAGGAGACTTGAGATGCGCTGGACCTTTTCCAGAGGAAAGGAGATTTGAAAGGAAAAAGGAGCAGGCGATGGTCCCAGGAGCGGCATGCCGCAGGTTTGGATGCAAGACCCCGACGGCTGAGCAAAAGTGATAGAGAAGGTTGCAATAACAGCACCAAGTCAACATAGTTACCCACTACAACGTGGAGGCAGGAGCCACCGGGGAGGGATGCAAGGCAGAGAAGGGCGGCAGAATGGGCAGCATGGTGGTAGACAGGCTGTAAGATGCAGGACAGCCAGAAGCCACCTGCGCAAAAGGGGCAGACGCAGGGAGAGGGGCAGAGAGGGAATGAGGAAGGAATGAGGAAGAAATGAGCCAGAAACAAAAGGAGGAGGGAGCAGAAAAGCCAGAAGAGTTGGGAAGGGCTGGGGACCCCCAAGAGGGCAGGAGTGGCATGGCCATGGCCGCACCAGAAACGCAAGGAGGAGAGAAAGAGGCCACGGCAGAGCCAGCAGCCGAGGAAACGGGGAGGAATCAGAAGCTGAGAAGGAGCGAAAGTGGCCGTCGGCAGTGCCGGGACGGCCAGAGAAAGAAGGGAGGAAAGAAAGAAAGAAAGAAAGAAAGAAAGAAAGAAAGAAAGAAAGAAAGAAAGAAAGAAAGAAAGAAAGAAAGAAAGAAAGAAAGAAAGAAAGAAAGAAAGAAAGAAAGAAAGAAGCAGTGAAAGCTCAGCAATAGACTGAGCAGAAGCGGAAGCGACATGTTGGCGTGTGCCAGACGGGCCAGGCGGTGGCTAATTGTGGGAAGGCACCCCAGGAGATGGCATTTGAGATATTAAAAAAGTGCTCCACAGTCTTGCTTAGTATGAGGTTGAGTAGAAAATGAATGCTCATCATTCTATGGGTCTACTATTCCTTTAACCTATAGTACCTCTGTCATTATGCATTCCCACATTGTTTCCAATCTCCACAAAACCAACACTGCTTCAGTGCAAACAAGCTTATTCTTGGGGGCAGATTCTTACTGTTCTCTGGCACAATTAAACGAAGAAGCAGGAAGGTGTGCCTCTGGCTGAGCAGCAAGGCCTTGCTCTTGCCATGCAGTGCTTTTTGTTTTTGAATAACCCCCCGAAGGGCCCTACAAAGTCACTAAATCGAGAAACAAAGTTGCTCAGTTGGCATCAGTGAAGTAAACTAAGACATGACTTTCACTGTTGTGAGTGACAAGGGGTTTACACCTAATGCATTTATTTATGCACTCAACTCCAGTGTGGTCCATGTGGCATAAATGCCATCATTAGAGGGTATGTGGAAGGCTTTCTGCAAACAATCCTGTACATAACATTTCTGCATGGGCCTGCTACTCTCGAAGGAAAAAGAAAGAAAGAATGAAAACACCGTGGATGCACTGAAGAAAAGGTAAGAGCTTCAGATAATGCAGTTTGGAAAACCAGGGTTAATAAAGGTTTGGCTTGTACCTGCTTCTGAGCTCTGAAGGAGAGGCTTGAAGTTGAATAGGCTAGCTAGAACGAGGTGGCCATTAGCCTGAGAGGGAGGAGCGCTAAGTTTGAATGCTGTTGTTTACAAACAGAAACGCTGGAGGGACTTCAGACTCTACCTTTAAGTCAAACCTAAGTAATCGGCCAGTTAGAGATCCAAACCAAGGTTATGGAACGAGAAATGAAGAAAATAGCCTGGAAGGCTAATTTTGGCATACTAACATGGTGAGCCTTGTTAATTAATATGTATTGTCCTATTTCAAATAATTAAATTTAAAAGATTTTTTAAAAGTATTTCCATACAGAATAGAAGACTCTTAAAAGTTAAAGTGTTTTAAGATGGAACATTCTGGAGAGTAATTATGTCATCTTTTTTATGTGCATTCACAGTTTTGCCACTTGAAAGTTTTAGTGTAGTACCCTCCGAACCTGCTTATTCCTATTTATTTATCAATAAAGTACTGTATGTAGATGTGTGAGAAATAATAATAATAATAATAATGATAATAATTCATTCATTCATTTTCCATACTGCTTAGTTCAGTTTAGGGTCGTGGGGGTTGCTAGAACCTATCCCAACTATTATCAGGTGAGAGGCAGGGTACACCCTGGACAGGTCACCAGTCTGTCGCAATGATGATAATAATAATAATAATAATAATAATAATCTTTGAAAAGTTCATGTTGAAGTAAAGTAGGTATAAAACTGGTCCTCCTCCTACTGCCTGCTGTTGGGTCCTGCTCTCTGAAATAATGGATTCTAATTCCTTTCCAGAAGAGTGCACCCATCTGCTGGCTTTGGGGGACAGTAAAATCCTCTATCAGTTACAATTATCCCATGGTTGGAGAGGAATGCACCGCGAGCGTGTGTCTGACCTATCCACCCCGAGTAGTGCAGGGGTGTGCAAATACTGTGTGTGTCATTAAGAGGGAGAGCCGGCGAGATGTTTAAAGTGGAGTGCTGCGTAAGCATGAGCCGAATCCCTCAAGCACACCTACTGGGACGATGCATCCATGACAAATCATCCTGAGGGAATAAACACGAAGCCAGCGAGTCTGTTTGTGCGTGATCCTGTTTTAAATTTGGTGCTATGTGTAATAGCCCTCATAGTGTAAGTGTGTGTATTTTTGTGTAGTTATGTTATGGCAAGCACATAGACACAAATTCAAACGCAGCAGTATGAATAACCCACCTTTGCTGGAAGACATGGAGGTGGACTTCACCAACTCACCACTGGGGGACAGCAGAAAATTTGGCAAGAGAATAACTGGATGTCTGCTGACAAAGTCCACACAACCTTCCCAACTTAGTTTAGTCTTTAGAAACTACACTGAAATGTGAAGTTGTCTAAAGTCTGAAATATTTGTGATGAAAACAGACTTATGAAAAACACAATCCTGAAAACTGGTGCAGCCCTGGAGCAGAGATTTGTGGTGAGAGCAGCAGAGGCACGTTGCTTCCGGGGTGGCCCTGAAGTATAACGTGTGCGGTCCTGAGTGACAGAATCTGTAGCTGTGGGATTTTGGCCCTGCAGCGGAATGGGACACAGTGGCTGAGACATTCAAGATGAGACCTCAGAGGAGAAGGGATGAGCTGACAAAGATTCAAGATCCTAGAAGTTTATCATCTACATGTATTCAAGACTTGTTAAACTTGAGGTGAAACGAAACTGATCCTGGGAATCAATAAAAAAGTATAAAAGTACAATAGGAATAACCAAGTATAAAATAGAATATGCAAATACATTATAAGCCAAGAATTAAATAATAAATAATAAATGTAAAACCCTCACAGTAGATACCATAATAAGTGTAAAATGAAATGCAAATGGAGTGAGACGACTCCAGGGACGGCTCGATATCACTTTTTCACATCTAATATTGATACCGATACAGCAGCCTTGAGGACGCTAATCTGATTCTTTTTGTCACTCTAATAATTATTAATATTACATGGGTGTAATTTGCTTGACACTGACATCTGAAAACACCATGTTTAACAGTTATTCTGGTCCCTAAACAAAGAAGGAAAATATGTTACCAGAACTGAAGTTTTTCAGAACTGCTGTGGCACTCAGCTGTTTTACTTTTCTCCTCTGTTGGCGTAAAGTAATTCCACACGGCAGACATGAGTATTAGTGATACGTGGGCCGGCCCATAACCTGCGGGTCGGGTTGGGTCAAGTAAAGAAATTTTCATTTTAATTGCGGGTCGGAGCAGGCAGGTTATTATATTATTACAGTGTGCGTGCCATGCGACTTTACGCGAGGAAAGCAACAAACAACACCTGCCACCATAATAAAGTAGGAAGATGGAAGAATAGGTGGAGATTCTCCAGCACCTGAATATTCTGTCCTCAAGCAGATTTTTCAGGCCAAATAAAAACCTTCAACTGCATGTTCATAGGCAGCAGGTGTGCTCCAGCTACCCCTGGGATTGTAATTTAATTTTGTTTGCAAGTTAGTTATGCGCATTAAAACTCAATTAAAAATATAACCTTTTTTTTTTTTAAATCAATTTGCCAAAATATGGACCTGATTATACACGTAACCTTTGACCCAACTCTTCTCTTTGGCTGGTGCACAAAGTTTTTTTGCTATTCTGCTTTAGTGAGGCAGTGTAGGAACGGATCGTTTTGTTTATTAAAAATGTGCATGGATGGATAAAAGTGCTGTCTGGTGAGAGCGCGTTTTTTGTGGCAGCAGTGTGTTGATTAAATGTATTTAGAGATTAAGACGCCTATTTAGATTTCTTGTTTTTATCTATTAATGCTTATATGTGCTCCTATACATTCTGGCTGTGATATTCAAAAAGGCATTCGTTGCATATTTTTGTGCGCCATGGGTGTTGGTGAGGCATTAAAGACACATAACCGAACTTTTAGCAGTTTTTTCAGTGACGCGCCCCCTATCGACTAAACTAGCATCCATCTTGCATTGTACCTGTACTGTGAGCTCACTCCAGCCAGTAAAAGACAAACTTATCTTGACTCTTGTTCTGTTGCTTCCTCTCTTTTTTATTCCTCTCTTCCTCTGGAAATATTTCCTTGTGTTTCTTTTCCAAATCCGACATGATGCGGTGTTCATACCTGGTTCATATCCATTTGCTAGTACATAACGCGGTGCGCAACCAATAGTCGGCTGCAACGTCACAGCCCCATCCTGGATGGGAAACTTATTTCTGAGCCACGGGACGCCTCTGGGCAGTGACAGCTCTAAAATGCACATAAGGAATGTTAGTGTGCCATCAAACCGAGTCAGAAATGCATATTTTTAAGGTCTAAAAGTAACGTTGTGTGTCTTTAAAGAGGAAGTTCAGGATTTTTGACATAGCGCCTCATTTTCCAGTGAGCCAGAATACTACTTATCACTGAAGACAGTTTCAACATATTTCATACCGTTATTCTAGTTCCAGGAGGTCGCTGATGCTAATGCTAGTGTGAGTCAATAGGAATCTGCTAGCCTGTCATTAATAACAATCTTATCCACTCCACAGAACTAGAATAAGGAGATGAAATATGTTGAAACAGTCTTCAGTGATCAGTAGGATCCTGGCTCACTTGTAAATGAGGCCCTATGTCAAAAATCCTGAACTTCCCCTTTAAGTCATAAGTTTAACAACTCATCCCCAAAGCACCTGCAGAAAATTTGAATGTGCATTTAATAGTGGTGGGTCGGGGCAGGTTGGTGCGGGCAAGATTATCAAAGATGGAAACAAAAAAACAAAACAAAACAAAAACAACCCGTGCATCACTAATGACTACACCTGTGCACGTTTTCGGTCATGTGGCAAAAACACAGGCGCATGGCTAAAACGGCAACAGCTCTTCTGTGTTGCAGAATGACTTGCAAAATATAATAGGGAATGTTTGAGCTTTATGTTTATAGATCATATCCGACATGTTCCAATAAAATAAAAGCTGTCATTTTGCCCTGGATCGGAGCTGAAACCGATCCAGTGAATCGGATCGGACCATCCGTGGACGACACAACAAGACACAGGGGTCCTTCAGAGTTCAACAGTCCTCAGTCTGGAGGTCTAGATGTCCTGTTCAAAGCCCCCCCCCCGAATAAAAGAAGCAAACTCCCACTAATGCTCTACCTGTGCTTCCTTATCGTGCCTACAATCTTCTCTTGATATGACCACTCATATCAGAAAAAAGAGATCCTTCACTTTCAAACACTTTTTGTGATCACATCTCAGCGTCATCCTCTTCGACTTTTTATCTACTACATCCCTGCTGAGTATCTTATGTGAGAGTTTATGTAACTTAAGTGTTTGATTTACATCTGCCTGTGTGTGTGTTGTGTAAAGCTGCTAAGATGGAGGCTGTCTGAGACCTGCACTGGTTGTAACAGCAGAGGAGATAAAGTGGGTCTGTGTTTCCCGGCAGTGTTGCAGATTTATCTCTCTGCTTACGACTCTGATTTTACTGCCCATCCACTGGCCTCAACTGGATCTTGTCCCCCCCCCCCTCACTCTCTTTCTCTCTATACTCCCCATTTACCATAAGGGACCAGCCTCTTTCTATGCACGTTCTGGATTCTATAAATCTGCCACACTGCTCCATAAAGCTGAGCAGGGCATGGCTCAACAAATAATGAGGAAGAGAATAAATAGCTACAGCTAGATGAAAAAAGGACAACTCTCATGAGGAGGGAGAGACAACTTTTTTGCACACAAAATGGAGCCCGGTTGTGAAATATTTACCTCTGTGTCTCAGTGCTTTAAACAATCTGCTGGGAGTCTGTGGGAAGTCACTGCATGACATAACACATACATTCTGTCCTACTCTCAGTTTCTTACATCTTAAATCTGACTCTGCCTGCTTACACCTCTTTCACTGATGGAAGAAAACCCTTGTGCACCATCTTATCATTTAGGGGCAACTTTTCTACTTTAATTGTCATGGTAGATCATTAACAAATTAGTCTGTGAAAACAGCTGCTAATGTCCCATCTGGCTCTGGAATAAGTTTTGTGATGTCACCAAGAATATCTTCCCTTGAACTTGAGGAAACATTGCATTTCATTCAAAGAAGACAAAGAAGTTGCATGCATTGATCTGGGATTGAGGGTAAGATGAGAAACCTAGGAGTCAGTGTGTTTGGGGCTTGCTCATATGCAGAAGAAGTTTGGGCACCCCTGCTCATAACGATAGGAAGTGAGTTAAAGATACATGTCATGTATGACTCATTTATACAATCATAGATATGACTTTACCTAAGATGATTTCCATCCTTTACAGATTCTTTATAACAAAAAGAGAGACAAAAGCTAAGTTCCATCAATAACAACCTTTTGAGCTACTATTACAACTTGAATGTGTCTTTTAGGGCTCGTGAGGGAGATTTTTATTTCTTGCAAGCCTTCTAGATTTGTGAGATTCTTGGGATGTCATATTTTCAAATGATTTTGAGAAACCATGGAGGTCCAACTGTAAATACTGTTTATGTTTGTTATTATGAGGGAGAATGGAAAGCCTAATGGTTAATGCTGTGAGCTCTGGTCTGGAAAACTCATGTTCGGACCCCTGACACGGCAGTTAGGTGAACCACTATTGGTACCCCCACCAACTGCTCCCAGAGTGCTGTAATTGGCTGCTTATTTACTCAACAGCCCACTGCTCTCTGTTTAGAAAAGGGTTAAAAGCAGAGACAAATTTCCCAATTGGGATTGATACAGTAAAACTATTAATTTATGTATATTTTGTCCTATCCTTTTCTGTTGTTTTGTTGTTTTAAAATTGCAATGATTGTTTGCACTATGTTGCCCAGAAGCTGCCCTGCTGTTTTGTTGTTCTCTGGACAATGACAATAAAGATTTTTGCACTTTAACTGAATCAATTCTACCAGTGAAAATGTTATCCCTGCAACAATAAAATCACAGTATGTGTACAAAACACTGGTGCTTAAAAGTTTGAAAGCTGCTCTTTTCATTAAACCTGCAGCTTTATTCCTTCTTAACATATCTTTGTTCTTTACAGCGAAAAAAAAAAAGAAGTTTTAATTAAAATGCATTATTTTGTATTCACCCCCACTGTGAGAAGAGAGGTAAGGTTTTTTCTTAATTGAAGGTCATATTTGTACAGTTGTTGCAGCAGAACAGTGAATTGCACCCCTAGAGTCTGCCAAATGTTCCCGATAGTCTCTTACAGTTAAACAGGGGTTTTAACTTTCTTTTTCCAGTCCTACAAGCACTCTCAGAAAGCTTTCTTGGTGTTAATGATTTAAATTTGACCTTGTCATAGCTTTTCCATGCTTTTTTATTTTCTAAACATATGACTGTAAGAGCCTACGGCTTCTGGTTGCTGGGTTTAAGGAGTTACTAAGAGTTTTTCCATCATCTTGCCTCAATACAACAATGCTTGTCAGTTTTGTGATCATTTCTTTAATGGCATATATTTGCCATATATATATAATATTTTCACGTTTACAACTTATGCAATGTTTTTGAACAATTTTCATTTCAATCTGAAGTGCCAAGAGAATTTTGTGTCACTTTTCTCATTCGACCTTCTGAACTCTGCTGCTCCAATTTACCGCATTCTCCAGTTAAAAACTATTTCTGACAAGCATCTGAGTTTTACGGAGGCACTCCAGTCCTTTAAAGCACACGCGTGTACAACAGAGCAGACAAACAGGAGATCAGAAACACTTACTCAAACAGCCAATAGGAGAGAGAACTAGCAGTGAGGCTTTAAACAATTGTGTGACAGTTTTATGGGAAAAGCCAAACCTTTCTCCAAAATCTCAGAGGAATCAAGATAGAGACTAATGACACAAATAGCTCTAGGGCCCACATTGTGCAACCTGTTCATGCATGGGTGTGAGTCGGCTGATGTGAGTCTGTGCCTGTCAGTTTATCAACAGCAGCAATTTTTCACCCTTGATCAGCCAACCGTGGAGGCATTTCAAATGAACTACCTGCATTCCAGTAGCATCAGATTGAAGACAAAAGGCAAGCACTCAGTGAATCATTGCACCTCCTTTGCCTTTGTCTCCACACCTCTCTTTCTGTCACAAACTCTTCTAATCCTTCTCTGCTTTTTCAGACCTCTCAGTCTTGTCTGATCGGCTTCTCCATGACAGACACATTAGCCATTCACAGAGCTGCAAGCGCCATGTGGATCGCGGACTGTGCCCAGAAATCAAGCAATATGCTGTCATGAAAAAAAAAAACAAACAAACACACCACTCTCATATACTCTCTCTTGCATGCAAGCCCACATGGTGGGCCCACTGTGACCCCACGTCAAAAAAGACAAACAACGGCGGCAAAAAGCAGCCGCCTCTCAATGTGGTGGTGGTGCATGAGACCCTGGGAACATATGGACTCTCCATTGTTGACAAAACAGCCTTAGGGACATTAGGACCCACAATTTGCATATATGGAAACCACTTTTGCCATGTTGTTTTTGTTTCGCCATCTCTCCAGTCCAGCAAATAAAAGTGCCATCATCGATCTGCATTCAGCGCCTGGAGGTGTGCTGGAGAGGATTTGTAAAGTCATCCATTTCCTGTCATTTGGAAACAGCTCTGATACGACTGACAGCAGCTGGAGGGAATCCCATGATGATCTTACCTAGCTGCAGCTCCATGTTGCTAATCTTGTTTTCCGTGGGAAACAGGATCTTCGGCGGCTTGTCGGTCAAAGGAGCTGAAAGGGGAAACAAACACAATTTGAAATACATGACATAAATAAACTACTGTAGCTACACAGGCAGACAATAAATGGTGAGAATTTCTAATTAAATTGCCTTTAATTTTGTTCTTTTTGTCTTTTTCGTCATATTTTTCATTGCAGTAAACACCCAACAGTCACTATGCTGTTTCCAGTAGCTGCATCTTTGCAGCCAGTTTTAGTGTCTGCAGACTTTAGGTTCCATTCATCTGACCTACTTTCAATCACTGATGCATCACTATTCTACCAGGAACACGGCGCCATTTGATCTAAATGTTTAGGTATCTGAAGAGTCATCATGGGGTGTGTACATCCCTGAGTTAGAGGGAGCAGATGATGCTCTAATGATGCTAATCATCCATACGGCGGTTGTCAGACCCGCTGCTTAAGTTGCTCCTCTGGGGAGTGCCAGAACAAGCAGTAGTTTTATTGTTGTTAAAAGCATTTATATGTTCTGGAACAGAAGCTGAGTTCTGTAGAGTTAAAGGATGATGGAAACATAAAGAGGGGCTTTTATTCCAACAAACATCTGAACATGAGAGAGAAAAAGGGGAGGCTCTGTCTACAAGTTAGATGCCCTGCTTCTGAAATCCCCAATCTTTCACTTGAAGATACAAAAGCAAAGGCGGTCACATATGTTAAGAGCTGAAAGTTCCCCCTTGCAGCCATAATTTGATACCACAGGAACAAATTGGGGGTTCAAAGTCATTACTCTAAGGCACTTATTGGCAAATTGGCAAGGACACATGAAGACAATATTTCACTAACGGACCGTTTCACTTCAGGAGGAAGTGTGAAACCTTTTCCAACCATAGCTGAAGCTTGGTAAGAGGTGGTCTAAGTCTCCATCAAACTGAAATAATTTGCTTGGCTGCTACTGCTTCTATTCTTTTCCAAAAGCTTGGGCTTTGGATCATATTTCAAAAGTTAACACAGGCTATCATCAAAACTGAAAGGAAAAAAAAATGAGTCACGTAATGCAGAGGGAGAGAGAAAGAGACCAAGCTTTTAAATGTGATATGGTCTGACAACAGTACAAGAGAAGTGGAAAGATCCCTGAAAAATTGCACTGATTTGCCAGGTATTTCCAGAGAAGATGACAGAGGTGATATTGTAATCTTATTAGAATTTCTGAAACTTTGCATAAGAAACGTGATGGGACAACAAAATAAATTCCCAAGAGAAGGTTTAAGGGAGTCTTTCTGAGTTTGGTCAAAAGCCATTTACTCTAACAGAAGTTCTTCTCCAAGATTTACTTGGTGAGCAGACCTGTCATGACTCAGTGCATGATGGGAAATGGACAATGCTGTTTCAGTGTCAATTCACAATGCAACCTCTGCTTTAAATTATGCATTAAATCCTTTTGAGATTTATTGCTTGTACTCATGTTGATGAGTTGTTTTTCCATCGTTTTTGAGAACATCCAAGCATCAGCACACCAGGAACTAATGAAGCTAGACAACCTTACCTTTACTTGTGCACTTATTCTTCTAAAGTTTGATAATCACCTTATCTGTGCTCCATTTAATAAAAAAAGAAAAAGTAACTCTCGAGCCCTGCACATTTTTTTCTATGACTAATCTGAACACATCATCTGAGTTTATTATATCTCTTCATGTAACATCAAGAGATGATCTTTACCATGCTGAACACATAATTCTGAGTTTTTCTGCACATTCTAGTAAGCACATGACAGCTTGTCAGGCTGCAGATAAAAGAAAGGTTTACTGGTGTAAAACAGATTGTTCATGATTAGGACACATTTTGACAGTGAGGGGGAGAGGAGGGACACAACCTCACATTTCAAAGTTTATTGCTGTATGCAGATGTGAAGAAACAATCAGTCATACTGCATTCTATCATATGCTTTATGTGGACAAATACGAGTTTAGCAGTAAAATTAAATTAACAAAATGAAATAAAACATATAGAATACAACCAAAGTAACTCCCACAAGCAGACTTCTAAGGCATATTTAATAATTTAGTCCTGAATTTGCAATAAGGGGTTATTCAGGGCTGTTTCTAGTACTGTGCTTTTATTAAGATGTCTCCATTGAGTCTTCTCACATGCTCTGTCTTAAACCTTATTATGGGTGCACTAACAAGCTCTTTGAAAGTCCTCTTCTGTTTGGGTGTCTGTTTTGAGAGCAACAAGCTATGTTATATTGCTGTGCTGAGTTATTCAGCAAAGGAAAGAGGTATTTGAAGCACAAGGTCTTATTCAAGGCCTTATGATAACATGGTTAACAATGACTAGATATGCAAAAAGGTCCGTTTTTGTGAGGCTGTTTGCCATATACACTTGAATTTTCATATTTATTATGCCTAATTTTATTTATTTAATTGTTTTGAGATTTTTTGTATCATATGCTGCAGCTGTTTGTATGTAAATAGTGTCAGAGGCTCTGTGACATCTATGAGAGGGGCGGTCACGGGCTTTTAGGCACAACTGTTTGCATTGTTAATAGGTAATCACACAGCACAAATTACATTGGATACTGATACAATTTTAATTACATATCAAACTGCTATACATAATTACACAATGGGTGATCCTATAGCTAATTATGCACCGAGCAAACAAATAAGGACAAGCTGTGTAAGGAACACAAGAGGGGAAGCAGATGTGGTTAAGAGAGCAGAGATAGGAGGGTGCGCAAACAAAGAAGTAGAGTTGGTGAAAAGAAGAGACGGGAGAAAAAATGGGGAAATTTTTATATAAAGCTGACAATTAGTCACAGAGAGTCACAAATATGCCCCCCTTCCCTCAGTGTATTTTGGCATGCTATACTTGCTTCTGAAAATCTCATTTCTTAATTACCACTTCTTTATAGGAAATACATCAATTACAGCTCAGGAGGGGGGACACCATTTAAAATGTGGTGAAATGGGAGCAACCTTGAACAAAAGAAACAGTCTGCTTGATACTACAAAGAAAAGGCTTGAATCAAGCAGTTATGTATATAAAAAAAAGGTAATTAAACATGCAAACATCTCTGGTGAGCTTTAATGGAAGGGTGTGTGAGCATGATCAGAAAAGGAACTGGATTCTGTATGTATCCTGTCTAAAAGTTTTTTTTTTTTAAATTATTATTATATGTTTTTGAAGATTAAACTGGATGAATTGGTGTCTTTGGGGGTCCTGAATGGCTCACTTGGTACACTTGTGAAAATTCAAAGCTTTTATATCAATGATTCACTGTAAAACATTGATGTCTGGGCATCCTCAGGGCAGATAGATTGTCTATTCTCTGCAGCAAACCAGGCTGAATAAATTTCAGAAGGTGACACAAAGTATCTCTGAAAACTTTTCCACCTGATAATGATAGTGGGGATGGATGCAGCTACTGAATAGAGCAGTGCTTCAGTTGAAGTAACTCTAAAAACGCATTTTATCATATTTGAAACTTTGCTCACATGCAACCTTTGCAGTCTCCACCGGCTGACTAATTCATGCCTTTTATTTCAAACAGACCAGCCTACTGCAATGCCCTGTTTCCAAGCCTTTCAGAAATTTATAAAAAATCAGTTGATTCAAAATGCAGCTGCCTGTATTTCAACAAAACTAACAGTAGAGAACAGCTGCTAAAAATGTAATCCTTTTTTCCTCTTGTCTCAAACCCACCATGCTTTTTCTCTTCCAATGGACAGCTTATGAGTCTGCCTGTAATGAAATCTGAAACATAAATAAAAATGACCACGGCCACATTAATTTGGTTTTTATCAAAGCTCTTCATGAGCTACATTTTCATCTAGAATTCATTTTAAGATTTTTTCTTGTATTTAAGTTTTTAGAGTTCTTAACACACCAGCTCATGACTACTTATCAGACATGTTCTAGATCCTTAACATCCTCTAACTCATCTCTTTCATCTGTTCCCTTGTGTAGAACAAAGACAGAGATGCTGTATTTTGTATCAACATCAACCCTCGACACTGAACACTGTTCCAGTGGAGCATCTGATATAGTAGTCAACTTCAAATAAAATATATAATTATAATTTATAATTGCTGTCCATTTGCAATATAGAAAATGGTTAAATCCCAACTGGCTTGAACATCTGGGACGTGGTCTACTTAAAGGGGGAGTTAGAAAAATGGAAGAAGTATGCTTCTAATTGTCACAGCATGTTCTTTTCATCCTCAAAATGTACTTAAAAAAAATTCAATCACGTTTCCATGTGGGACCTTTAAAAAGTCTTATTCTGGTCTTCAGTCCAATATGGTATTTCCTTATTGATCCACAATACTGTAACTTAGTATACCTTAATGATGTAAGTGGTTTAAAGAAAACAGCTCGCACAACCTTTGATAATTAGCAGCTGGTTAATTAGTATATCAATAAAGACATGCATGAGCAAAGCCATTTCTCAGTGTTATTGATGATATACAGAGAACATGTAGTTTAATCACTGAAGTGGTGGGAAACAGACCCTATTAGAGGAAAACGTAAGGAAGACAACACAGTGGCATGTTTCTGTGTAGCAAGGGATGCTAACCAGAGCATGACACATTCAGAGGGATCAGGAAACAAAACGTTGCATTAATCCAATGATTTGATATTATCATTATTTAAAGTTTTTATTTGATGTCTTTTTTTTTTTTTTTGGTACATCTTAGTTAAACCTCTGCAATGTTGTGAGCTTTCTTCCCCTTTGTAAATACACAGGAAAGCACTTGGTTCTACACATAAAACTACAGCATTACTTTTATTTAGGGCTGTCAGGCGATTAAAAAAACTTATTAATTACAGGATTTGTAATAAATTAATCTAATTAATCACATTTTAATCTCATATCTGCTAAAGCAGCTGTGGGAAACAATGGTTCTCAAGGGCTGAAGTCCTTTAAAGTTGTACTTCCATGGTCATTTCATTAATATTTCTGTGTTCTCCGTTATTATTGAATGCATTCTGCATCGTTTCTGTTAAAAAAAAAACCTTCTGGTATCTTTGTATCCAGCTGTATTTGTATACTAGAAGAGAGGCTTGTGGTCCAACGGCAGGCTTTTCTGGATCCTTCTCATGAATTTCCGTCTGATTGGCTGCCTCCCATGGGTGTATGAAGGAAGCTCCGCCCTCCACTCTTATTTTGATACAGACATGAAATAGAGCCGACAAACAAGTTTGTTCCGCCATGCTAACAAACAGTTAGCTAATTAGCTTCTCAACTCCGAAGCTACAGTCGTGCTGTCTTCACTTCTAGTGTGTAGTGGAGGGTTACCTGTCTTCCAATGGACAGATATAAATCCCACGTGGGATACGCTATTTGCAATGTGACGTAGAAGTGCAAGGCTGTTCCCGATTCGCTCTTTTCTTCGTATTGTTTCTCTGATGAGAAAGCACAGCCGACTGGGGGGAACGCAACGCTAGCAAGTCAGCATGTGTAAGTAAACAAGGGGAAACCCTCCGTATTTCAGAAGGAGCAAGTTAAACGGGTTTTCAGTGGAAGGAGGCCTTTAAGGTTTCCATGCAACCCTGCTCCAACACAGCAAAGTTCTGTACAGTGAGGCCCAATCCCAAACCGGCCCCTAAACCCTGCCTCTACACACTACCCGTTCGTTTGTGCGTTCCCACGGAGGCTCCGCCATATTAAGGGCCGTCTCAAACCACGTAGGGCAGAGGGCGAGTGGACTGTTAAGCTCTTAATCAGAGTCTGCATCCGTACAGACTCGCCAAAATTTTGCAGCGGGTGCAACGGCTAAATGGAGGAGGAAACAGTCATATTACACACGAGTTCCGCACATGTCATGCATGTTTGTCAATACTGACAGAAAAACATGAATGGAGTTATTTTATGGGGGAAAAAACGCGATGACAGGTGTGCTGTAGGTATCCTTCAAACCACTGCCACTCATGGAAGGGAATGTTTGAGCAGAAAAGAGGATTATAATCCTCTTATTGGCACAATGATAATAATGATGATGATGAATGATGATAATAATAATAATAATAATGATAATAAAAATGATAATGATAATTGGTAATTAGTAGTAGGCCTAGTCATAATTATTAGGCATATTAATAGTGATAATAATACTTTTTTCATTTATTTAATTGTTTAGGGTCATGATTATTATTATTTATTTAAAATAAAACATTGCTCTTCACACATGAGTGTGAGTTATTGTTTCCATACAGATTTATGTGACACAGGTGTGTTTGTGTTGACATGGTGATGACTGCCTTTCCTTTCCCAGTGGAGGGAAGAGGGCATTTCGTTCTCATTAACACCCTCCACCTCCAATCAAAGCGCCCTCTACAGCTGCGAGTGTGACTTCATTGGGAGTGACACTCGATAGTTAAGGGGTAGTGTGTAGGGGGCGGTTTGGGATTGGGCCTGACTCATTGACACATTTTCTTCTTCTTCTTCTTCTTCTCCTTCTGGTGTTTACTGTATTGGCGGTTGGCGAACACCTTTAGGTGCATTACCGCCACCCACTGTCCGGGTCATTCAGTGGGCCAAATTTAAAATGCTCGAGCATTGAATTGGCACTCTGAATTAATTGAGATTAATTTTGTTAATGCATTAATTTGCAGTGTAGTTAACTAATTTAAAGGGACTAGAGGCAGGAATTTAAAAACAAACAAACATGCATGTCCAGTTTTTTTAAATACTAATGGGTGATGAAGCGCTAAATACCAAAAAGAACGTTTCCGCCCACGTTTCTCTCCGTTGCCCTGAACAGGCTGTGTGCTGCAAAATGCGCTGCAATTCGGTGTTCGAATTTCCCGCGCTGCCCATGCGGACGTGACGTCAAATGACGCTACATCCGCAGTTTTAATACAGGAAGAAGACGGTCGTGGTAAATTCAAACACTGTAAGCGATAGTTATGGATTCTTCTGCCGTCAGCAAACAATCCAGATCAACTGAAAGACCACTAAAAAGTGTAACTACGAAGAAAAAGCAAAGTAAACAACATTATAGCTTCAATTTTTGCACGCTCCCGTGACGGCTTGGCTCGTGGCTGCAGGTACCTGAAGCGCCAGTCGCGGCAGTCGCAGGTTTTGTTTCTTCATCTTGCCTCAAGTCCCTTTAATTAATGCATTAAACTGACTGCCGATCATTCTGCTTGCTACGATGCAGGTCAGGACAAGTAAAGAAAAAAAAAAAAAATCTGACAGCCCTTTTATTCCTTTAACCTGGCAAGTATTGTAAATCAAAGTTGTAACATATAAATAAGAAACTTTCCTATTCACTGCCCAAGCCTAATTTTGTGCATAATGCAAAATCAAGCAGCTGGGTATACTTTGACACAACAGTATGAAGTAACTTCATTGTGAGTAGGATGGAAGTGTGATCAAGACTAAACCAAGCTTTGTGTGTGTGTTAGTGAGTATTGGCCTGTATGTGGATATACTAACACAGCATGGGACAGTGGGGATGTAAGCTTTGTGATCAGTCATCCACAACCCCATTTCTGCTTGATGGCGGCTAAGCAGTGGACTTTCCAGATGGATTATTCTGGGTGACTGACTGCAGGCAAACAGCAAATTAATGAATTAAGGATAGAGCTGAGATACAGCTATTTTTTTTCTTTTTTTATGTTAGTTGCTTCATTTGGGTCTGGTTGGGGGATTTCATGACGGAAATATCTTTTTACCAATTGGTAATAATGGTGAATATGAGAAGGAATCTATTTCACAAAGGGCTGATATGTGAAATGTATCGACTTTGACAAACACTTTTGCTTGAAGACATGCACAAGAAGTTCTCAACAGAAGCATGCATTGTTCTCCTGTATAACAAAATTGGCTCCCAGAGGTTTTTTTTTTTTTTTTACTTTTCTTTTCCTTAACCAAAAAAAGCAGTCAAGCTGGAGAAGAAAAGCAAAATTAGAAAGAAGGTGACTTGAGCAAAGTCCTTGTAAGTCTCCAAAGACTGCTAAGCTTTGCTTGAACAGAGAAGTCTTACTTTCCCTCTGTGGCTAGTAGACTTCTGGATTGTACTGCAGGAGATCTCCATATATTAACAATGACCTTCCTCTGTATCGTTGTCACCTTTGAGCCAGTTTCATTTCATTCCTGATGGTGCAATAACCATCCTGTATGATTCCCTTATAAAGTCACCTCAGTGTATACAGAATTCAATTCCAGACCTAACCATTTCCCACATGAAAAAGCTGTGCAGTGAGCTGGTTGGTATCATCTAGAAGTAGCTAATAAAAGCAGTTATATTAATCCTTAACCAAATCACACACCCCCACTGTGCAGCACTGTTGTGCTGTCTCAGAGCTGTGCCTCTGGCAAATCTGAAATGTTTCAACATCAAAGCAGAAAAAGTGTTCAATCTGTCCCGGAAATATGCCTAGACAGACCCTACTACTGCAACCACTGGCATGTCAAATGGCTATCATCACAAAAAGTGGATACAATTGGCCTCTTTTGGCCAAATGGTCATTTGACATGTTCTTACTGGGTTCAAACTATCTGGTGATAAAACATGGCGGCGATCAAGCTGTTCAAAGTGGAGCTCCAGCTGTGCAGCTTCAATAATCTACATCTTTGTGAAATAAGAATAAGGAGGAAATTAAAAGTGCTGGCCAGTCACTTCCCTGCCCATTTAAAGAAAACCATTAGGAACTACATTTCACAAATCATTACCTAATAAGAAGTACATGGAGAGCAATTAAAAATGAATTTGCTGAAGAGGGAACCTGACAAACTCAAAGCTAAAAGAGCAATGCAAAGACGGGGACAGTGACAGAGACACACAGTGAACAGGAGAGACTGAGAAAATGTATTATTGATTGAAATCATCCTGCTCTCTCAGCATGTGTGTGTGTCCGCACATGTGTGCTTGTGTGATGCCACGGGTCAATTTGTCCCCTATCGGCTGATTCATGGTTTCTGAATCTGTGTGCAAACTGGTGGAAAATCATTTCGTATTTACACAACAATAAGTTAAGTGTTGGTCTCTAATATTGATTACAAGCATGGAAATTAATACAGAAAAAAAAAGGCAAAATCAAAAGCTGCCATTTCCTTTGTGGAAATCTTAATCCTATTGGCTGTTTTAGACCATCTATCCATTCATCTCCTCAGCCACCTCTGTCTCCTCCACTGATTGGGAACACTGACAAAATCCCAAACCAGCTGAGAGATACTGTATCATCTCACCAGCAAGTCCTAGCTTTACCTCAAGGCCTCTCCCTTGTTAGATATGTCCAAGACATCTCCCATGGAAGATTTCCAGAACATCCAGAAGGCATTCTAACCTAAACCATCCCAGTTGGCTCGCTTTCATTTGGAGGAGCAGAGCCTCCACTCTAAACCCTCCTGATGGCTGAACTCTCAACTTCTCCTCAGAGTGAAACCAGCCACCCTTTGGATGGGACTACATTCAATTCTTTCTGTTACTGCGACTGCTTACAACCACAGATGAGGGGTGTAGTGTAGAATCACTGATTAAACAATAGCTTCGCCTTTTGGCTCACATCTCTCATCCATGACAAACTGGCACAGCATTTGGGAGCATCACCCCAATGATCTTCTAATGATGAATGATAAATACACTTGTATTTCTATAGTGGCATAGGCTCTTTCAAAACACTTTGAACTGTACTAACAGAACTAAACTACTGCTTGTTTTCCTGGCAAAGGTGCAGCCAATGGGCAATCTGTACGGTCTGCACTGTCAACACAGAAGGCTGAAAAGACTCCCTGTGGACTTTCGTAGACTAGTGCAGATGGCTAATTTTACGTCACATCGACCAAAAAAGACATGTGGATGTACAAACTTTGAATTAGTCCTTCTGGTGGCTCTTGCGCGATCCAAGAATTTTGTTGATAATTCCCTAGGGAAACTGTCTGCAGACTTTCACAGGACCTTCACTTTAATTTGACATCAGTTCATCAAAGCATCTTCTCAATCAGGCTAATCAGGGAACACAAAACCTAATTCCAAGGTTCTTCTGTCATACATAATATTTTGCTCATAACTGATGCCATACATAAAAAGCATCCCTATTAAGATGGCTTTTGCAGACTCACAATAAAGATTCCACTTTAAACAAGATGATGGAGTACCTTGCATTTAATGTAAGAGGTTCAGTTAAAAGCATTGCGCACTTTTAACTGAAGCAGGGGGACATTTTTCGGCACAACACCGGCACCGGAGTAAGACGGGAGTAAAAAAACGTGCAGGTTTTTTTTCTTTATGTGATGAATGATGGAAATAAGGATGCATAATATTACAATGCTAAGTTTTTAGCATGTAATTGCAGGAATATAACAAGCCAGCGTTAGCCTGTTGTTAACGTTAGCCTACAGTCCATCAGTTTACTCAATGATCAAACCATAAACAACTTGCAGATTTATAACTTTACTACTTCAGTAGACATCGTGACTCTAACTTTGGGCTTAGACAGTGCGGATTAAATTACAGACCAACGCAGTCCAAGCAGCTCATGCGTGTGCACAACGATAGTGTCACTTCCACTTGTTGCCAGAGGGGGCACGCTTCTGGAAAAAAAGCAGGAACTTGCGCTGTTCTCCTTAAAGCAACATGGAAATGTGAACATAGTTCTTTTAAATGATTGAGGAGCATTTTACTGCTTTCTGTGAATACTTAACAGTCAGCGAGGATAGTAAGGTGAAAAATAGAGGTAAACTTATGATTTAATGGTCTACCTTGTGCATCAGAGTTGAATAGGGAAAAAACACACAAAAAAGGAAAAAAAAAACAAACTTTGCAAGGATGAATGCATGTTAAGAAGATGAAAGACATAAAGACTCAAATTAATTACTTGCATACAAAGTAAAATACAAGCGGAGCTTTCCGCTCCGTTGAGGTGACAACAATGACTTCAAATGTAGATTTTTAATCAAACTAAGCAAAAGTAATTAGATAAAAGCAGGTAGTGTACGTGCATCACTGGTGTAACAAATGGAGTATCTTTTTCCCCCCTCTCATCACTTACACATACACACCAATACAACGCTCCCACACAACACACACACACAAAGCAAAGAAACAACTTGCCCAATCATCGCTCCTCACAGTCCTTAGGGATGTGTGACACATATGGTGTGCTGCACTCTGATGTGTTACAGTATGAGATATGACTGTTCCAGCCTTCCAGTTACCAGATGCTCGATGCCAAAGAACTTGCACTTAGAGAAAAGACCAAGATTATCAAGGCATGAGCTTAAACTGTTTTATAATCTTTGAATGCACTGCAGAGTTTTACAACAGGAGCATCAGAGAGTCATGGGAACCTACCATAGTGAGCACAGGAGGGAATTCTATGTTGCAAGACTTATATGTGTGTTTGGGAAAGTGTAGTCATCCATATTTGCATGCATGAAGGAAAGACAGCCGACAACACATGTGTAACATGTGGAAAAAGAAGTGTAGGAGAAGAATGTTTAAGGGAGAAACACACAGCGCTACAGGCTTATGTTAGTGAGACAATACATAAAAGTGGATCATGAGAGGAGATGTGCAACTGGGACTCCATTTAAAGTTAAAATATGATTAAAAAATGGTTTGGTCTATTACAAGCAGTACAGTGCATGTCTTCAATCCAATGAGCCCCTGCTGAATGCTCTCTGAGACTTTGGCCAGATATAAAGTAGAAGCAGGTTGTCAAGAATTTGTTTAGATGAAATGTGTTTCATGATGTTTGATCTAACCATAGCACTGTTTTTTTATCCATCTATGATCAGCTATGCTCTTAACTTCCTCAACTGTAGCTCAGACTGATATTTCAAAATAATGTCTAAGAATTGTCTCTACCGCAATCTTTTTTTCTTTTTTTTTAACCTTTTGGTAAGCCGTGTCATTTTTAGCTTCACCTCTCCTTGGCAGCATGTGCAGTAGCTTTACACTTTTGCAGTGTATCTTGGATACTATTGGTGTGAACTTTAATGTTTTCTAATGTGTAGAGAGTCCACTACACTGTTCTTCCATTAAGTTGCAGCTCACAGACAGTGTACATACTCAATAATGCAGGTCAGTGCTTCTGTCAGCCAGAGTCTAACTTTAGTTCACAGACAAGCATCACACATACACATAAACACATACACTAAAACACACATATAAACATTTGCATACAATCTAGTCACATCCAAACGCAGATGATCCCTGCAAGCACACTCGCTGTCTGACAGACGTACACGCCACACGTCCAAGCAGCACAAACACCTTCAGCCTCAGATAGCTAAACCCAGAGGTGGAGTGGTGATAAAAGAGGCCTTCTTACAAAATGAAACAGCAGAACTGTACAATACATACACATATGGAGCTTATGCAGAGCAGGAAAATCAACAAGGGAGACATGTGACACACAAAAAAGGAGAACATTTCCAGACAAGTCAGATACTGGCCATCAAACCATCCACTTCTACTCCTACAGCAAGAAATAGAGGATTAGCTCCTGATCAGTGAGTGCTGATCTTAGTGGGTGATTCAGAGGGTAGCCCTAGTGGCCTGCTATCCATTCTGTTGCTCTGTTGGAGCAGTGGTATAAGGCTAACCCAGTCAACTGCAGAAAACAGCCAAGGCAGGTGGATACAGACCTGAGGGACAGGATTAACACAGTCCTGGCACATTACAACCAGCATGCTCTGTGTAAAATCCCACTGGAAGTTTGTGTGTATTTATTTGTCTCCTCTTTTTCTTTTTTTTAATGCCATGCTGCATACCGGCCTCGGGTCTAGCCAGGTGTGTAAACACATTGGTAGTGCCAGTGGGCTACCTGTATAGAGGGCTGAGATTTACATGGAGCAGCAGTAGAACAGACAGGCAGCCTGCAGGGTCACCTCACTGCCATCTGCTCCATCAGCTCCCTTTGACCCGTCTCCACAGCAACCTCAGCAGTCCCCGAATTTAATGTTGCCCCTCAACAGCGTATAATAACTCAACAAAAAAATGTCAGAAATGTTTTTACCTGTATAAATAGCAATTTCACTGAGTTCTAAGTTGATTACATCAATTTGTGTAATTTGGAAATACTTTTGAAACATCTTTATTGTTGGACATTATCCATTCCCGTCTTGATGATCAGGTTTACATCACTGACACAATAGAGTACCTAGTGCTTTACAATTAATGTAAAGACAACTATCTTGTTCACTCTGTGAGATGATACATCATTTATCAACACTGGTTTGAAATGCTGTAACTCTGGAAATGCAAAGATGGATCAATGATAACAGGGTAAAACCTAATTCTTCCCTCCTGTATTTCTCCTGAGGGGATATATGGCTTTGTCTTTACATCTCAATATATTCCAAATAGGAATTCACTGATACATTAAATCTCTGTTTTTGCCATTCAGCTGAAACACAAATTTGCTCTCTGAGGAAAAATTAAGGAACCTTCCACCGTATTGTTTTATTCTACTGAAGTTCATAGAAGATATATACTCTGATGGTGTTTTCACTACTGTAATATAATAGTCTGGTCGACACTGACAGAGTTCGGATAGGTTTCCTCAGCTAGAACCAGCCTTAATTTGAATTTCAAACCTAGAAAAACAGCTTAGATGGACTCAGTAAATTTCAGTAGCTCAGCAGGAAGACCGGAGGCCCCACAGTTGGTAGGACAGTGGTTAGAGCTCCAGCTTCCTCAGTTCACATGTCAAAGTGATATTGGACAAAACACTAAATCCCCTCACTGTGCTGTATTCCTTGTGATTAATGGAATTTCTCTAAAGTGACATTGTTTAACTGTCATCATTTTGCATATTGGTCTTTGGTCTTTCCTCTGTTGCTATGTATCTGCAGGCTTGTTAGCCCAGTGACTGTAGATGTGATAATGACTGACATCAGTTGGATCGCTTGATTGTTTTCTACTTTTTGGATTCTTTCAAACTGCAAAATACATTATTTTACATTTTTAAGACAATTCAATATAATTTTGTTTCGTGCTATCAAATTCAGTCTGGATTCCAGAATTTTATCAGTCTGACTGATCTGAATGATTGAGTTGGACATGCAATCAGTCAGAGATAAATTGTAGCTGAATTGAATCTTGTGGCAAGGAGAGATTCACACATCTGCCACTTTCAGTGTTCACTTCAAACAATAAGTCATTTTTGGGTATTCTAGAAACCCAAATCCCAAGTTTAACTCAGTGATGCCAAATCATAAAATAAATCTATAAACATTGATTTCGGGTAGGATTCAAGGGCCAGTTGTGTTAGCCTGGTACTGGCGTCCTATCAGAAAACATTTCTTCATATGGATGTTGACTGACTCTCTCTCAAATGGAAATAAAAATAACTGGCCAAAGTAGAAAAGAAGATATTAAATGCACACTGAGTTCTGGCAAGAGAGACCCCATTAATGCTACAGCGTTTTCTGGTCTGTGCCAAATTTTAATGAGAGATTAATTAGTCTCATCCGCAATTATGCCCACAAGAGGTGCACATACATGCATATTCAATGAATTCATAAAAACAGTGAGAGAAACACATACAGAAACATAGACACTGCTGTATATGACAAGATTGTCTCATCTTTGTTCCTTCACTTTGATATAATATGTGAAACGACACAACAAACTTCCAGAAAGACGCTATTATTTACCACTCTGATCGCTCTTCTCACCGCTGCACAACTGAACACAGCGCACACGCCGGTGTCTCTACCGTAATGTGCTGCATATCCGAGACGTGAAAAGCTGCGTTTCCTCGGCTTTCAGAATCTGCTGAAATTCGTCAATTGCGTAAGAGGTCGAAGAGTTACACGTCATTGTAAGAACGTTAGCTAACGTACTTTATGTTATTTCGCCAGCAGCATATCCAGTTAAAAAGGCGCTGCTACTGGAAGCCAGACCGAAAGGTGAGCGGTGGGGCCGTTTCATGAGTTCTGCTCCAGTCCACCAGTCTAGTTACAAACTCTCCACTGAGAGAGCTGCTGCTCTGTAGTATTCATAGTCGGTTAGTCCTCTGGGGCCCCCTACTGGCTGGAGTACCGATGCATTTACATGTATTCCTGCCAAGCGGAGCCTCCAATCTGATTCTGTTCTTTATTTCCTCACAGTGGGCCCCACGTGGGCGTGGGCCCTGGGCCTGTGCCCAGAATGCCCATTGGATAATCCGGCCTT